>CAWUFW010013199.1:0-490923 GCA_963921515.1 Calotriton arnoldi
ACGGGCTGACCCAGGCTCAGCAACCTTAGGCTCACTGTATAGGAGACCGCTCTCCCAGTAGATCAGATGTGACCCGGACTGATTACCAGCTGCCTGGTCTGCAGCCTGCCGCCGCAGACCCTCCAGAGTAGGGCACTCGTTCTGCTCCCTGCAGAACTCCTCCCTGGTGGGACCCCCTTCTTGCTGCCAATGGGTCAGCTCAGAGATGTCTCCCAGTTCGGCTACTTGCTCCCCTGTAGGCACCGGGGCGTCCCCTCGAGGTCCGCCTCCTCCCGGTCCGTGGGAACTTCGGGGGCCGGTTTCCCGCGCCCCTGCCCTTTCTCTTGGCAGGGACTTGGGCCACTGTTTCAGGCTCCAAGTCCTCTTGATCACCCTTTCTGGCCGCCATTGACCGAGTAGACACGCATGCCCACTCTGGCAACCCAAGCATCTCCAAGTGGGACCTGAGCTCAACCTCCTTCCATGAGGACTGCTCCAGGTCGTTTCCTAGCAGACAATCTACAGGCATGGTAGGGCTCACAACCACCCTTAAGGGACCTGAGACCCCCCCCATTCAAAGGGAACCTGCGCCACCATACATTGTCGCTCTGAGTTGTCGACAGCAACTACTTGGGGGAATGCTCCTGGGACTACTTGCTTCTCAGACACCAGGTGACACCGGACTGAGGTCACACTGGCTCCAGTATCTCTGAGAGCCTCTACCCTGTTCCCATTAATGGTCACCCAGGTGCTATATTTCTTTGTGTTAGGGGCACCTGGTTTCCTGGGACCATCTCACTGTCCCCGAGTGAGACAAGGGTCATTTCTGCGGGATCCCCACCCTCCTGTGGGCACCCCTCCTCCCCAAGCGCTACACTAGCCAACACTTTGGATTGTCCACCGGTGGGTGGCTGTGTCCCCTTCGGGCACTTGGGGTCCCCCTTAAAGTGACCTACCTGGTCACATGCATAACACTTGCGGGGGCCGGTCTCAACAGGCTTCCCTGTAGAGACCCCTTTCTTCTTATCACCGGGGGCTGGGAACCTTTACCCTGGGTACTAGTTTGGGGCCCTTTAGAGAACTCCTGTGCTTTACCCTTGTCCCCCCACCTTTCTGCTGGGGACCCTGCCCACCTTTGGCTAGTCTCCCCCAAACGCTTTCTTGTGGACCCTGGTACTCACCCAGCGGTCCGCTTCCATAGCAAGCTTCCTGGGGTCAGTTAGCTTACTATCAACTAGGTGCTGGCGCAGATCTGCAAAACATAGACTAGACAAGTGCTCCCATGCAATCAAGTTGTAGAGCCCCTGAAAATCTGTTACACTACTGCCCTTCACCCAACCATCCAGAGACCTGCAGAACACATCCACACATTCCAACCAAGTGTTGACATCAGACTTCTTACTGGACCTGAACTGATCCCTGTACTTTTCAGGAGTAAGACCATACTTCGTGAGAAGGGCATCCTTCATGTCAGCATAGGTGAGGTGATACCCCTTACCCAAAGCTATCAGAGCATCCCTTGCTTCTTCCGGGAAAAGTGGCCACAATCCTGCTCCCCAATTCTCCTCAGGGACCCCATTCATGTGTATGGCTGCCTCATAACCCTGGAACCACCTTTGTATGTCATCCCCCTTCTTGAACTCCTTGCCTACGTTCTTGGGAATGTGCACAATCCTGTCTGCCTTTCTGGACGAATTGCTGCCACCATCTGAGCCTGACTTACTCCTAAGTTCTAGCTCCTTCAGTTCTCTCTCATGCTCTAAGAGCATCTTCCTCTCCTCTATGGCCAATCTCTTCTCCTCCCGCTCACTCTCCAGCCTGAGCTTCTGCAGCTCAAACTGCCTTGCCTCCCGCCTGTCCTCCAGCTCCTCTGGGGACAGATTGCTGCTGCCTGACCTGGCGGGTTCCCCCCTACCCAAAAGCACATCCACCCTGGAAATAGGCTCCTCCGCCTCCTCACTGAGATCACCCGGCTGCCCATTGGCATGTCTGGCTGCTACCCAGGCCCTCAGCGCCTTCTGTAGCTCCTCCTTCCTGGTGAGGCCTTTAATTTGGACTTTCAGGTTTTTACAAATCGCTCGTAACTCCTTTACGGCGTAGGATTCCAACCTGTCCTCCTCAAAGATAACTTCCAGAGATGCAACGGATGATGCAATTGATTCAGGCATGACAAAAGTCGTGAGTTGAAAACTGGCAAGATCAAAAAATAGGCCAAAAGAAAAAGAACCAGTATGTGGTACGTAATGGTCTGCGATATGGTAGTAGTGCACACCAATCACTGTAAGTCAAGTGCAAACACAAGTCCTATCCTCACCGCTGACAACCAATGGTAGAAATGGGATCTCTAGTTGGCAAGGGCTTGCACCTTTGTCCAAGTAGGGACCCTTCTTCCTAGTCAGGGTAAGGGTTGTTACACTCGTGAAGTAACCCCTGCTCACCCTCGTGGTAGCTTGGCACGAGCAGTCAGGCTTAATTCAGAGGCAGTGTGTAAAGCATTTGCACATAACCAACAGTAATACAGTGTAAGCACTACAAACGGACACCACACCAGTTTAGAAAATAACCAATATTTTATATACTCAAGACAAGACCAATTACGACAAAAATCCACAATACTATACTTTACGAATGAATGCTTGATACGTTAACTTCTTCTTTGCAGGAATAGCACAAAAGCAAAGTTCGTACGAGTCGGTAGCTCCGTCCGAGCCTACCGTGATGCTGAAAACCACAGAGTCTAACAGTTCCAGCCGACCGCGTCGATACGGGCCAGCAGAGTCATGAACAGACTCGGTTACAGTACCTTTCTCGTTGTGGCTGGTACGGAGTGTACGAGCCGGTCGGCGTTCGTCGCGGTTGCGGTGCAAGACGGAGCGATGCAAGGTGCGGTGTCCCTCGATGCGGTGCAGGCAGCGGCTCGATGAGCGTCGTGCAGACGGAGTCGGTGAGTCCAAGGCGTGCGATGCAGGGCGAGACGATGCTCGATGCGGTGCTGACAGGTTGCGATGCAGGCGACCAAGCCAGAGTGCGGGAGCTGGCGTCGGACAGCGGTGCGAGTCGGAGCGGTGCGTCGCAGACGTGCGAGCGGTGCCCCAAATGCGGTGCGGTCTCGACTCTTGAGCCAGTTGCAGCGACAGTGTCGGTCTGGTCCGGCTGGCCCAGTGAAGCGATGCGATGCGAACTGCGGTGCCCACAGGTCACGGTGCAAGCAGCGGCTCGATGTTGGCGGCGTCGGACGTCGGACGTCGCCCACGGTGAGACCAGGGTTGCGATGCGAAGCGGGGCGATGCGGTCTGCGGTGCAAACAGGTCACCGGCCAGGGATGGATTCGGTTGACGGAGTCGGTTGCAGTTCCCTTCCTCTGTGGCGACTGAAACAGCGTTCCAGAAGCGGTACCCAGAGGCTTGTGAAGTCTTTGTAGTCCCTGAGACTTCTTAACAGGAGGCCAGCTCGGTTTCAGGCCCTTGGAGATACTCAGCACAAGTTTGAAGAAAGTTCAGTCCAGTCCTTTCACTGCCCAAGACAGAAGCAGCAGCTGCAGGCCAACCCAACAAAGCAACAACACAGCAAGGGGGCAGTACTCCTCCTGGCAGCTCTTCCAGCGCTTCGTCTTGACAGGTTCCTTGATTCCAGCGAGATCTAAATTCATGGGGTCAGGGCCCCAATATTTATATCCCAAATTCCTTTGTTCTCTGAAGGCAGAGAGGCCTTCGCCTAGTCCAAACCAGTTCTGGAGCACTTTGTTGACAAGTCTCCGTCCCTTCTTTCAGTGAGTAGGCCAGGGACATCAGACGCACCACAGGAGGTGGAGCCAGCATTGTGGAGGAAGGCACTGTCCTATTCAGGGCCCAGGTGCGACCCCTCCCACCCATCTACAGGTCGATCTGGCTATTCAACCCTGCGCTGACTCACCCTGTCTCCTGGCATCCCCCAGCCCCTGTCACTCACACTCCAGACAAGGAATACACAACCTCGCAGAGGCAGGCTTGGATGGTTAGACAAGAAAATACCCACTTTCTAAAAGTGGTATTTTCAAACACAGAATGTTAAAACCAACTTTACTAAAAGCTGCATTTTATCATTCTGAGTTCAGGCATACTAAACTCGAATTTCTACCATGTTCCCGGGGTCAGTTAGGATTATAAACTGTAATAATCAAAACCGCCCGTTCTGGCCTAGGGGGAACAGGTAGCCTTGCAATAGTGAAAAACGAACTAGGCTGTAATTCACTATCAGGACATGCCGCACACACCCGGGCATGTCCTACCTCTCGCATACAACGCACCCTGCCCACAGGGGTACCTTGGGCCTACCTTAGGGGTGACTGACATGCAGCAAAGGGAAGGTTTAGGGACTGGCAAGTGTGTGCACTTGCCAGAGTCGACATGGCAGCCCCAGGCTGCGCACGGGCTCTGCGTTGGCAGGCCCGAGTTACACTACGGGCTGTTTGCGTGGGTGGCACAATCCAGTGCTGCAGCCCACCAACAGCATTTGGTCTATAGGCCCTGGCACTCGCAGTGCACTTTACAAGGGACTGACAGATAAACCAAATAGGCCAATCATGGAAACCCCAATCCATAACACATTTTATACAGGAGCACTTGCACTTTCCCACTGGACCGCAGTGAGGAAAGTGCGCAGAATCATCACACCAGCAAAAACAGAGTCAAAACCGGGAGGTCAGAAAGCAAAAAGTCAGGGGAAACACGCCAAAAGATGCCAAGTCTAACACACCGACAGCACAACGCGCTTGTAAATAAGCCCCTTGGTGTCTTGCTCCTTTATATGAAAAAGATAGTATGTTTCGAGACATGAAGTATAAAGTGGACTCTGTCGTGCAAAATTAAACAAAACAAACAGCAGTTAGTAGTTTGTTGCAAAAAGAATTAGTTTACTGTAAGTCAGATTTTCAAAAGACTGTAGCTCAGAATGTGTAGAAACATGCAAAATATCTAGTTTTCCACTAACAGTAACTGTTTACTTTAGAAAAACAGATCAAAAGAGCAGCCAGTTCTCATTTTTCACTGTTTAAACTGCAGCTATTATGCTCCATGACCTGCCTTTGTCTGTGACTGCGGGCTCTGGCAGGAGACATTGTGACAACTCCACTGTACTAACTTTTTACAGCTGTGCAGCTATATAATTTCTCCATTACTGGTGGCACAATAGCTCAAAACCCGACAGTAATAACGATATCAGAGACAGACTTTTATGAAAAGATTGCAGGTTTCCATGTATTATAAGACAATTTGATATTTAATTAATAACTCCCACATTGAAAATTGTTTCCATTATGTAATACAAAAGGAAGTCATGCATCACATACTATAAGTTCTGGAAAGTTTGTTAGAAGACTTTTTCACTCAATTAGAAATGTAAAATAAACAGAACAAACAGAATACATTTCAACCCAAATGAAAAGTAACAATCTAGGGGCTGATTTACTGACATTTGACGCAGCACAATGCGCAAGACAACTTGCTGCACTGCGTCAAATGGAGAGGGCAGGAATGTCCATATCTACTAAGATATAGTACATTCTTGCTCTCTCTCTCTCTGAGCTGGTCTACTAGTGGTTGCCAAGCACCAATGCAGGCACCCTCGCAACATGGTGCAAGGGTGCCTGCGTGGCAGACAGGATTGTTTTTGTGCAGGAAGGGACACCTTCCTGCACAAAAACAGTCCTCTGAGACTTTTCCCTCTTTCTACATGTGCTGCAGAAAGTGCCACATGTAGAAAGAGAAAAAACGAGGCGAAATAAACATATTTCTCCTCTTTATACCTCCCCTTTGAAGGTGTAGCATTTTGACGCCTTCCGAGATTTACTATTGTTAGGTAAAGGGAATGCACAAAACACCATGGGTGGGTGTGCAGGAACATCCATGCTCCACCCATGGAATGCCTTCCCAGGGAAGAGTAATGCAAGTTAGTCACTTGAGCTGCCTTGTATTAACCCAGATTTACCATGCCATGTAGAGTCACACTAGGTGGCACTGCATGGCATAGTAAATCTCACTTAAGAGTTTGGACTGCCCTTGTGTCACCTTGTTTGATGCAGGGGTGACAAAAGGCCTTAGTAAATCTTGGACCTAATGTCAGTGGCAATCCCGTCACCAGCCACGTAAAGTGAATGGAATAGTTGTGAACATGGGTCCAATACCAATTAATATCTTCTTAGAATGGAGCTCGGAGCACTTAAATAATGAAGAAATTCTCTAGCTTGGAGTATCCCAACCAGATGCATATACTTTATGGAATTATAGAACCCTGAGTATAGACCACTCCATAACACCAAGCTCACAGCAACTAAGAGGAACAAAGAAGAGAAAGACAAACGAGATAGAGGATATGAGGGTACAGATCATCACACCGACTTCATGTAAGCATAAAAGAAAAACAAAAGAAAAGTGGGGTAAAATTGAGGGAAGCAGATGCTGTAAGAAACATATTTGCGCCAAAAATCTTTTTGACTAATTTAAAAGTGCTGACATCTTTATTGTCTGTGTGGGTTAATTTATTGTTTGCAGTGTGTGTGCAGGACTGAAAATGGGTGGAAAAGGTGAAGGTGTCTTTAGTTATGCAATTCATACGAAAAATGGGTTCCAGCAGCACTGACCTACAGTGATTCACATCAAACTTGGAGAACAAATCCCAACTCATCTAGAAGAGCTCCCTCAGATGCAAGGCTTCAATCATAACCTGCAGTCTTCTTACAGGTCAATCCTGTAGCAACTCAGTTTCTGTATCTACATCAAACCACCTGAAGTCATTCTGGTTGACAGGAATGCCAAGACTCATCAGTATGTGGCTGATGCACAGCTTTTCTTGAAAGTTGCAAATGAGATCGTTGTTGACCTTCTGAAGGACTGTCTCCTCACAATCCATGCCTGGATGTTACCTGCTTCCTGAACCCTAAGACTCTGAAAATTGAGTTTGTGCTCATTATCACTGACCGCTAGTACGAACAAAGATAATTTTGGCTATGAGCTTTGAAACTCAGGATTTCTTCACTTCTCATCAACAGCGGCAAATCCCTTGGGATTCTACATCTACACTAGCCTCAACTTCACAAACCAGTAAAAAAAAACAAAAAAATGAAAACTATTCGACACCAACTCTCTGTACTCTACTGAGGGAATTATTTATTCTACGAATTGGCACGGTTTACACTTGTCCCCGCAAAGATTGGTGAATTTGGGAAAGATCACTCTTTGCCCACCAAACAAATAAATGTCCCTGTGGGAGCAGAACCGTACCCCAATATCTAAAACACCCCAAAATTTCAGATCACCCACAATTTACTTCAGGCGTATCTACCCCAAGTTGATCTTGTGCTAAAAGGCACCCTGCCCGACATCACTCTAGCAGAGTAGCAAATTAAATCATTAAAAACAGTCAATAAATGAGTTCTAGATCAGAGAAAAATCCAAGTTGTACTGAATAAATACTGAATAAATACCATGAAGACTCAAATGCAAAGTTATACAGAGTAGTCGACATCAGAAAAAATCTTTGTCCAAAAGGAGCAGCAAAATCTTAGGAAATTCAAGAAGCATCCCTAATAGACTAGAAAAGTCTTAAAAAAATCACTGCCTCACACCCAAAATTCAAGGGGTTCTTATACACAATTCTTGCATAACAAATTAGGAAAGAAATTCATTCATCGTGGCATGATCACAAGGAACAACTTTCTTGTCAAATCAGAAAATCACATGTCACTGTCTAAGTACCTAAACACTATCCCTAGTTTAAAAAAGCACCCAGCATCTTCCATGGTATTTCCATCTGGAGATGTTAAAAATAATATGCAACATTTGAACAATGACGATTCACAAATGAATAAGACTAGGCCCAGCAACAAAGAACAGCGGAAGGCCTTGAAAACATGCAACAGTTAGAAACCCTAGAAAGTTAATTCACAGCACAATGGCAAAAATCCATGACATCAGCTTGTCTTCACTCTACAGAGCTTTGTGAGGGGAGAAGATGCATGGGGGAACCAGATGGGAGGGGTGAGTACAGGAGAGACAGAGCAGCATCAGAACAGCATCCATTTTTTCCAAAAAGGGTGTGTTATATAAGTATAGCACAACTAAATTATGTTAATTAAACACACTTCTATACATAATATTAAACTTGTTTCAATTATAATAATTTTATATTACCATTTTATCATTTTAGTAGTGGATCCAACATAAAAATCACTATTAATAATTTTTATTTACTATGAAATATATGAACTCAGAAAAAGGTTACTACTTAGTCATCGATGATGCCTGATCTCAAATCCAACAAGACACATGGATATGTTTTTACTTCATCACTCTCATTCATTGCCCCTGCTCCAGCATGACTTCTGAAATTCTCACAGAAAACATCCTGGATCCCAGGCATTCACCAATTCACCAATGATGTTTAAGAAGTCCCATAGAAGAGTTACAGAAACAGTCAAAAGAGGTAAATAATAGCTGCATCAGCACTGTGCAGTAATGGGAAAGTTCCCGCTTTTTGATTTTTAAAAAAAAAAACATACTTCATCAACTTGTGTTCAACAAATATGGTGAAGATTTTTAAGAAACTGTGAGAAGTTGTAATTCCTCAAGCTTTGCAAGTTCGCACAGCCCTAAATTTTCCCAGAGTTGGACTTCAGAATAGCTATGCAAACACTGGTTCTGTAATATTTCTATGCAGGCAAGACCATGCTTCCTGGCATCCCATAACAGAGGTTGAAGTGAGCAGGATTGGAAGGGCATGACGAGCCCATACGTTTTGGATTTATGAAAAACCGTTCCCCTCCTTTTCTAAAAAGACATCCCTCCCAGGATGGTTAATTTCGATAGATTAAATGCTTCAACTACAGCGTCATCCAGTAAGTCTCCTGTGATGTAAAACCCAAGCTGGGCAGACAGCTAAACAAGCCTTCCTGCCAGGGTGCCTGCTTGTCTGAAAGAAATGCAAACTTGCGTTACAAGTTAATCTGCAAATGTAAAGGGTAGTCTACAAATGTAAAGGATGCTTGAGAGATAGTGCTGGCTTTAATTGATTGAGTCACTTGAAGCTTTGTGATGAAAGATTTATTCTTTTTGAGTGGTAGTGGTAAAGAGTTAACAACTGAGCTGTGAAGTGCATGCTTTTAATTGCAATTGTATTTATATAGCGCTTACTACCCCAGAGGTGTTGAAGGGACAGTAATATAAAAAAATTGCATTACGTACAGTCTGAGTATTACTAAAATCTATATTTTAGAAGCACCATTTTATCTTACACCTTTTTGCACATTTTGTAGCAGTCTATCTTATACTGTGTAATGCAAACCTAAAATAATGACTTACATATTCACAGGGCTCTCTGTTACAGGCTGTGACATCATAGCACTAAAAATACACAAGTCACTACCCTTCACTATACCAACCAAGATTTAGGGCCCCATTATGAGTTTGGCGGTAAGAGAACCAACGTCGAGACGGCGTCAGAAACCCTGCTGCATAGCTGGCGGTTCATCTGACGTGTTACGATGTTGGCCGTTTGTTAAATGAAAGACTGCTGGAGCACTGCCACCACCGCCAGCCATTTCCTGACTGCCTCGATGGTGGTAGAGGAAAAGCAGCTGTCAGAGGGCTGTACAGAGAAGTTCACTGCTGTCTGAATTACGAGTTGGCTTTCCGGCGAGCCGACCGTGGCATGAAGACTGTCTGCTTCGAGATGGCGGAATCAAAGGAATTGGGGTGCAGACTCTCCCATTTCCTTTTCTTCTCTTCAGTCTCCCCCATGGGTCCCTTCCTCCTGGGCCCCCCTTCACAGCAGCATCTTGACCCCAAAGTAAACAACCCTGTTGGCGCCAAAATCCAGGTGTTAGACCTGGATTTTTCAGCGGATTTATAACCAGACTTTTTGCTTCTTGGCCTCCTATTTGTCACCCTGTTTTTGTTGGTTTCAGGACTCTGGGCACTTTACCACTGCTATTCAGTGCTAAAGTGCATATGCTCTCCATGTAAATTGTGTGTACTGATTGGTATAGCCATGACTGGCATATTTGATTTACTAATAAGTCCCTGGTAATGTGCACAGGTGTGCCAAGGGCCTGTAAATGAAATGCTACTAGTGGGCCTGCAGCACTGATTGTGCCACCCACAGAAGTAGCCTTTCAAAGGTGTCTCAGACCTGCCACTGTAGTGTCTGCATGCAGTTTTTACTGCCATGTCGACCTGGCAAGTGCACCCTCTTGCCAGGTTCTAACCTTTCCTTTTCTTACATGTAGGGCACCACTCAGTTAGGCCCAGGGCACCCCTATGGGTAGGGTGCAGTGTACGTGAAAGGTAGGACATGTATTGGTGTGTATGACATGTCCTGGTAGTGAAATACAGTGTATTTCGTTTTTCACTATGGAAAGGCTATATGTCCCATAGGATAGAATGGGAGTATATTTATAACATCTTATAAGTATAACTTCCCATTGGGACAAGATAGGAAGTTGATGTTTAGTATGCCTGAACTCAGAATATAAAAATGCATCTTTTAGTAAAGATGATTTTTATATTGTGTGTTTGAAAATACCACTTTTTAGAAAGTGTGTAGTTTCTTGCTTAGCCATCCTGTGTGCCTCTGCTGATTTGTGGATTGACTGTCAGGCTTTCAAGTGACAGGGGTTGGGGATGTGCATTCTCTCAGACAGCCGCTGGGGGGGGGTTGAGGTGTGTCCTGCTTTTCCTGAATGAGTCATGGCTGGGCTGAATAGACCTGGGCTGTATTTAGAGTAGTGGGAGGAGATTTCCCTGCGCTTGAATAGGCCTGGTCTGCCTTGGACAATGTTGTCTCCACCTCCTGCCAGGAAGCTGGGCCAGAGAGGACAGAACTGGTTTGGACTGAGCTAAGAGTCTCTCTACCACAAGAGAACAAAGGAAAATGTGGTATAAATATTAGGGCCCAGAACCCAGAACTTTAGATTACTTCTGGACTCAAGAGGAACTTCTGCCAAGGAGAACAGCTGGGAAAGCTGAAGGAGAAGTACTGCCCCCTTGATGTGTGCTGTGTGGGGTTGGACTGCAGTGGCTGTTTCTGCCAAGGAGAGGACCAAGACTTTGCTGTGTATCCTGCTTGAAGAAGATTTCCAAGGGCTTGGTGTAGAGCTTGCCTCCTGTTCTGAGGTCTCAAGGACAGAAAGACTTCACTCCCTATGTTCTCCTGCATCTGGAACTGCTGCTTTAGCTGCCACAGAGGGAAATTGCAACACCGATGCAGGCGAGCGATGCCGCGACCTACAGTGAAGCCGTGGGCCCCGCTCATGAAGTGCATGACGCACTGCCCCGACTTACACCGCAGCCATGACGCCTGCCGCTGCTGCACCTTACCAACTCTGATGCTGTCACCAAGGCCGCTGCCTGCACCGGAGCCAAGGGCATGATACACCGCCCTGACCCGCACCGCAGCCCTGACCTCGCCGACGCCGGTGCTTCATCATCGTGGAGCCGATACCTGACATGGGTGACCTCCCGAATCCATCGACCCCACATTGTCATACGGAACCGACTCCTCCACGCCACTGCGATGTCACCTCCCCAGCAACTGTAAGGAACTGACGCCTTACCTCCCCTGCATCACTGTAAGGAACAGATGCCTCACCTCCCCTGTGGTCGTAAGGAAACGACGCCGCCTGGTGCCAACAAAGCATCACCTCTCCGACGCCGCGCACCATCTTTATTTTCATCGTTTGCCAAGGTACTGTTCTTTGGGGTCCATGTGACTCCGGGCCCAACGCAGCGCACCTCGCGGTCGGCTCCGTACTTTGGGATTTCCATCTGTCACAATGTCGTAATACCCCCAAGTGGAGCTATTTGTTGCTACAAGCTTTATTTTTGTAAATAACCTATTTTAGATGATATCTTGATATATGTATGGTGGATTTTTTGTCGTTTGGTCTCGTTTGGTTTATATAAAGCTTTCCTATTTTTCTAAACTGGTGTGGTGTCCATTTGTAGTGCTTTCACTGTGTTACTGTATGTGTGCACAGATGCTTTACACACTGCCTCTGAGCTAAGCCTGTCTGCTTGTTCCAAGCTCCCAAGGGGGTGAGCAGGGGTTGTCTAAGGGCGTAACTCCCTTACCCTGACTAGAAGCAAGGGTCCCTACTTGGAGAAAGGTGCAGACCATTGCCAACTAGAGACCCCCATTTCTAACAACAGGTAAGTCCGTTTTGTACTATTTACCCATTGACTGGACTGGGCACATATGATCGACTCCAGCAATGGGAAAGTACTGGTAGTAGGTAATTTTTCACATGTGTCATGCATATGTGTACATTCAACACTGTCCCCGCAGTCAGAAACACCGCCAGTGGTGACATCGTAATATGACAAGTGGGAGACCGCCACTGCAGTGGTCTTCTTGGGACTGCAGCCACAGCGGTAAGATCGCCAAACTCGTAAATAGGCCCTTAATGCTGTAGCTTTCTGGTTACACGCAGACCTCTGCAGTGTATTAACTAAGAGAGGTTTCATAATGTAATATAGTGCATTTTCCACAGTGTAACAACTTTAAATTTTTTTTTCATTTAAGCTGCATGTTATTTTATGTGTAGCTACCTAACAATGAAAGACCAAGAAAAGTACGTAATATTTTTTTTCTTTTTAGCCACAACCTTTGACCCCGTCCCCAATGCTCACTGACGCCAAGCCGACTGCATGCAGCATCATAGTTCCCATACTTTATTTAATGCACTTTGATCACTGTCCCAGAATGCAATCGAACCCTCCCAAGAATGTCCTCCATGGGGCATCCCAGCTTATGAAAGGGTTTAGGAGGTTGACTGGAGTCCCACCATGTTCAGAAATCTCCACTGGTTGCTTCTGCTACCCGCATTCTTTGCAAAGTCTGCTGCATCACCTACAAGGAGGTACACTGAAGCAAGATCAAATCTCGGAGGGTCTTCATAGCTCTTGTAGTAGTAACGCAATCAAGCTGAAGATTGTTGAATTGTGAAAAAATGGAGTATAGAAGAGGACAGGCCTTCTGCTATCTTCGATCTGGAGCCCCCATCCCCTTTTAAATCCGGCATGCAGCATTGCCTCCTTCATTTCTGAAACAAACTGAAGATTCATCCCATTATCCCTATGCGCCCCACTCAAATCCCACTGGTTGTTATAAGACACCCACTGAAAAAAATCCCTCTACCCACCCTCTTCTAAAGTACCTTTCTGTGCCCTACCTTAATCACTTCTCACACCCCTTTTACACCTCTCTGCCCCCTTCCTGCAATTCGCTTGTTCCTCTAACCACTCCTGTTTCTGTACTATCTTTTACATACTGTACTCCTTTTTTATTCACTGTCTACTTTACAGACTATATTTGCCTTCTCGCAAGGTTTGCACTATATAAGAACCCCCCCGTATATACATGCATGCAACACATGTAATATGAAAGACCCTAACATTGAAACCTACGTGGCATATAGAGAAAAAAACCCAGCAGCAACGTACAGGACTTTCACATAGAAGAAATACCAACATATTAGATAATGAAAGTTAATTATTCGACAAGTGGGTTGTAACATTGCCCGTACAGCCCCTGTGCAAGGCCAAATATGTGAGCTGGTCAAAGATCAAGGATCAAGGATCAAGGATCCCTCATCACACTTTTCGGAGAGGGAAGTGTCATCATTTTATGATACTTCATTGTCACAGAAAAGAAATACAAGCACAACATTCAGGGAATTAAATTGACATCAATTTCTTCTTGGCATACAAAAATACTGCGAAAAACAAAGGAGAGAGCGAGGATGTAAGGGTACGTCCTGATCCCCTGGGTAAAGTTGCAAAAAACAATGTGGACGGACCCTGTTGTAGTATGAATCTATCAATCACTAAGTGTGATACACCACAAACATCCCCGATGCATTTCGAGAAAAGGTAAAGCAAATATTTTCCGAATAAAGCACTTACAAAACCCAGAAAATAAGACAGCAAATCACATGGTGGGAAAAATATGATACAACACCTGGGTGAGGTTCACAAAAAAAACGGAATGAAAACCCAGAAGCAAAGTACTGCATCTGTCAGTGAAAGGAAGTAGTCTGCAGTCCCCTAGAAAACCTTCACAAAGACAGAACTAAACGAAATATTAGCAATTATGAAACAGAAACTACCACATAGCAGAATATTTATTCAGTATGAAGAATCACAAAGACAATCAAGAAATGACACATACAGACCAACATAGGTGCAACTTATCAAATAAGGGTAAGACAGATAGACCTGGAAATTGGAAAAGAAGGAACAGACCAACATTGCTCCCAGAGCCTGATAGAAAATTAGAAACATTTCATTACCCACTGCTCTAAATTCCAAGAAACCTTGGACTACTACAACTACCCACACAGGATCATAACTTTGACAAGGCAGAAGGATGAAGGGAAGATCCGCATCATTCTTGAATAAGGAAAGAGAAGAAAGAAAGACAGCAGAATAACTCTTGGGATTTGAAAATGAGAGGCCTCCTATGTAACATTATATTGTAATACCTTTAAACTCATATACTAGGCATGCATGCATTTTTAATTATGCAGGCGAAATCCATGAAATTAATGAATTTCGTTATACAAAATGTGATTTTTTTTTCGAAATTTCTCATTAATACATTTCGTGTAGTTTTGCTCCCAGGGGACTGGTTCATGTAGAAGATGTGTCACTAAGAGATATTTTCTGTTTGAACCACTCTACTGCCAGCATTTCGCATAGCTCTTAGGCAAAAAAAGGCCCTTGTGAAAAAGTCAGAAGAAATACTGGAGAAACCATCCGCTACAAACTCATCCTACTCCTACCATACACGACAAATGACTTAGAGAAATTAATCCTCACCAACCACCTCAGCAACCACCAGCTCCTTAACACCACACCGTTTGGATTCAGGTGCAGCCACAGTACAGACAAAGCACTCATTGCCACCACAGAAGACATCCTAATGGTACTTTACAGAGGAGATACAGCAGCCCTCATTCTCCTTGACCTCTCTGCAGCACTTGACACGCCCTCATGAGGCGCCTGCATGGGATTGGCATCCAAGGGCCCACTCTCCAGTGGATCTGCTCCTTGTAATAGGTAGAACACAAGCTGTCAGCCTGGCGCTGTTAGACCCAGCAGTTTCAGGCTGGCTGTGACGCATTGAAGCCAGTCAGAATCCACCGTTCCAGATAAGATGAGTACGATACACGTGTCCGATAACCTGTGCTCACCCTTAAGTATCTTGGCACTGAGCAGTCAGGCTTATCCACTGGGCCCAAGTGTAAAGTATTGGCACAACACCACCCTCGCAGCACACTGTGTACGCCACGAAAATACTCCACACTGTATGTATAAAACACTTGTCTTTGTATTACTCACACACATTGAAATCAAAACGAGATAAACTTGTATATACACATTACAGTTAAATGCAATTGTCAAACTTCCCTATTGAAATCAAAACAAGATACACATTGTATATACACTTTACAGTTATATGCAATTGTCAAACTTACCCATTAGCAGAAAGGTCAAAAAGTCACCGATCTTTGACTACGCTTCGGGACCCAGCCTCTCAGTCACTCAACTACACCAGCCAACGATACATGTTGCCCCTGAGAAATGCATTATTTCTCCTAGTTTTTGCTTTTTCCATGTGTGCTGCCTTGTGCAGCACACATGGAAAAAGCAAAATGCCATGGTTTGTTTATGTACAGGAAGGTGTCCCTTTCTGTACATAAACAAACCTTTTTAAAAAATGCCATTTTGTAACTTTCATGTGTGCTGCATGAAGCAGCACACATGAAAGTTACAAAATGGCATTTCAGGATTGTTTATGTGCAGGAAGGGACACCTTCCTACACATAACCAATCCTCCCCTGCACACAGACACCCTTGCACTCTGGTGCAAGGGTGCCTGCGTTGGTGCTAAGTTGTTAAACAGCGCCATCGCAGGGGAAAACGCAAGGCTGCATCACATTCTTGTAAATATGGTGCAGCCTTGCGTTTCTGAAGTGGCAGAGCGTGTCGTTAAGCCCAGGAGGCTAACGACAAGCTCCGCCACTTCGTCGTACATATGACCCAGGGTTTCCCTGGTCTTTATTTTGGCGCTGCCTCCTATGTACGCCACCCTAGTACATAGGGGGCAGCGTCAAATACAATGGGTGTTGCGGTGGAACGCCCACCACAATACCCACTGTACGCCCCTTTCACGCTAAACATAGCGTGAAAGGGTGCCTTATGTACAAGGCAGCGTTAAGCCACGTTAAGTGGCTTAACGCTGCCTTGTACATAAGGCAAGGCCCCTATCGCCATGGGAACGTCACAAAAAGTGACGTTCCCGTGGCGATAGGGGCTTGTACATATGCCCCACTGTCTGCTCTTAAGAAAAGAAAGTGTTCTGTTTTGGAATGCAATCATAGAGATTGCGGTCTGCTGTTGTTTGCAGGCCACCATCCCTCCCATAGCAGCCAATCACTGGGTGTCGCAAATTACAACCAGGTCGTTCTGCATTTTGTGAACTGACCTCTTGGTACATGGATAACTTTTTAAAATACTGTTCCATTCACAAAAAGTGGGTGCACACATTGAGACCACTTTTGCGAATGCAATAATAATAATACATCAGACCCTAACTTTCTGTAATAAAGACGGGAATTCTCCTTGAAGGGACGTGCTTTCACTTTCTTTCCCAGCAGGCATACCTTCACAGTTGTTCAAAGAGACTGAGTGCATAGATCTCCAGTGACTGCAAACTGGGCATTTCACTCACTGATTGAGTGTTTGAATATTTCTGCAAACAATTTGTAATAGTGAATTCTTCCACAGTTTTGCAGTGACCAAAAAAGAGAAAAGGTGGGAGTTGCTCCTCTTTTAAGCAAACCATCTGTGTGTCTCTCCTCTCTCCAGTAACAACATTACCTGTACCCAATCTTCTGTACAGTTGTTCAGGGAAAGACTCATCATCTCTGCGGTTATTGAATAGTTCCTACAAGCTCATTTCTTCAGTGCACAGAGAAAGAGTTTGCTAAATTCTGCAGTGACTGAAAGAAAGTGTGTGCTTGAGAGTCTGAGCTTGATGACTTTTTTTAGTGATTAAGACAGAGTGTGCCTTTATGTCTCTGCTGCGACAGAGAAAGTAAATCTCTGCGGTGAGGGAGAAACTCAGCCAATACCTCCATGCTGTCAATGGCAGACAGTTTGGTCCTCCATGTCTCTGCTGTAAATGAGAGACACAGTATTGCAGCTCTTCTATGCAGTGGCTGATAGTTTATTCCTGTAAACCTATGCAGTGAATGATAGACAGTGTATTCCTGCTCTTCACCAAAATGATAGGGGTAGTGGAAGTGACATCACGCACTCTTTGACATTAATGACTTTACAGGAAGTGACATTGTATGGCCTATGACCCTGAATCTTCCCAGAAAGTCTTGTCACATGACTTTAACCCCATGACATCATGATAGTAGACATTTCTGAAGTTTCATAATAACTATATGATTAATATAACAACACAACACATACAAATGTCTATTTTAAATACCACCTATATTATGGTGCTGACACGAAAGTGGTGGAATACAATTTTTTGCTGCAAATAAGAGAAGCAAATGGGTCAGATCTCTTTAGGGGGCTTATATGGGTACTCCACCCCGAAGAACATTTAGACAAAATGGAGCTACATGATGTATTTTAAAGCACAATGTCCATGTAAAGTTTCTAAAATGATATTCAAAAAAGGCACTTATTAAATAGTCCAGTCCTTTCATAGTGTGCCAGGGCAATGAAACCAGATGCTCTCCAGTACTTGACTCCATTGTTTTCAAAATATGCTCTGGGTGCTCCCATATGTCAGAAAATACCTCTATTGTGCCAGAGTCATCATTTTGTCATGGGTGCCACTCATATGCCATGGGTGCCTCTCATGCCAAACATTTCTTACATTATGCTTGTGCAGAATTTTGCCATTAATGCTGACTATTTGACATGGAAGATTTTTATGTCAAAATATACCTCTAGTATGTCAGGGACAGCATTTTGTCATGGTTGCACCCTCCCATATGCCACAGTTCCCTCTTGTATGACAAGAATTACCTCCAATGTGCCAGCAGTAGCATTTTTCCCGGGGTGTCCCATATTCCAAGAATTACTGTCAGTGTGCCTGTGCCAGTATTTTACCATGGGTGCAAATTATGCAAAGAATTTCCTGTTGTGTCCCAGTATCAGTATTTTGTCAGATGGACCTGCCTTACTAAGAATTGCCCCCAGTATGTCAGCATCACTATATTGCTATGGGTCTCTCCATACGCCAAAAATTACCTTCAGCATGCCAGGTCCTATGGGAGAATTACAAGCATCACACCACATTCCTAATCACGCTCACTTACATCCACTCACTGACACTCATTCTTACTCACTCTCATTCAGTTACACTCACTTGCACTCATTCATATTCACACTTACCCTCATTAACTTATTCTGGGTCATTCACATCCACATTCCCGCTTACACCCACTGAATTATATTTTGTCACTTAGTCACACTCACATGTAATCATTCTTACTGTCACTCATTCTCTCGCATTTACTCAATCTCATAGTCGCCGGCACTCATTCGCTTACATTCTCAGGGGCTTATTTATGAGCCCTTACATCACTTTTGCGCCGCAGGTGCGTCACTTTTTGCGACGCACCAGCAATGTAAAAAATGCGCCATGTTGCTTCATATTTACAAAGTGACGCATCTAGGTATATGCGTCACTTTGTAAACCACTGCACCACATTATACCTGCGCCAGGTATAATGTATGCAGGGTGGGCGTTCCGATGCAAGTAAGCCTCGTAGAAATGACGCAGTGAAATCTATGAGATTTCACTGCGCCACTTCTAGGACGCAACTGCGTCAATATCTTACGCCTGCCTCACAGTAGGCGTAAGACTGACGCAGGCACATTTGAAATGGCACTTGCCCATGTGAAATGACCCATTGCTGGAGTTACGTCACTTTTGTGACACACTCCAGCAATGCGTCATTTTTGCGCCAACAGATACGTCAGAAATA
Organism: Calotriton arnoldi; assembly: GCA_963921515.1. NCBI lineage: Eukaryota > Metazoa > Chordata > Amphibia > Caudata > Salamandridae > Calotriton > Calotriton arnoldi. The sequence goes on from CAWUFW010013199.1 coordinate 19,031, forward strand.
CTGACGTATCTGGAACTCCTTGCGACATGATGTGTCATACTGTAAATATGACGCTTCCAGCATGTCGCAAGGAGGGCGCAATGAAAAGTGACGCATCGCTGTTTTCACGCAGCGATGCGTCACTTTTCATAAATGAGGCCCTCAGTCACTACCTGTCACTGGCTCTCATCCACTCACTTTCACCTTCACTCTCAAACACACACACTCTCACAAATTCACACACTGTCTAGTTCACACAAACTCACCCACAAATGTACAGAAAATACATTTAAAAGTATTTCTACTTATCTCAGCTGCCAGTGTAAGTCTTGCTCCAGCTTCTGGTGCTGCTCCATTTTTTATTTCACCAATAGTGAATAATGGCGCCCAAGGCCCTACTATGCAGTGACTAAGAGATGGCTTATTCCAGTACATACCCGCAGGATGTGGGAGCCAGTTATGCATGCACCTCTCTGCAGAGGTTGAGAGACATTGCAGTGATTGGGGACTAGTGTATACCTACTCAACTCTGCAGTGACTGAGAGGCAGTTTATTCCTACACTTTTCAGCAATAATTGGGAGCCAGCTCGTAGATGTCATGGTGTGCCTGCACTTATTTTCATTCACAGAGAGACTACCTTTGCCTGCACTTTCCTTGTATAGAGTGTAAAGCAGATTGTCTCTAAACTTATTTGCAGTGTCTCACAGACAACTTGAAGCTTCACATCGCTTCACGGAATGAGGTACAACTAAATCCTCATCATTTTAGTTGTGAATGAGAGACACCTAGGAACAAACATCTTTAGTGAGCAGGAGACAGTTTTCATGCACATTTGCTGTTCCTTCACTTTCCTGCAGAGACTGACACACACCTTCTGCATGATCCTCTCTGCAGTGAGTGGGAGACAGCCTGGTAGAAATGGGATGCTTTTTGTTACTCATCTTATCAAGCTCAGAAGGATGAAAGCCTGAGTGAGCTCACTGGGATTCGAAGCGGTGACCATGGAGTCAAACACAGATCCCTGCGTAGGCATATTAGTCCACTGATTCAAAAACCTGACTCGTACACGCATCTCAGAAGTGAATGATACACATTTTTTCCGGCACATCTCTGTTGTGAGATGCAGATTGTACAGGACCATCACTGCTTGTGCCTGCACTTCTCTGCAGCGACTAGAGACAGTTTCTGACTGTCTGTCACTTCCCATTTCAAAGGTTGTTTAAACTTCCTCCTTGGCTTGCACGTCATTCAGAGACCCATCTCAGTCTTGTAGCTTTTGTCTTCCCTTTTCCCTGTCCAGCTTCATTAGCATAAAATAATGTATCCTTCACTCTCCATTTCTAGCAGCTCTGCATTAGCCGTCGCATTATCATTCACTCCAGGCTTGCTTTTGCTAGTTATTACTGAATTATTGTACCTGACTCCTGCGTCTGCAAAAACGGTTCCCGCTTGTCTCAACTCATTCTTGTCACTGTTCGTGTTCTTCCTTTTCGTTTGACCTTTTCAGGGCGAGTACTTTGCACTATGGAAGATTAGACATTGCTTCATCTGCACGTCGGTGCAGTTATGGGCTCTTGTCACATGAAAGGCAGGTACAACGGATAAAAGGAGTACCGGGCTAGGGAGAGCTCAGACAGTCTACCTACCACAAGTTTTCTGATGCTTTTTTTTCTCCTGATTCTGAGGACAAATCCGCTGACACTTTCTGACATTTTTCTGCTCATGAAGTTTGGGGGCAGTGCCGGACTTACCTTTTATGCCATGGGCCATTTCCTTGGTTGGCTTTGAACGAACAAGGCCGCTGCTGGTGCCTCTGTCACTTAGACCTGCCAACTTGTGAAACAGCAGGAGAGGCAGTCTTGGGTTAGCGCAGGTGGAGTGGTGTCTGCTCCCCTGTGGTAATGCAACTGTCTGGGGGGGGCCTGTACGTCTACTCTCAGACACAGCCCCTGTCCCTGCAGTGGTTTCACACGGTGCGCATCCACACACAGCGAAAAAGACTACGGTGTCTCCAGGCCCGGAATTAGGAGACACCATGCTACTTGTGATAGGCTGTAATGGAGTGGAAATCTCATTTCATTGTAGGGGTGCACCATAATCACGTGTAGAGTGCCCCCGCACATAATCTTGCAATTATATTAACGAGAGGTGTTAGAATTGTGAAATATATTAACATAACTATGTGACATCTCTTAGGATTTGACAAGTAACATGGAGAATTAACAAAGCAAATGAAAGTAACTAGCAGAAACGTTAACATGAAGAACTCATGTTGTGCAATTTACACCACTCATATAGTGAATGTGCTTAACAATGACAACTCTACGATTTGGTAAATGTGTTAGTCAAAATGCAATAGAGTTATGCTAATCTGTAATGTTTAAAGTGACACATTCTTATGTTAGCTAACATTGTAGGCCTGAAATGCAAGTCCCTGAACACTCTTGATTTAGAATTAATAGTTTGAATTTCTTGTGCACTGTGAAATCTGTTCTTTCTCACATTTGTAGTGCAGGTCGAGAAGCATTCATTAGGAAAATGCAATGCCTTTGTTTTAGTAGCTAGGCAAGGAAAAAAAAGTTACAGTTACATGGCTTGGAGGTGATAAAGGCAAAGACAAATTCACATGGGAAAAGGTATGGGAACCAAGGACAAATTGTTGCGAAGGAGCTACATGGAAAACATTGTGGAAGTACTCGTATGACTGTACTATAGTGGATTGTGCACATACTGAGCATTATGGGAGAGCTACCTGTGGATAACTGATTGTTGGAATTAGGGAAAGTGCCCACTTCTTTCTTGCCTTCAAAGAGAGAGCATCTCAGATCGAGCTCTTTCTTTTGCGATAGTGGCTTAATGCTACTTGACCCATTGAAGGTGGAGAGGCTTCTTAGGAAGACTCCACGTACTGACAACTTTCGCTTTCACTGAAATGCTTATGTAGCGAAGTCATCTTAGTGTTAGAGTAGGGATAGATTTAATACTTTTCACCCACCAACCCTCGATGCAGGGAAAGTTGGACTCATGTTGCTTGATTCTCTGTATCTTACTTCTTGAATTAACATTTTTGTTTATATTGAACCAGTTAAGTTGGATGCGTAGATTTGGCTTCACGCTAATTCCTTTGTATTTCCATGCCCTCGTGTTGAGGTGTCTCGATGTACAGTTGTTTTTGGCTTTCTAATAAACTAACTAACCTTAGGCAGTTGTCAGTGGATTATTATGTGTCAAGGAGGGTTACTGGCTAAATAACTGTGTACTAACGATTTTCTCCCCTTCACACTTTCATGCTGTGAAAAAGAACCATCGAGTGTTTCTCTAGAAAAGGTCTAGAACTAATGGGCTGGGATGGTATCACAGCAGGAGTTAATGCTCAAGGAGGGGCAATACCAATCTTAATGAGAGCCTAATTAGATGTACAGTCTCTCATTGTGGGTGTGGCAGTGCTTTGAATTTGCCGGCGCTGTGCAGATACTGAGACTACCAATCAATCAGTATTTGTAAAGCACGGCAAATCACTTGTGAGGGTCTCGAGGTGCTTCTTAAAGAAGTACCTGCACTTCTTTAATTTGAAAAGGAGAGCATGAGCATTTCTCAGCATGGTTGTAATAATTATAACGGAAGACTACCAACACTACTCAGTAGGAGCTAGATACTATAGGACAGGGTTCTCCAAAGTCGGTCCTGGAGGGCCAGATCCATGTCAGATTTTTAGCATATCCCCAATTAGATAATGTTAGACCTGGCATTTCTTGGCGTGGTGACCCCTGACTTTTTGCCTCTACCTCCTCTATTTTTTGATGCTGTGATGGATTTCGTTTTACTGGCTTAGATGCTTTGGGCACTTTGTCACTGCTGATCAGTGTCAAAGTGCAAGTGCTCCCTATATAAAGTGTTATGGTAATTGGTTGTCCATAATTGGTATGTTTGCCTTACTAGTAAAGTCCCTAGTAAAGTGCACTATGTGTGCCGGGGCTGGTAATGCAAATGCTACTAGTGGGCCTGCAGCACTAATTGTACCACCCACACAAGTAGCCCTAAAAAGAGATCTCAGGCCTGTCACTGCAGTGCCTGCGTGCATTAGATAACTGCCTTGTTGTCCTGACAAGTGCACCCACTTGCCAGGCCTTACCCTTCCCTTTTTATGCAAATCAGACACCCCTATAGTTGGCTCAAGGTACCCCCCTGGGCAGGGTGCAGTGTATGTGAAAGGTAGGACATGTACTGAGGTGTGTACCATGTCCTGACAGTGAAAGACTGCCAAATTCGTTTTTCACTGTTGCAAGGCCATCTTGCCCATAGGACAGAATGGGGAATGCTGGGTCCCATGTTTCCAGCATATTTTCCCATGGGCATAAGATGGAGGGATGAAGTTTAGTGTGCCTGAATTCAGAATTTCATAACACATCTTTCTATGAAGATGGTTTTTAAATTGTGTGTTTAGAAACCACACTTTTAGAAGTGGCTGGTTTCTTGTCCTAACCATCCTGTGTGTCTCTGCCTGGTTGTGTATTGCCTGTCTGGGTTTGGATGTGACAGGGTCTGGGGAGTGTCCTGACACCAGAGAGGGGTAGGTGAGATAGCACAGGCTGGCCTGCATTTGGTGTAGGGGGAGGAGTAGCCCCTTTGATGCGAAGAGGCCTGTGCTGCTGTCACAAAGGAATGGCTCCACCTCCTGCAGAGTGTCTGAGGCCCAGACCCCCACTATCAAAGAAAGAAGAGGTGCACTGGCAGGAAGGCACCCAGAACTGGTTTGGACCGGGCTCAGAGCCCCCCTGAACACAAAGACTTCAAAGGCATTTAGGGGTATAAATGTAAGAGCTGAAACCCCTGAACTCAAGACTGCAATCCAGACTGAAAAAGGATTGAAACTACTTTGTGATCAAGAGGAACCTCTGCCAAGGAAGAACAGCTGAAGAGACTGAAGAGAAGGACTGCCCTTGCTGTGTGTTCTGGGGCTGGCCTGCAGTTTGCTGATTTGACTGAGAGGACAAGGGACTTTGCTGTGTGCTGTGTCCCCCTGCTTGAAAGGACTTTGCTGTGTGCTGGGTCCTGAAGTAACTTGTCTCCAAGGGCCCGAGAGGAGCTGGCTCCCTGTTGTGGAAACTCAGGAACATAAAAGTTTCCAGGTGTGTCTCAGCGACGCTGTGTGCGTGTGCTTTTTGCAGCCTGAGACCTCCGTGAGACTTGCCCCGTGACTGTGTGCCCCGGAGCAGTCTTGTGCTCTGCTTTGATCGACAGCGTGACCAGAAGTGCTGTGATCGTTATCACCATCGGCCCGGACCATCGTCCCAAGGGGGAGCCGTGAGGTGAAAGTTTCCAAGTGTGTCTCAGCGACGCTGTGTGCGTGTGCTTTTTTCAGCCTGAGACCTTTGTGAGACTTGCCCCGTGACTGTGTGCCCCGGAGCAGTCTTGCGCCCTGCTTAGATCGACAGCGTGACCAGAAGTGCTGTGATTGTTATCGCCATCGGCCCGGACCGTCGTCCCAAGGGGGAGCCGTGAGGAATCACCGCCGCCGGCCCGAGCCTGCCTTTGCCCAAGATCAACAGAGCCGCGCCGGGAGCCGATAAGCTGCGAGGCCGTCTCCTGGTAGCCCGACTCTCACTGCGAGGAGCAGCCGCCGCCAACCCGAAGCCACACAGCGTGACGCCCAAGCCGCAAGGAGAGGACGTGCGTGTGTGGCTGCCTGGGGCGGAGTGCATGCTACGAGAGACCGCTCTCGGCCTTTCCCATCTTTGCAGCGCAAGCCTCCGCTCAAGTCAGTATCGTGGCCCGTACTCGCCGAGAAGTGGCAGTACCGGGGTCGGATTGTGGAGCTGCACGTTGTTTCCTTCGTAACAGTAGTGGGGGCATATTTTGGCAGCCGCTGACCGCGAGTCAGCCAAGAGTGGCATAGAGACCTTCACAAGCACCGCGATCGGGGCTGGACTGTATTGGTACTTGTTTTACGATTCGCATTAGTACTTGCATTACGAACTGTATTATTACTTGCTTTACGATCCGCATTAGTACTTGCATTACGAACTGCATTATTACGTGCTTCTACGATTCGCATTAGTACTTGCATTAAGGACTGTCTTATTTCTACATTGCGCACTGCATTACGAACTGCATAGCATTGCATTAGGACTGCATTAGATCATCGTGAACTGCTCATTAGTACCGCAAGAACCTACAAGTGATTGTTGGCCTAATAACCGGCCTAGTGAAATATTACGAATACGCATATGTTGGAGTTTTATCGCTTGGTCTCATCGTATTTTTTTTTTATAAAGATACCGCTATTTTTATAAAACCAGTGTGGTGTCCATTTGTGGTGTTATCACTGTGTTACTGGGAGTGTGGTTGCAAATACTTTACACATTGCCTTGGAGATAAGCCTGGCTGCTCGTGCCAAGCTACCGGGGGGTGAGCAGGGGTTATCTAAGAGAGTGTCCCTCCTTTCCCTGCCTAGAAGCAAGGGTCCCTATTTGGGCTAAGGTACCTACCTCGGGCCAACTAGAGACCCCCAGTTCTAACATTGGTGGCAGCGGTGGGATTTGAACTTGTATTTGCAATTGACTCACAGTGACTGGTGTACATCACTAGTTTTAGCGCAGACCACGACGGAACCACATATTGTGTTTCTGATTTTTGGTTCTATTTTTGAGCGACCTTTAAGCCACACATCATGTCTCAAAGGAGTCAAGTAGCCAGTGAGGTTGCAGAATTGGAATTCGACATTGAGGCATTGCTTACCTACAAAGTTGATCAATTGAGACAATTCTGCAGAGCTTTGGGATGTCCCATGAAAAGTAGCACCAAGAAGGAGGAGCTGCAAACGGACTTGAGGGACTGGTGGGAAGCCAAAGAGGCTCAGGAGACAGGTGATGCTGAGGTGGATGAGGATGACCCAGGGAACGGATTTGGTCCACAGGATTTGCCAGTGGGAGGACCAGCCTCAGGGGCTGGTAGTAACCATTCCGGGAGGAGCTTTTCCCCAGAGGAGCTGGAGGAAAACCAAAGGGTCAGAGAGAATGAGTTGGAGGTTTTAAAACTCAAGCAGAGGAGAAAAAGCTGCTCATTGAAAGTGAAAAGCGGGCAGAGGAGAGCAAGATTGCTCTTGCCTTGGAAGAGAAGAAGAATCTCTTAGCTCTTGAGTTAAGCATGAGGGAACTGGACATTAAGGCTAAACAGGTGGATTCCAGTTCAAATGGTGGCAGCGCACAGCCAGTGCCAGCGGGTAAAGTGTACATTCCCAAAGACTTAGTGCGAGATTACCAAAGGGGTGATGCTATTTATGCGTGGTTCACGGCATATGAGATCGCACTGAGGATGAATGAGGTGCCTGAGAAGCATTGGGGGGCGGGCCTGTGGAAACACTTTCAGGCTTCTGGGAGGGATGTTTTACCACCCTTAGAGAGGGCGGGAACCCTGACCTAAGCCAACATGAAGGAGGCTTTATGCCTCAGGTATGGACTCCCTCCTGAACAGTACAGGCAGAAATTCAGGAACTTCAAGAAACTGGAATCCAGTACTTGGGTGGAGTGTGTGAATGCGTACACGCGTGCACTGGATGGTTGGATGACGGGCAGCAAGGTAACTGATTTTAAGGGCTTATGCAATTTAATTAGTTGGGAGCACTTGAGTAGTCTGTGTGTTTCAGAGCTGCGCCAGCATCTTTTAGACAGTAAGCTGACTGATCCCGGTAAGCTTGCTGAGGAGCCGGACCGCTGGACCAGCACCAGGGTCCACAAGGGGATTGGGGGTACCACTGCCAGAAGTGTACCGAGTCCCCAACGGAAGGTGGGGGAGGTCAAGGGTAACCAAAGGGAGTTCTCTAAAGGGCCCCAAAGTAGTTCCCAGGTGAAGGAGTCCCAGTCCCCCAAGGCTAAGAGGTCCTGGCCCCCTAAGGGCAAGCAGGACCCCCGAGGTCCTCCTACTTGTTATTTTTGTAGGGAGGTGGGTCACATTGCCCCTAAATGCCCCAAGAAACCACCTGCACCCACTGGTGCTCCAACACCGGGATTAGTGAGTGTAGCATTGGGGGAGGAATTGAGTCCTTGGAATGGGGAGGAGCAAGCAGTTATGACCCTGGTCTCATTAGGAGATCGAGAGATGGTCCAAGAAGCCTCTCTGCCAGAGAACACTAAGAAGTACAGGCAGTGGGTGACCATCAATGGAAGGAGGGTGGAGGCTCTGAGAGACACAGGAGCCAGTGTGACATCTGTCAGGTGTCAGTGGGTATCTGAGGAGCAGGTAATTCCCAATGTACTTCACCCTGTAGTTGCAGCAGACAACTCCGTGCGCCTCTGCAAGGTAGCACTAGTTCCCTTTGAGTGGGGGGGTCTCAGGTTCCTTGAAGGTCGTTGTAAGTCCGTCCATGCCTGTAGACTGTCTGCTGGGGAATGACCTGGAGAGTTCCCCCTGGAAGGAGGTGGAGCGCCAGGCACATTTGGAGATGTTGGGTCTGCCTGAGTGGGCTTGTGTGACCACTCGGTCTATGGCAGCCAGTAAGGGTGTTCAAGAGGACCTGGAGCCTGAAACAGTGGACCAGGTGCCTGCCTTAAAGGGAGGAGGCAGGGGGCACGGGAAACCGGCCCCCAAATTTCCCACGGTCCAGGAGGAGGCGAACCTTGAGGGGGATGCCCTGGAGCCTACGGGGGAGCAAGTAGCTGAACTGGGGGACCTACCTGAGCTGACCCAATGGCAGCAGGAGGGAGGGCCCTCCAGGGAGAAAATCTGTGAGGAGCAGAAAAAAGTGCCCTTCTCTTGTAGGTTTGCGGCAACAGGCAGCAAACCAGGCAGCCGGTGATCAGTTCGGGTCACATTTGACCTACTGGGAGAATGATCTCCTATATAGCGAGCCTAAGGTTACTGAGCCTGGGTCAGCCCATGTGCTGGTGGTACCCCAGCGCTTCAGAGCCTTCCTATTGGGGTTGGCTCAGGATGTACCTTTAGCAGGACATTTGGGGCAGGACAAGACCTTTGAGAGGCTTGTCACCCACTTCTACTGGCCTCAAATGCGCATGAGTTCTGATACTCATTGCAGGACCTATCAGACTTGCCAGGCAAGTGGTAAGAGTGGGAGGAAGCGCAAGGCTCCTCTCCAACCTTTCCCTGTAGTCAGCACCCCCTTTGAGAGGGTGGGTATTGACATTGTGGGGCCTCTGGATCCCAAGACAGCCATGGGCAACAGGTTCATCCTGGTCTTGGTGGACCATGCCACCCGGTACCCAGAAGCCATCCCTCTCCGGACGGTGACAGCCCCCGTGGTGGGTCGTGCACTGATGGGGATTTTCTCCCACGTGGGATTCCCCAGAGGGGTGGTGTCCGACTGGGGTACTAATTTCATATCGAGGTATATGAAATCTCTGTGGAAGGAGTGCGGTGTAACCTATAAGTTCACCGCGCCTTATCACCCCCAAGGTAACGGGCTAGTTGAGCGATTTAACTGGACCCTGAAGGGCATGATTATGGGCCTTGAAGAACCCATGAGGCGTAAGTGGGACGTCCTCTTACCATGCCTATTGTTTGCTTACAGAGAGGTGCCACAGAAGTCCCTAGGGTTCAGTCCCTTTGAGCTCCTGTATGGACACCCTGTAAGAGGACCATTGAGTTTGGTGAAGGAGGGCTGGGAGAAGGCTCCTAGTAAACCCCCCCAGGATGTATATAGCTACATGCTGGCCTTCAGGAACCAAACTAGGCGTTTCAAGCAACTCGCTCAGGCGAATCTGGAAGCCAGCCAGGAAGAAATGAAACGGTGGTACGAACAGAATGCCACTCTGGGCGAGTTTCAACTTGGGCAAAAAGTGTGGGTGATGGCGCCAGTGGAGCCCTGCGCACTCCAGGATAAGTGGACTGGGCCTTATGAGGTGGTGGAGCGCAGGAGCGAAGTGGCCTACCTGGTTGACTTACAGTCTCCTAGGAACCCTCTGAGGGTCCTCCATGTGAACCGCCTCAAACCCCACTTTGAGAGGTCTGAGGTGACCATGCTCTTGGCTACAGATGACGGGGCGGAAGAGGAGAGTGAACCTCTTCCTGACCTCCTGTCAGCCAGAGAAAAGGATGGGTCAGTGGATGGGGTGAACCTCTCACCTACCCTGACCCCAGAACAGCAGAGGGACTGTCGCCAGGTGTTGGGTCAGTTCGCCTCCCTGTTCTCTCTGACCCCAGGAGTCACCCAGTGGTGCGTCCATGATGTGGACACTGGAGACAGCCTGCCTGTAAAACAAACATTTTACAGAGTAGCTGATAAGGTCAGGGCCAGCATCAATGAGGAGGTTTCCAAGATGCTGGCGCTAGGGGTAATTGAGCCATCCAGTAGCCCCTGGGCTAGCCCAGTGGTCCTTGTGCCAAAAGCTGCTGCGCCGGGTGCCACCCCAGAACTCAGGTTCTGTGTGGATTACTGGGGCTCAATGCGGTCACCAAGACTGACGCTCACCCCATCCCCAGAGCTGATGAGCTCGTGGATCGGCTGGGAGCTGCCCGGTACCTCAGTACATTTGACTTGACGTCTGGGTACTGGCAGATTGCCTTGACCAAGGGGGCCAAAGAGAGGTCAGCATTCTCAATGCCAGAGGGGTACTACCAATTCAGGGTTATGCCCTTTGGGTTGAAGAACGCCCCTGCCACCTTCCAGAGACTGGTTAACCAGGTGCTGTGTGGGCTGGAGGAATTCAGCGCCGCCTACCTGGATGACATTGCTGTGTTCAGCTCCCGTTGGGAGGAACATTTGCAACACCTCTGTGAAGTGTTGAAGGCCCTGCAGAAGGCAGGCCTCACTATCAAGGCAAGTAAGTGCCAGATAGGGCAGGGTTCGGTGGTGTACTTAGGACACCAGGTGGGGAGCGGCCAGGTGGCGCCCCTACAGGCAAAAATTGATAACATTCTGGCTTGGGAACCCCCCAAGACCCAGACAGAGGTGAGAGCCTTTTTAGGACTCACGGGGTATTACAGACAGTTTGTGAAGGGGTATGGCACCCTTGTTAGAACTGACTTCAAAGAAACAGCCCAAGAAGGTGATCTGGACTGATGCCTGCCAGACCGCTTTTGATGCCCTGAAAACTGCCTTGTGCACGGCGCCCGTGCTCAAGGTGCCTGATTTCTCCAAAGAGTTTGTGGTGCAGACAGATGCTTCAGAGCATGGTGTGGGAGCAGTACTCTCACAATTGAATGACGAGGGCTTGGACCAACCCGTAGCTTTCATTAGCAGGAGGCTACTTCCCAGGGAACAGAGGTGGAGTGCAATTGAAAGGGAAGCTTTTGCTGTGGTCTGGACACTGAAGAAGCTGAGGCCCTACTTGTTTGGGACTCACTTCCTGGTTCAGACCGACCACAGGCCCCTCAGATGATTGATGCAGATGAGGGGTGAGAACCTAAAACTGTTGAGATGGTCTATCTCCCTACAGGGAATGGACTTCATGGTGGAACACCGCCCTGGAACAGAACACGCCAATGCTGATGGTCTGTCCAGATTTTTCCGCCTTAGTGATGAGAACTCCCATGAGGGTGGGTAGTTCTCCCCACTTTTCAGCTGGAGGGGACACGTATTAGACCTGGCATTTCTTGGCGTGGTTACCCCTGACTTTTTGCCTCTACCTCCTCTATTTTTTGATGCTGTGATGGATTTCGTTTTACTGGCTTAGATGCTTTGGGCACTTTGCCACTGCTGATCAGTGTCAAAGTGCAAGTGCTCCCTGTATAAAGTGTTATGGTAATTGGTTGTCCATAATTGGTATGCTTGCCTTACTAGTAAAGTCCATAGTAAAGTGCACAATGTGTGCCAGGGCTGGTAATGCAAATGCTACTAGTGGGCCTGCAGCACTAATTGTGCCACCCACACAAGTAGCCCTAAAAAGAGATCTCAGGCCTGCCACTGCAGTGCCTGCCCGAAGTTGATAACTACCTTGTTGTCCTGACAAGTGCACCCACTTGCCAGGCCTTACCCTTCCCTTTTTATGCACATCAGACACCCCTATAGTAGGCCCAAGTACCCCCCTGGGCAGGGTGCAGTGTATGTGAAAGGTAGGACATGTACTGAGGTGTGTACCATGTCCTGACAGTGAAAGACTGCCAAATTCATTTTTCACTGTTGCAAGGCCATCTTGCCCATAGGACAGAATGGGGAATGCTGGGTCCCATGTTTCCAGCATATCTTCCCATAGGCATAAGATGGAGGGATGAAGTTTAGTGTGCCTGAATTCAGAATTTCATAACACATCTTTCTATGAAGATGGTTTTTAAATTGTGTGTTTAGAAACCACACTTTTAGAAGTGGCTGGTTTCTTGTCCTAACCATCCTGTCTGTCTCTGCCTGGTTGTGTATTGCCTGTCTGGGTTTGGATGTGACAGGGTCTGGGGAGTGTCCTGACACCAGAGAGGGGTAGGTGAGATAGCACAGGCTGGTCTGCATTTGGTGTAGCGGAGGAGTAGCCCCTTTGATGCGAAGAGGCCTGTGCTGCTGCCACAAAGGAATGGCTCCACCTCCTGCAGAGTGTCTGAGGCCCAGACCCCCACTATCAAAGAAAGAAGAGGTGCACTGGCAGGAAGGCACCCAGAACTGGTTTGGACCGGGCTCAGAGCCCCCCTGAACACAAAGACTTCAAAGGCATTTAGGGGTATAAATGTAAGAGCTGAAACCCCTGAACTCAAGACTGCAATCCAGACTGAAAAAGGATTGAAACTACTTTGTGATCAAGAGGAACCTCTGCCAAGGAAGAACAGCTGAAGAGACTGAAGAGAAGGACTGCCCTTGCTGTGTGTTCTGGGGCTGGCCTGCAGTTTGCTGATTTGACTAAGGAGAGGACAAGGGACTTTGCTGTGTGCTGTGTCCCCCTGCTTGAAAGGACTTTGCTGTGTGCTGTGTCCTGAAGTAACTTGTCTCCAAGGGCCAGAGAGGAGCTGGCTCCCTGTTGTGGAAACTCAGGAACATAAAAGTTTCCAGGTGTGTCTCAGCGACGCTGTGTGCATGTGCTTTTTGCAGCATGAGACCTTCGTGAGACTTGCCCTGTGACTGTGTGCCCCGGAGCAGTCTTGCACTCTGCTTCAATCGACAGCGTGACCAGAAGTGCTGTGATCGTTATCACCATCGGACCGGACCATCGTCCCAAGGGGGAGCCGTGAGGTGAAAATTTCCAAGGGTGTCTCAGCGACGCTGTGTGCGTGTGCTTTTTGCACCTGAGACCTTCGTGAGACTTGCCCCGTGACTGTGTGCCCCGGAGCAGTCTTGCGCCCTGCTTAGATCGACAGCGTGACCAGAGGTGCTGTGATCTTTATCGCCATCGGCCCGGACCGTCGTCCCAAGGGGGAGCCGTGAGGAATCACCGCCGCCGGCCCGAGCCAGCCTTTCCCAAGATCAACTGAGCCACGCCGGGAGCCGATCAGCTGGGAGGCCGTCGCCTGGTAGCCTGACTCTCACTGCGAGGAGCAGCTGCCGCCAACCCAAAGCCGCACAGCGTGACGCCCAAGCCGCGAGGAGAGGAAAGAGAGACTGCACCCCCCAGGTAATGCTCAGCGAGCGTGCGTGTGTCGCTGCCTGGGCTGGAGCGCGTGCTACGAGAGACCGCTCTCGGCCTCTCCCATCTTTGCAGCACAAGCCTCCGCTCAAGTCAGTATCGCGGCCCGTACTCGCCGAGGAGTGGCAGTACCGGGGTCGGATTGTGGAGCTGCACGTTGTTTCCTTCGTAACAGTAGCGGGGGCATATTTTGGCAGCCGCTGACCGCGAGTCAGCCAAGAGTGGCATAGAGACCTTCACAAGCACTGCGATCGGGGCCGGACTGCATTGGTACTTGTTTTACGATTCGCATTAGTACTTGCATTACGAACTGCATTATTACTTGCTTTACGATCCGAATTAGTACTTGCATTAAGAACTGCCTTATTACCTGCTTTACGATCCGCATTAGTACTTGCATTACGAACTGCATTATTACGTGCTTCTACGATTCGCATTAGTACTTGCATTAAGGACTGTCTTATTTCTACATTACGAACTGCATTACAAACTGCATAGCATTGCATTAGGACTGCATTAGATCATCGTGAACTGCTCATTAGTACCGCAAGAACCTACAAGTGATTGTTGGCCTAATAACCGGCCTATTGAAATATTACGAATATGCATATGTTGGATTTATATCGTTTGGTCTCATCGTATTTCTCTTTGATAAAGATACCGCTATTTTTATAAAGCCAGTGTGGTGTCCATTTGTGGTGTTATCACTGTGTTACTGGGAGTGTGGTTGCAAATACTTTACACATTGCCTTGGAGATAAGCCTGGCTGCTTGTGCCAATCTACCGGGGGTGAGCAGGGGTTATCTAAAAGGGTGTCCCTCCTTTCCCTGACTAGAAGCAAGGGTCCCTATTTGGGCTAAGGTACCTACCTCAGCCAACTAGAGACCCCCAGTTCTAACAGATAAATATAGTAATCTTAAAAATCTGGCATGGATCCGGCCCTCCAGGGCTGACTTTGTGGAACCCTGCTCTAGGACAGTGGACAGTGAGTATACTCACACTCACATATTTCCATTCCAAACACTGGGGCGAGATGTTAACCAACATCATATTTTGGCTGTTCTAATGTGTTCAGCCTGTTGTCTGGGGTTTGTGGATCTCAGAAGCTACTAGGCAACCTTTCTGATGAGTCTTGTAGCAGTATGGAGATGCCACTTGACAGAGAGATGTTAAATAGAGACACTAAGGGGCAGATTTACAAGCCCCTTGCGCCACCGGTGCGTCACTTTTTGTGTCGTACCGGTGGCGCATTTAACTGCTCCATATTGACAAGGACAGGAAAAGCCACCCTGTGTGACTTTGCCTGTCCTTGTAAATATGGCCCCTTTGCACGCAGCACTTTGCCTCAAAGGGGTGTTCCATGGGTGTTGCTGTGGGCGTTCCCACGCAACACCCATGGAACCAGACTCATTTCCAGATTTACGAGGAATCGTAAATCTGGAAATGCGTGTGAATGCTACGCCTCCCCAGGGGTGGCGTAGGGAGGCGCAATGAGGAGAAATGTATTCATTTCTCCTCGTTTTCCATTCTGCAGCACACATAGAAAGAGGAAATCACCTCTAATGATTGTTTTCGTTCAGGAAGGGTTCCCTTCCTGCACATAAACAATCATTGAAACAATGCAGTTTTTCAACTTCTATGTGTGCTAATGCAGCACACATAGAAGTTGAAAAACAGCACTTTCCAGATTGTTTTTGTGTAGGAAGGGAACCCTTCCTACACAAAAACAATCCCCCCACGATGCAGGCAAGGGTGCCTGCGCCGGCGCATGGTAGCTGTTTGTGCGCCAGCGCAGGGGAAGCACAGAGATGCGACATATTGTTGTAAATATGTCGCATCCCTGTGCTTTTAAAGTGACTCAGTGCGGCGCAGTCACTTTCTTGTAAATCTGCCCCTAAGTATTTAAGAATTGAAGGAAGAATTGGCGAGAAAGAGTCGGAGAAAAAGAATCAGAGGAAGAGGTATTAGTATGAGAAAGTGAAAATAGAGTAGAGACTTCAGAAGAGCCCGCTGGAGTAGGAGTGGGAACGGTTGAGTAGAAGAACGAGGAAGAACTGAACGAGTGATAGCCAAACAAAGGTATCAACCAAAGGTGGAAACTAGAAAACAGACATGGAAGGTGACATTTGAGGACGCCGAAGTTTAAGAGCTGAATCATCATGGAGAAAACATGACAATGCAATATAGAGTATAATGTGCAAAAAATAAAGAAAGTTTAGAAGTTGAGCTGAAGATGTGGAGACAGGTTCTTATGGCAGACAGATTTTTCCCATGCTCTCTTCCTGCAGAGTCTGAGAATGGGATAGCTGAGAATGGGACAGCTGGCGAAAACCTATGCTGGCAGACTAAGAAGAAGCATGAAAGACCAGAGGAGCAAAAAGAATATGTGTGCAGATGCTAAGGATGAGACAAAAGACATGGTTGAAGTCTCTAACCCCAAAGTAATAAAGTAAGCAAGAGAAGGAATAAAACATGAAATAACTGAAGCCAGAGGCAGATGTTTAGTAGAAAGTTAACTAAGGTGATAAAAGTTGAAAATTGGATGAATAAGAATTTGGTGGGGATGAGGAAGACAAGAAGAGTGAAAACTTTAGGTTGTAATGTCGCACTCTCTCCAATGTCCTGTGCATCGATGAGTACTTATGAGTCACTTTTATGAG
The DNA here is from genome assembly GCA_963921515.1 of Calotriton arnoldi. NCBI lineage: Eukaryota > Metazoa > Chordata > Amphibia > Caudata > Salamandridae > Calotriton > Calotriton arnoldi. The sequence goes on from CAWUFW010013199.1 coordinate 35,167, forward strand.
CAAATAATGTAGTTTATTTTTCTTACATTGCAGCCAACATGTTTCACCTCAGTAACAAAATCTCATGCGTTTTATCAGTGAGTTCTAGTCCATAGTGGGATTTCATTGCGCATTATTGGTTGGATGTTGGGGTCAATACCAGAAGGAACCAAGATCACTGAATAGTTCTGAGGTTTGTTATCTGTAGATGTCATACTACATTCCTTTTAAATACAAGAATAGATTTCAGATACAAATTATAGGCAAGGGGAGAGAAAAAAAGAGTCTGGAAAAAACAGCATAGGAGAAGATGCGATTGAAAGGTATACCATTAATGTGAGAAGGGGAGATGTAAAAAAGTTAAAGACATCAGGAATCCATGAGAGCATGAAAAAGGAGACAGTGGTATATAAGCACATATTTCGCTGGTCATTCTGAAAAATGGGAAATATTTTATGGATTCCCGTGCAAGATGGGTTTCATGGGATAGTGACAGTCACAAATCACTCTACAGAGCTTTACAATGGTCCATTGTCTAATCAAATCAAAATATTGTTCCTGAATTGTGAACAAAATGTGAACATTCTAATTCCAGTCAGTGCCCATTGCTATCTGCACCTAGTAGTGAAGAAGTTCAACAATCTATTCTGTATAAAAAAGATACACCCAGATTTACAACCATTTTGAGTTGCACGACATAAGGGATGCAACTCTGCATAATGTTTTGTTGTTTACTTTCCAGTGCAAAACTTGCTCTGCAGTGGAAAGCTTCCTCAAAGTAATACAAAGCAGTGCAAAGCACTGCTTTGCCTTACTGTGTGTCGAGAGGAGGCGTTCAATGGCTGGTACATTCCCTTGGTTTCTGATGCAAATCCCTATCTACTAACAATAGTAGATAGGGTTTTGCACCAAAAATATTGGGGTTCTGACGAAGGCGTTGAAAAGGAGGAATAATTTTATTTCTTATAACTTTCCCTATTTGCATGTGTGCTGCAGTGTACAGCACACATCTGATGTGGCAAAAGTTTTAAAATTTGGCTAGGCATAGTATTTTGTACTGGAAGGATACCCTTCTAGTACAAATTCTATGCTAGACTCACGCAGGCATCTTTGCGGTATAATGCAGAGATGTGTATGTGGTGCTTGGCAGCCTAGTTGTGTAGCATTGCTTAGGAGAGAGCAGGACAGTGCTATATTTCAGCAGATATGGTGTTTTTCTCTCTTTCCCTCTCATGCAATGCAGCACAGCAACTTTGGGTGCTGTGCTGCGTTGTGTGACAGTTTAGTAAATCTGGGCCTATGCGTTTTTCAGCCAAGTTGATTTTTACATTCTTAACCATATATTTAGGGATTTTTCACATTTTGTTTTCTACAAAGTCCAGTAGACCATCAGGGGGTAAAAGTGAGAAACACAATAGGATCGGTGACCTGCCCATTCTGGCACAGCACCACAGCCTCCATCTCCGATCACAAGCCAGTCTTTATGTTAACCAGAGGAGCCACATTGGGGAGGCCAACCCCCTCTCTGGGGACCCTATGTAAAAATTGCCCCCAAAAGAATTAGATTTTTCCATTGCTTGCCATCGGGATGGGTTGGTATTCAGTCTAAGAACCAGGAGGCAGAAAGACTTTTGGGGCTTTAGAGGTGGGGGTCTGGTCGATGCCAGGATGGACCAACTCCCATCACATTTTTTTTAATCTGCCCTACTTTATCCATCCCGTAGTTTGTCCTTTGAGTGATGGGAGGGGACAGTTGATGCTTTAGGGGTGGGGTGTATAGTCCAATGCCCGGACATCATGGCCACAACCTCATTTTTTTAAAAGTCACCCCTGGCATCTAATGGGATTTCACCAACCACAGTGTGTAGCAGATCTGAGCTAAATCCCCCAGTCTGCTCCAACAGGGGCCAAAAAGACTGCTAATGCTTTAGGGGTGGGTGTATGACCCAATGCAAGGACTAGCCAGCCACCACCCTCATTATTTTCTTTAAATCTATCCCTTTTTAGGTCGAGCCTAGCGCAGCGAATGCGCTGCTCTAGGAGAGGGCCTCTTGGAATCACTCCAGACTTCCAAGAGACTTCTCCGTGTGGGTCGGCCTCCTCCCACACATTCCATTGGCCTTTGCGTGCTGCTTTCAATAATGAAAGCACGCAAATGGCCAAAGACGGGTGCATGACCCGCCTTTTCTGTAAACGTTCACTCCCAGGGCCTAGGGGTCTCGGGAGCGAGCAGCGGCGCGCAGGGAGGCTTCTGCATTCCTGTGCCCGCCCCCACCATTTGTCTTGAGCTGGGAGGCTTCTGCATTCCTGTGCCCACCCCCACCATTTGTCTTGAGCTGCTGTTTTTTTTAATTAGCAGCCATAGAAGGATATTCTCCAACATTAAGCGCTACATAAAAACTGGACATTCTCATTTACGTAACAGTTAACTTTTCACTCAGCTCTCTTTCCTTCTTTATTTATTTTTGACTACCCCAGCTCTTTCTTCAGCAGTCTCCCTAAACCCATTTTTCGGCCTGGATGCAGACAGCTTTACCTGATAACACGTGAACAACCCAAACAAACGCATACAGAGCGGCTTTGGGTCAGCCCTTTAGAGTTATTGGTTAGCTCCGGACAGCCCCCTTCTTCCAGCGCCTCGATGGAGGGCCAGTCACGTTTTTTTTTATTCCTTATCTTCCTCTTTGATCTGTTTCTGTTCCCTTGCCTCTCACATCCTTGCGTGCAGCGCTACACTCTAAGCGCACTGTAGTTCTCTTTGCGGCGCAGAATAGAACGCTCAGAAAGCGCTATAATAGCGTTTACGTGTTTCACATGTTATCTGTGACCCACCTGTCCTGGCGCTACAGCCAGTGTCACTCTCCTCGTCATTGCCACCCGCTGAGCCTCCCTTACCGCATAACTACATGATGACGACAAGTACATAAAGGCCAAAGAGGCCACACGACTGCAATTTGAGGATTTTGAAACAGGATTCTCTGGGGCTGATGTACTATTTGAAGTACTAAATCTCAGGACGACTGATGTAAGTCTTTGTTGTAGCACAATATGGCCATTTAGTAGGATTCACAAAATCCTGCCAATTTATAATAATGAGGCTGAATTCTATTTTAGGGGGGCACTGAACTGGCTCTGAATGCTGAGATGGAGGCCTGAGAGGGGCAGCAGTACTCCACTCCTGAATTTGTATTCGCAAATGGGTCTTTTTTGGATTATCCCAGTTTCTGCCCCTTAAAGGGACTCTCTCACTCTCTCTCACTGACTGACTGACTGACTCTCACTCTCACTGACTGACTGACTCTCACTCTCACTGACTGACTGACTCTCTCACTCTCACTGACTGATTGACTGACTCTCTCAATGACTAACTGACTGACTCTCTCACTCACTCTCTCACTGACTGACTGACTGACTCTCTCACTCTCTCTCACTGACTGACTGACTCTCTCACTCTCACTGACTGACTGACTCTCTCACTCTCACTGACTCTCTCACTCTCTCTCACTGACTGACTGACTGACTCTCTCACTGACTGACTGACTCTCTCACTCTCACTAACTGACTCTCTCACTCTCACTGACTGACTAACTGACTGACTCTCTCATTCTCACTGACTGACTGACTCTCTCACTCTCACTGACTGACTGACTCTCTCACTCTCACTGACTGACTTACTCTCTCTCTCACTCTCACTGACTGACTGACTCTCTCACTGACTGACTGACTCTCTCATTCGCTCTCACTGACTGACTGACTCTCACTCTCACTGACTGACTGACTCTCTCACTCTCACTGACTGACTCTCTCACTCTCACTGACTGACACTCTCTCACTCTCACTGACTGACTGACTGACTCTCTCACTCTCACTGACTGACTGACTGTCACTCTCACTGACTGACTCTCTCACTCTCACTGACTGACTTACTCTCTCACTCTCTCTCACTGACTCACTGACTCTCACTCTCTCTCACTGACTGACTCTCACTGACTGACTGACTGACTCTGTCACTCTCACTAACTGACTGACTGACTCTCACTCTCACTGACTCACTGACTCTCTCACTCTCACTGACTGACTCTCTCACTCTCTCACTGACTGACTTACTCTCTCTCTCACTCTCTCTCACTGACTGACTGGCTCTCTCACTCTCACTAACTGACTAACTGACTGACTGACCTTCACCCTCCTGTTATTTATGCCCCCCCATAACAAAAAAAACCATAACAAGCAACCATTGGGACAGGCAGATACAAGTTGCCAGCATTGAAAGGACAAAAAAAACCTCAAGACATTATTTATTGTTAATACTTTTTTAATATGGTCGTTCAGTTGTACATAATGCTTTCTTGGTCATATCTAAGGTAACAAAAATGCTTCTGACACTTCTTTATTATAACTTTTCAGCATGCTGCAGACTTCTGTACAGCACAGCTTAAAGACATAGGCAAAGTCAATATCTCTGGCTAAACACTTATAAGTTCCCAAAGGCGAGACCTATTGGCTATGCCAATGCTTGTTTATATATCTCAAAGCAGCCCTACATCTTCTGCCTTAGAAACATGAGCAGGAATGTTTTCCTCTTCCTCCCTTTTCAAGGTCTGCTGCTCTAATTCTGCATGGGAGTACTCATTCTGGTGAGTGGAATGAAGATGCATAATCATCAGCGACGGGGGCCATAAACAAAGGGTGGTGGGGTGGGTGGAGTCGCACGGGAGGTGTCACGCGGGAGGGGGTGGGGGAGTAGGATTGAAATACAATATTTTTAAAAAAACTTTCCTTTTGCCGCTGGCCGCCCTCCAGGGTCGCATTCGCCGCCTTTTCTCTTCCTGGGTCCCAGCAGCCCCTGGGACAGACTCCCATCCAATCCCCATGCTGCAGAGCAGCACAGGGATTGGTCTGAGCAGGCAGGAAAGACACACTGCTAAGACCAGGGAGTCTTTGGGGGTTTCTCCAGCCCGGCTGCTCCATGCAGCTGGGCTGGAGAAAACCTAAGAGCGCATGTGTGTCAGCCTGAGACGGCCGGTCAAAACACACATGAGCACTTAGGGAGTGGAGTGCACGTAGCTAAGAGCAGGCAAATGCAAAATAAAACGATGCAAGAACATCGTTTTATTTGACATTTTCTGGCTCTGAGCCAGGCATTGGGGCGATGTTCCTCCGCCATTGTGGAGGAGCCGCCACTGATAATCATGCCAATAGAACCAAATGGATATCTGGCAATTTGTCCTCTGTGGACCACCTGTTCAAAGAGCGTGCAAGTGGCGTTTCTAGTGTACACCTTCTTTTCTCTTCTCGGGTGAGTGATAAACACAGATGCAAGTGACTCCATGGCTTGGTGTTCTGCTCTTCTGGAAGTGTTTGAAAGCATCACAACCTTTTCATCTTCTTCTATGAGTGAAGAGATGACTTTTGCAGCTGACTCCCTCTTCACTTTTTCTGCTAAATGGCTGTGACATCTTAATATGAATATGGCTGTTTTGCACTTTCATGCTGTGAACTAAGAGTGACAGAAAATGGTGCATATGTGAAAGTTGGGTTCCAAATTTTCCATTGGAAATTGGCTTCTTTGTCTGAGTGTGAAACTTTTCATCCAATTACACCTCCCTTTTTTCTCTCCTTTTTTATTTGCTGTTTAAAATTTGAGGACCCTTCATTGTCCCACCAATAGAACCAATACTTCAGAACTGCATTTTTTCTAGGTCCACATCTTGTGCACAATGACAGAGGCGGGACTTTCTTTACGAATTCTGTCAATCCAAAAGTGAAATTAATTTTTAAAAACATATGTTTTTGGAATTAAATGAATTGTAATATGTTGTTTTAAAGGTAGGTGTTATCTAAGTGCAACTAAAAAATAACAGCAATAGTGATGAATTTCTGTTTTTCAATGTTTAAGGCTTTTAGGGTTCAAGGTTCCGAACTGCAAGCCAAGGGTGTGCTGGACCCACCCATTCCTATGATCCTAAAATCCTTAGGTACCATTGCAGAGATTTGATTGGTTCCTTAGGTTGTTCAAAGTATTATTGAATTTTATGCAAATTTTACTATGCTCCTTCCCATAGGAGAGCTCTGCATAAAAGGAGACTCTATAGCTTTTTGTACTTTAACGTTTTGGGGAAGCAAAACAAAACAGGAGAAATCCAGATGAAGAATGCAAAGAAGGAAATGAAGAACATGAACATGTTCAGACCGAGGATTCCATGTCACTACTTGTAAGAAATTTGATTATTATTTGCGGTGGGTAACAACCCACTTCAACAAGCAATCACACCCCCCTATCAGGGAGAACCCTCAAAGTCATTAAATTAACCTGAGCTCAAACCCCAGGTAGCTACAGGACATATCCGACAGGATTAACTTAGAAGCAATGTGTAAAGTATTTATGCATACCGAATCACATACGCTGTTTCACCTTCCCTATAGAAGACATGATAGGGCAGAAACTCTTGGTTTTTGCATGTCTCTTTCTGCGCAATCCTCCTTTGAAGGGGTCCTTTTTATTGTCCCCCTGGTTATGCAGCAGAATTTATTAATTTCTTAGATTGGGCCTAGGCCCCTATCATGATAAAGTACACTAACTTTACCATCCTCAGAGACTTAAATCTCCATATTGACAATATTGAGGACAAAATGGCTATAGCTTTTTTAGAAATCACTGCTTCTCTCAACCTTGCTTTAATCCCGTCAAGTCCCACACATAATTCTCTCAAATGCGCCAATTATTTTGGAAACCCCATCTGAAGTATTATGGTCTGACAATTTTTTGTTGAAGTTTGCCTGGGCTACCTCTAGGTTAAGGAGCAGTAAGCATAACAACACCTGTGGTTCTTTGGCAAGACCATGGAACAAGATTTGCATACCTAAACTACAAGAAAGTCTTGTGCTCTCTACACCCATGTTGTCGGGTAATGCCAACAAGGGTGCTTTCTTAGTCAACCAATGGCTCCTTGAGGCAGCAGACACTATAGCCACTAACAAAGGTGTGACTATAACTAAGCAGAACTCGTACAGCTCCTTGATTCTCTTCTGAACTTGGTTTAGAAAGAAAACATTGTAAAAGGCTTGAGAGAATTTGCAGAAGAGAGTATCTGGAAGCAGATAAAGCAATTTATGAACAGGCCCTTAGAAATTATCACAATAGTATCAAACTAGCTCTGTGCAGGTTTTACCCTTTAAAAATTACACAAGCCGATAACCAGCCAAAAGAACTTTTTAAAATTGTATCCTGATTTATGCGTTCTAAAGTTTGTGCCCCACCAATAGAAATAAACCCTACATTAGGCCAGGAGTTAAGTGACTTCTTTGAAGACAAAATCATCAAAATACAGACCAATCCCAACCCCTCATTCCCCTGGTTTATACCTCGTTGCCTCCTGCATCCAATTCGACCAATACGCTTTTCTCCTTCACACATCCAAAAGAGAATTAATTAAAAACTCTCTTTCTCTTGCAAATCCAACTCTCCCTTAGATCCTCATCCCCTCGACATCCTAAGGCAAACTGTAGATGTTAATGGTCCTGTGTATGCAAAGGCGTTTGATGCCACCCTACAGACAGGGATGGTTCCAAATATGAGGAAAAAGGCGAGTGTTATCCCTTTGCTGAAAAATCCCACTGCTGACAGTAAGATTTTGCCTAATTTTAGACCTATCTCTCTGCTTCCAGCAGCTGCCAAAGTTTGGGAGATGGTTGTTAACAAGCAGTTTTCAGACTATGTAGAATCCAACCACCTTCTTCATCCGTCTCAATCTGGTTTCCGCACATGTCACAGCACTGAAACCACTTTGCTGGAAATCTCATAGTCTTGAAGGTGTCTTTGGACCAAGGCTACTAGTCCACCCTTATTTTATTAGATTTGTCAGCATCCTTTGACACCATCTCTCATGACATCCTCCCGTACCACTGGTCTAATATTGCCTTATAATGGCTGACTTCGTTTTTAGTGGATAGAGAACAGTCAGTGCGGACTAAGCCATATTTGTCTGAGGCTAAAACCCTCAAATACAGCTTCCTCAATGGCTCTTCATTGAGTCCTCCTCTGTTTAACATTTATATGTACCCCCTGGAATCCCTGGTGGAATCATTTTGCATTAATATCATCTCTTAAGCTGATGCCATGCAGTTAATGTTCTCCTACGAAGGTGACACAAACATTATCAAGGAGGTGTTCTCAGACTGCATGAGGGTGGATCTAGGCTGGTTCAGGGACAATCGGCTGCAATGCAATCCGAATAAGATTGAAATTCTTCTCTTTGGACCTAATCCTGGTCTGGGTTGGTCCAGATCATGACCTAGCGAAGGTCTACCAACACCCCCAGCCTTCACAAGTGGTTAGAAACCAGGGAGTAATTTTTGATAAAGAACTGCCCTTCAAGGCCCAGATTTATTCAGTAGCCAAAAACTGCATATGAATTCTAGGGGCCCACAGAAAATACTTACCCCTTCTTCAATGGGAAGCTTGTAAAACAATTGCCTGAGCCATGATTCTTTCTAGACTAGATTATGCAAGTGCCTTGCACCTGGGTTTACCTGCCTACCTGATTTGCCAACTACAGTTTATCCAGAAGACAGCTTTTCCTCTGCCACTTAACCTTCAGAAGAGTACTCCTACTTTTCCTTTTCTTAACCAACTACGTTGGCTACCTTCCAGAAAAAAGATTCTTTTCAAAGCACTTATGCTTTTGCATAGGGCCTTTCATAATACCAGCCCTCATTACTTGATCAAAAGAATTCAGAAGTACCACCCAAATAGAAATCTGTAGTTGAGTAAAGTACACTAGATATTGGCCCCTCGCTTTAAATTACTAGACGAGTTAGTGCATCTTTCCTGGTAGGTATGGTCAAAATTTGGAATTTGCTCCTTGTGCAGCTTTGGACTTTAGGCAGTGAATTTGCCTTTCTTAAATCTTTGATGACATATCTCTTTAGTCATTACCCCTGTATTTCACTTTTTAATTTCATGTAGTAGTGCTGAGACACTCTTTGAATTGCTATGTGCTTTACAAGATAGGTCATTCATTTGTTCATCCACTCATTGATTGATTAATTGATTGATTGATTGATTCATTCTTAAACAGTGATAAAGTTGAAATGCAAAACAATAAAAATTTAAAAAATGAACTAGTCAAAAAGAGTAAAATGCAATAAACAAAATGGCACCAACATTACAAAACTTCAATGAGGGTAACCTGAGTTATGAATTTTAAAACTTTTAAGTAAGTATAGCGCAAAGAAGTATAAAGTGCCAATGATAGTCAATGGCCATGGTTGCCCAGAACGTATGCACAATTTGATGCTGACTGTGATGGAGCATGTGCTGGATACATCAATCAGATTTGTCCTGGTCAAAGGTTTTACCTTTAAATTCCAATCCATCAAACGAGGACATTTATAACTCCTCCTCAGAACATCATGGGAGGCACTTAGAAAACTCACAGGGTGTCAAGCAGAGGCCAGACAGCAGGGTCTAGTCAGGCCCAGTTGCCACTGATCACCTTAGGAGTTGCAGGAAATACCTCTTGCAGCTTGCTGTAGCCCTCTAGCCTGAAAAGAAGGTTAGCCTTATGACCCTTGGGGGCATATGTAAAAGGAGTTAACGCCGCCTTCGCTGCACTTTTCCGACGGTTAACGGATCGCTGTTTTCACAAAGCGATACTTCACTTTTCATAAATGAGGCCCAAAGTCTTTTGCCATTTCTACAGCAAAGTCTTTATGCATAGGACTAGCACGGTGCTGTCCCTGCCGAGCTATAAAATGACAAAAGCCATTTATCACTTCAGGCACAGTATAACAGCTTTGAATTGGTACAATGCCAACCTGAAATGAGTAAAAGCAACCCCAGACACAGTGGTTTGCTCTACTTAGAGCTCTTCAGAGAGGTATAGCTTTGTCTAGACACAAGGGAGCACCCAGTATAAGTCAAAACAATACCCTTTCAGGCATACAGTGACGAAATAAATATGCAAGAAAGAAGCAGAGAACTATGGGTAGTTCTCAAGTTTAGGTGGAAAGCAGCTCCTGTATAGAGCACCCTCAACACCAGCGACACTCTAGATCTGCTCACCTCAAATGTCTGCTTTTCTCTCAAAATCTTTAAGCATAGGATTCGCACAGTGCCATCCACGCCGAGATAGAAAGGGACAAGGGGGCATATGTACAAGGAGTTAATGCCGCCTTAGCGGCACTTTTCCAACGGTTTTGCGGCGAGATTTTTATCGCTTTATGTACAAGCTGCCGCTAACCTCTGTTAGCTGCAGTTTTCCGGCGAAAACGTCCTTTCTAAAGATCGCCACTTCTGTTAGCGATAATGACATGCAAGGGAGGTGTTCCCGTGCAAAAACGGCCGCTAACTTCACTTCGCGATATTCACAAGGGGATTCCTGAACTTTGGAGGACCAAAAAAACTGCCGCTAACTGCAGTTAGAGGCAGTTTTTTAAGACCAGAAAATAGCTGGTCTTAAAAATGGAGATAACACTTGGGGCCTCTTTTCAGCAGGCTTTGGTGCTGGACAGCGCTGCAAGCAATGTTGCTGCGCTGCCCTGCAACAAAACTACAGGGCAGGAATGCGCACCATCAATAAGATAGTGCACATTCCTGGGCCTCAGTCATGAAAAGTGTTGCAGCGCTGTGACAACACAGCGTTGCAACACTTTCCACTACCCCCTTCTTGCGACACCATGGATGCGCTGTATTCATTGGACAGCACTCCATGACACAAGTAATGACAAATACGTCTGGAATCCTGACGTATCTGTCTGCGCTAAAGTCACGCATTGCTGCAGTCGTGTCACAACCATGACGCAACTCCATCAATGCATGGGGCAGCCTATCCCTGTGGCACTGCGTCACCCTTATGCCTGCCATCAGGCAGGCGTAAGGTACTGACACAGTGCCGTTCTTGAGGGGTGCCAGGGTGTCGGACAAGTTGGAGATCCATCGGTGGCGGTTGCGCGCTGCGATGTCATCGTCTGTAAGCGTTGGCGGAGTGGTGGTGCTGAGGGAGTTGACAAGACGTTCTTCGGTGGCCTTGATCCAGCTACGAGGGGCGGGCGATGATGACGGTGGTGTACGGTGGGCATGGTGAAGACGTGATGTATACAATGATGGTCGGTCCAGGAGAGTCCGGTGGTGTGGCTGCAGTTGAAGTTCCCGCTGGCGGAAGAGACGTGCTCGACCGTGTGTCATGCTATGTGGCTTGCTGCGGTGACTAGCTGCTTGAGTCTGATGTTGGGGAGCTTCCCCAGGAGGGGGTGGTCTTCTGGTCACTGGGGTTGTCCAGGTGGAACTTGAGTTCACCGAGTAGGATGTCATCGGTGGATGGAAGAGCCTGGGGTGCAATGAGGTCTACAATGGTATCGGAGAATGGGGGTCCATGGCCCGGGGGGCCTGCTGATGATGGTGCCGCAGAGGATGGGCTTGGGTTTGGTCCGGATCTGGAAGTTGAGGTGTTCCATGGTCACCGTTGGGTCATTAGAGTGCATGGTCAGTCGGAGTTTGCTTCTGTAGGTGATGGCAGTGCCTCCTCCTGGACGGTCGGGGTGGTCCTTGCGGATGATTTAGTAGCCGTCAGTGATGGCAATGTCCGGTCCGGAACAGAGGTTAGTCCTGGCAGGCGATGTGGCGTCCAGGGTTGATGGCGAGGAGGGTGCTGGAGTCATAGCTGTGGAGTGTCCGAGAGGAAGGGTGCTTGGTGCTGGCCTGTTCCAGGGGCAGACGGGCTTGCCTATGGCTTGCCTTTGGAACGGGAGACGTCCATTACAATGCAGGCATTACATCGTAATGCCTTTACAACAAGCAACCCCAACAACGCAGGTGCCTTTACATCGCATTCCATTACAACTCATTGTGAGGTCAGTAATGGGATATTTTTAAGTTTTAGGGTGGGTATGGGTTTCGGGTGTCGGAGATGAAATTTGGGGTGTATTATGGGCTAAAATTTGAAATTTGGGTTGTGTTTTGGGGTCAGTTATGAAAATTGGGGTGTGCATTTGGGTCAAATATGTTGTGAGAAGTTGGCCTGGCATATGCTGTCCACTAATTATAGTGGGCACCTTGCACCAGTCCAAACAACCCCTTATTGGAGATAGGATAAAGACAACCTTTATTGAAAGCTATCCTAGTGGTAGCTATGGAGAGCAGCCTTCAGGCTAAGTCTTGAAGGAATGTAAAGCAGCATGTTTTACCAGTCTATAATCTCTTGAGTGACCAAATGAAAAAGGACCACACCAGGTATATATTCAAAATATATGTATTTATTGCTAAACACACCCCTCTAGTCTCTTTATGAGGCTAGAGTTTGAAGTACATAAGTTATAAGTTAGTTATCTACAGTAATAGCACCAATACACGTTTGAGCCCTAGGGGCGTACCAAACCATATACCAATAAAGTGGTATAAGAGCCACGACTGAGCTAGACACAGGGCCTAGAGCCTGTAGAAGTGCTTGGACCACAAGGAACCACCCAAGGTAGTGACACAGGGGACCCACGGGGGACGCGTGCAGTGTATGAACAAGCCGCGAATCGCCGTTAACTTCTATGGGGAAAGTCGCAGTTTGAATTTAAAAGAAAAGGGACACTTAGAGGAGGACTTGGAGCAAACCCTTTGAGAACTAGGCTGTTCTAGTGTCAATACCCACGGGAGCACCGGAGTACTCGAGTTACCTCACCCAGGGGAGCCGGGTGCATAGGTGTCTTTCGGGGTCGGGTTTCGTCGTCGCTTTCAATGGCGATCTGCTGCAAAGTGCTGCTGGCGGCCAAGTAGAAAGTGTTCGGGTGGATCCAAAGGTGGATCGGAGATCTGAAGAACCTGAAAGCAGAGGGGACAGAGTCTGGGTCACTAGCCAGTGACCAGGAAGGCGATGAGCAGATGCCCACCGATGTCGAGTGCTTCAGGTAGGTTGACGGTCGTCTTGACTCTTCAGCCACGAGGTCCAGGAGGCGTCGACGACAACCAGGAGCTGGATTCGAGCTGTCCCACGACGTCTGTCGATTGCAGGGGTGTTGGCGACCGGATTGGACCCAACAAGCCTTGGCAACGGCAAGTCTCGTGGAAATGGAAGAAGGACGATGTTGCAGACCAGCAAGGTCTATGGGACTCACCCAGCAAGGGTAAGTCAGGGCACGCCTGGAGCAACCAGGGAGCCTAAGCAGAAGAAGATTGGCCTTCGGGAGGGCCTACTAGCCAACGGACTAGTGACCGCGAAGGAGCCTCGAGTCGACGCACATGGAGCTGGCTCACAGGACACTCGTGGAGTGGAGGCCAGTGATCTTCGGTGCAGTTGGTACTGGAGGCTGGGGCTACACGAAGCCCAAAGCACGACTTCGTGGGAGACCCAGAAGAGGATGCACTTGCAAATGCGATCGGTGTCCAGGGGTCACGGTTCCACGTTACCCACGACAGCTACGGGCCTCAGCTTTGCTGGGGACTCAGGGCAGCCTCGGGGAAGTCTGGAAATTCACCTCTGGTGATGCAAAGACTTTGGCGTCCGGCAGGAGCTTCAGCGATGCAGACCAGACAATTGCTTCTTTGGTGCCTGCCAAGCAGGGGAGTCACTCCTTGACCCCAAGGGAGATTCTTCAGTCCTCTAATCTTGAAGTAGAGCGTCGAAGGTCCAGGATTCTGTGTCAGAGTTTCGTCCAGGTTAATCTAAAGTCCTAAGGACTGGGGTCCCATACTTATACTAAGGTAGGGGTTGGACATACTCTGTGGCCCCACCTATGGGAGGGTCAGGGCAGAGGGGTGGTTACACCCCTTTCCCTTTGTCCAGTTTCACGCCAGAGCAGGGGCTGGAAGCCCCTGAGCCGGTTTGAACTGGGGTATGCACAGGGACACCAAATGTGCCCCCAGTGCAGGACTTCAAAGCACCAGAGAGTGCTCCCGCCCAGCCCTAATACACACTATCCTGTCTGGGGAGGTGGTTACACCTCCCTGGGACAGGAAACCTATTGTCCAGGCCTCCCCTGCCGGAGTTTCGGTCAGCAGCAGGAGGCCAGACTCGTGTCTGTGGCAGCGGCATCCATTTTGTGATGCCAGGGCTCTGGAAAGTCAGTACCGGGTATACCGGTGTGTACATGTCTCTCCCTCTAGAAGGGTGGAATGCTACCCCCGCCGCCAGGACTGGCGGGGGGGGGTAGTATTCCAAGATGTTTGACACCAAACACAACATGTTTCCGTGCAGCCATCCCAAAGTTAGCATTTAACGCAAGGTTATAATGCGCTTAAGAGTATATGGTCGGGCTGCACTACAAACAGCATCAGAGAAGGGTCTCCGAACGCTGCAGAGGGGCCCAGCTCATGCAGGGGCACCCTCTCACATAGGAACCACGCACTCTGCCTTCAGGATTGATAAGGCCTGCCATAGGAGTGACTTATAGGTTTATATGTGTGTATGTTTGTAGTGATATAGGTAGCCTATATCACAGTAAGGGGTGCATGCACCACCTTACCCAGGCTGCAGTAGCAGACCTGTGGTGTCCTTTTGGCTGGCCTTCCAGGGGTGGCACAATACATGCTTCAGCCCCTGGCAGGCCTCTGAGGTACCTATGCCCTTGGTACATATGCCCTGGGTACATAGTATACCATATACTAGGGACTTTTAAGGGCACTCCAGATTCCAATCAGAGATGTGCCTAAGGCACATGGAAACCATTTTATAGAGGAATCAGATAGACTGGGGCCCTGAATAGCAGGATCCCAGTCCAACTAAGTCATAAACCAGCAAAACACCAGGAAAAAAGTGGGGGCAACCATATAGTCAGATTCCACCTTCCTACATAACCCCCCCCAAACGAAAGGAGATAAGGCTAACCTTGGCCAGTTGAGCCTTTATTGACTAAGTGGCCATATAAGGAAGCACCTGCACTAGCATGGTTGCACCCTATCTTATGGTCCACTAAGCAATCCCTCACCCTAAGGGTATGAGAGGGTCTCCACCATGGGGAATTACTACCTGTGGTGTGCTTTGGTAAAGTACAAGGCTGGTGAGGTGTCTGAGAAGGGAAGTGAGGCCCTAGGAAGGTTGGTCTCAGCTTCCTCAGATCACTGGTCACCATGTATGCCTGTCTTTCCATGACTGAGTTGCACTGTGCTCTAAGGGTCAACCTTTGGCTGCCTACAGCTGGGGGTTGGGTCCCTTTGGATGGACCACTGGAGGGACATGGCAGGTTTGGAACCTTTTGGTCCCAGGTTTGCCCTTGCCTAACAGAGTCCTTCTGGGGGAGGTCCCTACACAAAGGTATGGGGGATCCCTCAGTGTGTTGAGGAATTTTCACCTGGCTAGGGCTACTAGACTGGGTGCCCCTAATCTGCTGATGGGGGGGTTCCTCTGGACAGGGGGCCCTGGGGGGTCCACTGACCTCCCTGACCTCTGCAGCCCTGGGCTGACTGAGGCAGGGTAGAGAGGGGCAGGTTACCTGCTCCAGACTGGGTACCACCTTGGAAGGGTCCTCTGCCATCAGGGGTGGGGCCAGGCCAGGCCTGACTACCTCTGGGGCAGTTCCTTCACTAGGGGTAGGGTCAGTTCCCTGAGGAGGCTGACCCTTACCTACTGTCTGGAGGGAAGAAGACTTTTCTTCAACCCTTGTGCTCTCTTTTGGGGGAGAGTGGGCCATTCTTCCAGGCCCCATCTCTCCAAAATTTCCCTGGGCTTGGGCTGTGGCCATCTCAGCCCCACTAACCTTTACAGGGACGCCCAGCATTCTCAGATGGGTTTGGTGTTCAACTTCAGCCCAGGCTGAAATTTCCAGATCATTGCCCATCAGGCAATCTACAGGCAAGGTTGGGGACACTGCCACTCTTTTTGGGCCTGTGACCCCTTCCCAGCTGAGATTGACTAAGGCCATGGGGTGATCTGTTCTGTCACCATCAATGTTGGTTACCTGGTATTTAAACTCAGGTAAAAGCTGGTGAGGGGGGACTAGTTTCCCTGCCACCATGGTGACACTAGCCCCTGTGTCCCTAAATGCCACAGCTTTATGACCATTAATTATTGGCTCCAGTCTGTATCTGCCCAATGCATTGAGACCCATGGTAAAGGTGGCAAATCCTATACCACCATCAGAGTCAGAGGAGTCTGTTGAGGGGTCCTGTCTAAACTAGGGCCCACCTCTGTTCCTCTTGCAAAAGCACCTAACTTTCTGGGTACACTACTCCCAACTGGAGGATTACTACTGGTAGTACCAGGAGGGGTGGTAGTAGTTGTTGGAGGAACATTTTCTTTATTGCCAATCCTGGGGCAACTGGGATCAGTTTTCCAGTGTCCAGGCTTTTTACAGACATGGCAATATGGTTTCTTTTAAGGAGAGGAAGGAGTTTGGGACCCACCCCCAGAAGAGGACGTTTGGGGCCCTGTAGTGGATTTATCCTTAGATTTATCCCCACCTTTCTCTTGGGACTTGGTAGAATCTTTCTTCTGGTCACCACCCTGATTCTTAGTCTTTACTCTGGTTCTGACCCATTTGTCTGCCTTCTTTCCCAATTCTTGGGGAGAGGTCAGATCAGAGTCCACCAGGTACTGGTGTAAAAGCTGGTTTTGACAATTATTAAGGATCTGCTCCCTCATAATCAAATTGTACAATCCTAAAAAGTCATGCACCTTGTTGCCATGTATCCAACCTTCCAGAGCCTTAGTAGCACAATCTACAAAGTCAACCCAGTCTTGAGTCTGAGCCTTTTGGGTGTCTCTGAACTTACTGTTCAGTGGTTAGGCCAAACCCATCTATCAGAGCACTCTTCAAGACGTTGTAATTGTCAGCATCCTCTTCTCTTACAGTGAGGAGCTTGTCTCTACCTTTGTCTGCAAAGGAGAGCCACAAGATTGCCGCCCACTGCTCCTGAGGGACCCTCTGTACTTTACAGACCCTCTCCAGTGCAGTTATCCATTTGTGGATGTCATCCCCACTCTGGTAGGGAGGGACAATCTTGCTCAGGTTTCTATGGTCATAAGACCTTTCCCTATCTCTGGGGAAATTGCTGCCACCATGGGACTCTAGTCCCATCTTTTTTCTCTCTCTATAGAGATCTAGGAACTCCCTGTCTATAGCCAATTGCTGTTTTCTGAGCTCAAGCTGGGCTTGTTCATACTGAAGCAATCTCTTTCTCCTTTCATGAGAGGATTCCCTCCTATGAGAGGAGACAGAGGTCCCTATTGAGGTGTCAGAGTGGTTAGACTCCTGAGAAGGAGATCTAGACCTTCTGGGCACACTCAGTACTCTTCCTGGGGGGACAAAGGGGAGGTCATTCTGATCCCCCTCCTCCTCCTCCACAGGAGGAATTGGGTTATCCAGGACAAGGTCATTTTCACCTTCCTGGCCAGTTTCAGAGGGGGGCCTGGGTTTCTTCACCCCTGGCCCCTTCCTCATCTTCTGCCCCACCCTCTCTGCCTACCCCTTCAGGCCCTAGGGGCCTGCTGAGATCATCAGCTAGTAACACCTCCCTGAGGTGTTGGGTGCTAGCACTTTTGCCTGCCTTCAACTTCCTAGTATTGCATAATGCTCTCAATTCCAAGAATGGGAGTTTATCATACTTGGAGGGAAGAAGCCCACTGGCTTCTGGCGAGGACTCACTGGGTCCTGGCTTTGAAGACATTACTAGTGAGGTGTGGTGTATGCACTACCTACTCTAGTGTGGCCTACTAAACTCTCTTGAGTTGTAGAAAGGGTGTGCTATCCCTTAACACACAACTCTAAGTTCAGTAGAACTTACTGTATTACTAAGCTTGATTTATATGTACCTTAGGTACCCTTAGTAGTTTTCAGTTGATCAATTCAATTGAGATTATCTGGTAAAACAATAGCAAGCTGGAATCCCACACGCTGCACACCAATGTGAGAAGTTGGCCTGGCATATGCTGTCCACTAATTATAGTGGGCACCTTGCACCAGTCCAAACAACCCCTTATTGGAGATAGGTTAAAGACAACCTTTATTGAAAGCTATCCTAGTGGTAGCTATGGAGAGCAGCCTTCAGGCTAAGTCTTGAAGGAATGTAAAGCAGCTTGTTTTACCAGTCTATAATCTCTTGAGTGACCAAATGAAAGAGGACCACACCAGGTATATATTCAAAATATATGTATTTATTGCTAAACACACCCCTCTAGTCTCTTTATGAGGCTAGAGTTCGAAATACATAAGTTATAAGTTAGTTATCTACAGTAATAGCACCAATACACGTTTGAGCCCTAGGGGCGTACCAAACCATGTACCAATAAAGTGGTATAAGAGCCACGACTGAGCTAGACACAGGGCCTAGAGCCTGTAGGAGTGCTTGGACCACAAGGAACCACCCAAGGTAGTGACACAGGGGACCCACGGGGGACGCGTGCAGTGTATGAACACCGCCACGAATCGCCGTTAACTTCTATGGGGAAAGTCGCGGTTTGAATTTAAAAGAAAAGGGACACTTAGAGGAGGACTTGGAGCAAACCCTTTGAGAACTAGGCTGTTCTGGTGTCAATACCCACGGGAGCACCGGAGTACTCGAGTTACCTCACCCAGGGGAGCCGGGTGCATAGGTGTCTTTCGGGGTCGGGTTTCGTCGTCGCTTTCAATGGCGATCTGCTGCAAAGTGCTGCTGGCGGCCAAGTCGAAAGTGTTCGGGTGGATCCAAAAGTGGATCGAAGATCTGAAGAACCTGAAAGCAGAGGGGACAGAGTCTCCCCTGATTGGCTGATCCCTGTGATCTGTGCTGCCTGTGCTCTCCCCCCCACCCCGTTCCGCCGCCTGTGCCCTCCTCCCACCATCAATGCTGCCGCCTTCATCTACGCGCTCACATTCACCACTTGCATAACCCTCCATCATTTGTTTGTGGTTTGATACAAAGCAAACTAGACCCTTGTGGGGTTAGATATGAAACCAGACAAGTCATGTATAGTACAGAAAGACACTCAAGTACATAATAAACCATGAGAATACCATTGAGAAACATTAAAATGCAAAATGTACAGGTGAATAAATTATGGATGGAGGTTCAAACAGCTGCGAAGAGGAGTGCAGCTTTCAATATACATATCTACGCATGCAGTAACTTGCATCACTTGGCCTTGTGGTATAGCTGGACAAAACAAGGCCATCATCAGTGTGCAGGAGAGAAGCGGAAGCAGCATCAATCTAGTAAGCACATTTTATCTGAAGTACATGTTTGATTTGTTATTAGAAAGTCTGTGATATCTATGAATGTATCATATTCTATAAATATTTGCTGTTGAATTTGGTGACTCCACTTTAATTTCTTTCAAAGACCTCATGATTTTGGAATACCTCATGAAGTAATGACTTCGACGAGAGCAAGGGATGAAGAAGTAGTGTCCTGATTACTTACTGGTAATCCTCATTACTCTTAGTCCTCTTGTGCTTGTCTCAGTCATTACACCCCGCCCACCTCCCTCACTATTGAGGCCTTTGACAGATGTTTGGTAGAGACAGTAGGATACTAGCAATGCCAATGCTCTTACAGCATCCATATAATGGTGGGCGGAGCTTCCACTAGGAGCATTTCATAAAGTTTTCCTGGCTCTGGAGGTGCCTGGAACAAGGACAAGCAGAACTGAGAGTATTGAAGATTACTAGTAAGTAATGTGACTTTGCCACCCCCTGACGGCCACGTGTGGGCATTCCTGTGAGTGTGAAATAGGCATAAAATACAATAACATGCAGACAGGGACAAGTGAAGCACACATCAACAACCCCTGCAAGCCAGCCATCGTCCAGGATGACCAGGATGAGAGCCATAATGCCTCGCTGGACCTTCGTCTGGATCATTGATACCTCGCTGGACCTGTGTCTGGAGCCTGGAGTGGGATGTGGAGGAGCTGTGGAGTCGATGATCCGTGGCGGTAAACATTGATGCGCAACGTTCGCCCGTACCTGGTGGTGAAGTCTGGCAGGACGCGTGGAGACACGTTGCTGACCTGTGTGAGAAGACCGCCTTGCAACCCTTGGAGATTTTAATGGTAGAGGCGCTCATGCGCACCAACGCAGTGAGGTACGCATCGCATACTATGATCCAACACTACACCGGGGTGCACGGAGGGGATTAACAACGGTGTGTGCCGTCTCCCTGCATCACAGGCCGGATGATGTTGGGCTGGCCGTACGCTGTGGAGGGTGAGGCCCCTGTGCTACGCCGAACTTGTGTTGTGTGAGCGCTGCAACGTCACGCCTAAGGGGACTCTGCTGCATCAACTGCATCTGTAAGCACATCAGAGGACTAGCCGGCGACTGCTGTACCCAGCCTAGTGAAATCACACCTGGCTGATGCTCCTGCTGGCTGAGTCACAGATTCGGAGAGAGTGCAGTGGATTGTGCCACGGTATCAATGTACAGGTAAGGAGAAGGTGGGACGTGCAGCGCAGGAGGGCCGTGGTGCGAGTCGCTCAGGCGTATCACAAGTAGATGATGCCCCCCCAGTGGCGTCTCTTCCGCTATGGCGGAAGAGCGTTGCCCCACTGCCTCAAGCAGTGCAGAAGAGAAACAATCATCACATGATGAAAACTAACTGATGTAATCATGCTATGTATCCTCAGGGGGTGGGAGGGTGGGTAGGACTGCTCCAAACACGGTGCAGGGCATGGGCGGATTGGCATGCCCACTCAAGTGTGCAATGACTGTTTGCTCAGAACACTCGGGCAGCAAAAAGCAGTCATGCGCACTTCCCTGTTCGCAGTGCAGGCTGCATTACAGCCTGCATGTAGAAAATGCCCACCCCTCCGGCCCCTGGCTGCATGACTTGTCCCGTTGCAAATTAGCAATCACACTGCTGCATCGCAGCGTTGTGATTGACTCAGGGTAGGGAGCCTGGCTGCCGAATTTCTGTCCCTGGAAGCAGACGCAGGGGAGCAGGAGCTACGAAGACACGGGGCACGACTTCAAGGTAAGACTTCCCTCATTACATTATTAACGACACCCGCTCACACACATACCCACGTCCAGGCACCATCCAGTATTATTTCCGTTGTGTACCACCTCACAGCTGTCCAGCACCCCCCCCGAACTTCTCAATGGTGGCCGATGTGCGCACATGCACAGCGGGGCACATACGTAGTTACAACGCATAACACGACATTGCATTCCATTTCAATACTAATACTAATAATACTAATACTAGGCACATTGCACTGAGACTGCCCTCATCGCCGCCACCGACGACATCAGGATCCTGCTGGACAATGGTGAGACCGCAGCCCTCATCCTGCTGGACCTCTCCGCCGCCTTCGACACTGTCTGCCACCGCACTCTACGCGCACGCCTCCACGACGCAGGGATCCGAGACAAGGCCCTGGAATGGACCACCTCCTTCCTCGACGGCAGAACCCAGAGAGTCCGCCTCCCACCTTTCCGATCCGAAGCCTCCGAGATCATCTGCGGCGTACCCCAGGGATCGTCCCTCAGCCCAACACTGTTCAACATCTACATGGCCCCGCTCGCACGCATCGCCAGACAACACGACCTCAACATTATCTCCTACGCCGACGACACTCAACTGATCCTCTCCCTCACCAAGGACCCCCTCGCCGCCAAAGCCAAACTCCATGAAGGAATGAAGGCCGTCGCCGATTGGATGAAGATCAGCCGACTAAAGCTGAACACGGACAAAACGGAGGTCCTCATCCTCGGCTCCAACCCCTCAGCCTGGGACGACTCCTGGTGGCCAACGACGCTGGGAGCAGCCCCGACACCCACCGACCACGCACGCAACCTGGGAATCATCCTCGACTCAACGCTCTCCATGGCCAAGCAAGTCAACGCAGTCTCCTCCTCCTGCTTCAACACCCTCCGCATGCTTCGCAAGATCTACAGGTGGATCCCGACAGACACAAGAAGAACAGTCACCCAGGCCCTCGTCAGTAGCAGACTGGACTATGGGAACGCCCTCTACGCGGGAGCCCCGGCCAAGCTCATCAAGCGACTGCAACGCATACAAAACGCCTCCGCACGACTGATCCTCGACGTACCACGCCACAGCCACATCACCCCCACTTGAGGAACCTGCACTGGCTCCCCGTCGACAGGAGGATCACCTTCAAACTCCTCACCCACGCACACAAGGCACTCCACAAAACTGGCCCAGCCTACCTCAACAGACGACTCTTCTTCTACGTCCCCAACCGCCAGCTCCGCTCCGCCGACCTCTCCCTCGCCACCATCCCCCGCATTCGAAGAACAACCACCGGCGGCAGATCCTTCTCACACCTCGCCGCCAAGACCTGGAACACCCTTCCACTAAGCCTACGAAAGACCCAAGACCTGCTGACCTTCAGGAGGCTACTCAAGACCTGGCTGTTCGACCAGTAGCAGCATCCCCCCCCCTTCCCTCTCCCCAGCGCCTTGAGACCCTCGCGGGTAAGTAGTGCGCTCTACAAATTCTGTGATTGATTGATTGATTGCAACAGTAGGTTAGGCTTTGCATTGCGGAGACATAAACATCACTATTCGCACTCCAGTGAGTGCAACCCTAAACTAACCTTTGCACCCCAATCCCAACCGTGAACCCTGGTTTTCCTTTTTGAGCCCCCAAAACACACCCAAAACTCAAAATTGGCCCATTTGCACACCCCAAAAATAAGATTTTACCCCAATTGCACACCCCAAATTTCATATTTTACCCCAAATCACACCCCGATTTTCATATCCAACATACGAAACCCAGTCACACACAAAATACTTAAAATTACCCCATTACTAACCTCACAATGTGTTGTACTCAAATGCGATGTAAAGGCACCTGCGTTGTTGGAGTTGCGTAGTTAATGATGTACTGCCTGCGTTGTACTGAACGTCTCCCATGCCAAAGGCAAACCATAGCCTGGCCCATCTGCGTCCATCTGCCCCTGGACCGCGCTCAGCACCAAGGAGCCTTCCTCTTGGACACTCCACCGCTAGGACGCCAGCACCCTCCTCGCCATCAACCCTGGACGCCACCTCGCCTGCCAGGACCAATCTCAGCTCCGGACCGGACATCGCCATTGCCATCACTGATGGCTGCAGTATCACCCGCAAGGAGCACCCCGACCGTCAAGGAGGAGGCATTGCCATCACCTACAGAAGCACACTCCGACTGACCACGCACTCTAATGACCCAAGGGTGACCATGGACCACTTCAACTCCAAGATCCGGACATGGCCCAAGCATATCATCTGCGGCACCCTCATGTGCAGGCCCCCTGGGCCATGGCCCTTCATTCTCCAATGCCATTGCAGAGCTCGTTGCACCCCAGGGTGTCCCATCCACCGACGACATCCTACTCGGCGTACTCAAGTTCCACATGGACAACCCCAGTGACCAGAACACCACCCCCTCCTGGGGAAGGTCCCCTACATCAGACGCAAGCAGCAAGTCACCTCAACAAGCCACATAGCAGGACACACGATCGAGCACGTCACCTCCGCCAGCGGGAACTTCGACTACAGCCACAACATCGGACTCTCCTGGACCGACCATCATTGGTAACATCATGTCTTCACCTTGCCCACTGGACGCCACCGCCATCATCGCACCCCCTCGCAGCTGGATCACTGCCAACGTAGAACGTCTTGTCAACTCCCTCCGCACCAACGCTCCACCAATGCTTCAAAACGATGACACCACAGCGCGCAACCACCACCGATGGATCTCCAACAGCGCCGACATTCGGGCACCCCTCATGAACGGCACTGCGTCAGTACCTTCCGCCTGCCTCATGGCAGGCGTGAGGGTGAGGCAGTGCCATAGGGATAGGCTGGCCCCATGCATTGCTGGAGTTGCGTCATGGTTGTGCATGACTTTAGTGCAGACAGATACGTCAGGATTCCTGACGTATCTGTCATTACTTGCGTCATGGAGCGCTGTCCAGTGACTACATCGCATCCATGCTGTTGCGAGGAGGGCATAATGAGAAGTGTTGCAACGCTGTCTTGTCGCAGCGCAGCAGCACTTTTCATGACTGGGGTACAGGAATGCGCACAATCTTATTGATGGTGCGCATTCCTGCACTGTATTTTTTTTGCAGGGCAGCACTGCAACATTGTTTGCAGCGCTGTCCAGCACCAAAAACATTCATACATGTGGGCCCAAGTCTTATCCCGATTTCTAAGACCAGCTATTTTCTGGTGTTAAGTTCCTGCAGCTAACGGGCCTTAGCGACATTTTTTTTATCGCTTCGCGGGACCGGGCCATCCTTGATAATAGGGCGAAGTGGTGTTAGTGTGAGTTTTTGTGAAATTTTGAGAAGGAACGCCTACCTTGCATGTCATTAGTGATAAATATCGCTGGCATGCAAGGTGATGGAAAATCCGGCCGTGATCACCAGAAAGCTGTCGCTAACACCTGTTAGCGACAGCTTGCTAATAGGGCGATAAAAAAAAAACGCATTAGCAGCAGGAAAGTGCCGCTAACGCGGCGATAATGGGCTTGATAATATGCCCCTTTGTTCCTTTCTATCTCGCATGGATGGCACGGTGCTAATCCTATGCTTAAAGATTTTGATAGAAAAGCAGACATTTGAGGTGAACAGATCTAGGGGCATATTCTCAAGAACGTGTGATAATCATCGCAAATTTAGCTTAACGCAACTTTGCATATTGCAGTCCATCGCGAGAAAACAACACCATCTTAACGTCCAATTCCCAACCCCTCGGCACCATGCGATAGCAGCATGATAACCCGCCAAATGACCGTGTAAAAACCAACGCGATAAACAAAAAATGCGAAACACGATCGCCCAAAAAGTTGCGATGCCACAAAGCGCGATACCAAAATCAGCGAAAACCAGCGACAAGCCTGCAATACCCACGCGTCATGCGTGAAAATGCACTATAAAAGCAAGTAAAAAACAAACCCCAAAACCAATCCAAACTGCGTAGCACCATGGATGCACCCGGACCGAGTGCAGAGGACAAGCCGAACTCCACAAGCCCCACGGAGGACCAGCATGGAACCCCCTGTTCGGGGGAGGGCAAGGAGAAGAGGAAGACGGGGTTCAGTCCGCAGGAAGACCAGATCACCGTCACGGAGGTGATAGAACACTACCAACAACTGTTCGTCACCTACACTGCATCATTGGCAACACAAACGGAAATATGTCAGTCCATCTTCACCAAAGTGAATGCAGTCGGAGTGTCGAGGAGGTCAATGGAGGATGTCAAGAGGCGCTGACATGAAGTGCACAGTCAAACCAAACAGAAACTCGCTGCCAACATGAAGGCAGCAAAGGCGACTGGAGGTGGGAGTCCTGCGCCACAGGAGGAGCTGGATGAGCTGGAGGAAATGGTGGCCACAGTCATCAGTGTGGAGACGGTGCAAGGAGTTGGGGGTCTGGACACAGCCTGAAATGACCTGACCCAACAGCAACAGGGTGAGTAACCACCAGGGACTGGGGGGACAGGGCCAGATGGGCACAATGGCACACATGCACAATCATGTGCAGCACACTGCACACCCGCAATGAGTGTGGAACATGTCCCTGATACCCTTGGCACACTGCAGCACATATAGAAACACCAAGTAGGCCCCCGTCCACAATGTGCACAAATGGGCCCCCCTCCATATCACCAATGCCACAACCTACCCATGCATATGTGCTGAATCCAGAAAAGCAGCGGCTCTGTGAGCCACACTGACAATGTAAGTGACACTGCATGACAGATAGCATGGCTGAAGTCACAATACATGACATGGTGCACGAGACAACACTGAGGTGGCTGAGTGTGGACCATATCCGTAAAGGAGCCGGTCACACTCACTCTTTGACACATCCACGTGCACCTACGACCCATGACGTCAAGAACACATCTGCAGACAAACAATGCACAACAGTACCAAATATCTCCAGTAGCACAAATGACCCAAGTCGCAAACATCCCAGCCCCCGAAAAGCACACAAGTTAAATGCACACCGACTGAAAGGGATAAGGGTCCGCCAATGCAGAGCTGCAGGGGCGAATCGCCAACAATGCAGCACACACACATAGCAATCACAGAAGATCAACATTGACGACAATGTGGGACAGAGTGCAACCCCTACACCACAGGACAGAGGACACAACTGGTGCCTCTCGTGCGTAGAAACTGGCCAATCACATCTGGCAATGTATGACACTGTGAGATGATAATGTACGAGTACAACCACACATCCGCCATGTAGTCGAAATGTCCACTGACTCCCATCAAATAGCCAGCTACACCAAAACAGTCACAATGTACACCGTCATGCAGTCTGAATGTAAACATCCACAATGCGTCAACATACATGGAACACACTGTTAACATGCATCTCCCCTTACATTGCAGAGGGACTACCAATACCTCCTGCAGAGCAGACCACACATCTCTTCAGTGATGATGAAGAGGACACCCTGCCCATTTGCCCAGACACACTCCAACGGCTCGTGGACTGCCTCCTCACCCCACCTCCAGGAGCAGGGCAGCCCAGCTGCATCGCGGTGAGCCCACACCCTGCACAGACCACACAGCAGGAAGCACACACCACCACGGCTGCCTCCCAGGACCCCCACGACCAACACATGGATTTCAAATGCCGTGTGTTAGGGTGCCAGGAGAAGATGGCAGATCAGCTGCGGCTGGGTTTTGACCTCATGGCAGCCAAACTCAATGCCATATGTGGGTGCCTGAGTCCCATCAGGGAGCACCTATAGTCCCTAACGGATACCCACTGTCCGCACCATGCTCACCAACAATCCTTGGCTGACATCGCTGGGTCCATTACTCGGATACAAGAACTGTCTAGGCAGACAGGCTCCAGCGATGACAGCACCGAGTTGGCACAGATGCGGAGGACAATGGAGACCATGGAGCCGATGCAGGCTGGAAGTATGGCTGCCACTGCTGAACACCAGCAAAATGTAGCTGCGATCTACCATGCCTTGCAGATCCTCATCTTGCCATTGCTGCCACTGAGCCTATTTCAGATGACTGCTGCAGGAACCTCGACACACACATCTCCGCCCCCTGACATGTCAGTGGCACACAGTGAGGCAGCCCTATCCCCTTCGCACCCTGATGTGTCAGTGGCACACAGTGCCGCAGCCATAACACCACCACACACACCTGACACACCGGACACAGAAGACGTCTCAGAGGAGTAAGATGTGGATGGTAATTACTGTGTGAGGAAGGAGGCAGTAGCATCCATCACCTCCATATAGCTTGCCCTGCCTGGCTCTGCCCCATGCTTCATGCCCTGGGACAACCCCTTCCACTGACCCCCGGAACACTCTGCGACATTCACCCGGACCCTGACACGGACTGCCATATCTCCACTGCTTGACAATTACACAGCATTCCTGCTGCGGGCTGCACTCCCCCTCTTCCAAATCACTTTTCAATCCCCAATGGACTCTGGTTGGCCCACCACTGGGCCTCCATGTTATGTGGGCTTGAATGGCCATGTACAGCTCCCTTTCCGTCATTCACCAGAATGTGAATAAAACATTCGAAATCATGCAGATGTGTCATGACTATGTTCACTCACGTATGGAAGTATGGCTGGATGTAGGGACAATGATTGCACAAGAAGGTACATCCTGGTAAATGACATCAATGCGCATGTTCATCCCTGAGACACATGCCAATTGGATGGCTGTGAAGGTGGGTACTGGCTGTGTCCCCATTGCACATTAGCAACAATCTCACAACCCCCCAACGTAGGCACAAGTCCATGTATTGAATAGGGCTGTGTGTAGGAATGACCAAATCGGTAGCAGGCCAGAAGTGGTGTCCTACATCACATGTGACGACAGAACTTCACGTCGCATACCTACTCACACACATCTGTGTGGACACATTCTGTAATGATTCATAACATTGCTCAACATGGTCAGAGGTTGGACACCATACTCACATTGCTGAAGACACGTAAGAGCACAGGTCTACCAGCAACTATCCCAAAACAATGTCTGGCTCACAGAGGTGGAGCTGTTAGAAGGGACCCACCCCCATTGTACATGCGTCAGTCAGTTCCTCCCTGTGTAGGGACGATGCTCATTGTGGCACACGAGTGGTCAATCTAATCAACACTCATCACAGTTAGACACCAGTGATGTTGCGTAGACTTTATTGGCATGTGCGTGTCAGTACAGACAAGCCAACGGCCACAACAGGCAGGGACATGCTTAAGACACTTACACGCAGCATGGGAACATGTCGAGGTGCAGGGAATGGGGAGGCAAAAATTAACCCCAATCATCACGGATGGCAACGGTCTCAGCCCACCATGCCTTGCTGGACGAGTCATGTGTTGTTTGGTGTCTGCCCATAGCCCCGTGTGAGTGGGCATGACTTACAGCCCATGGGGTCTGCATAGTGCTCTGCCACCCGATTGCGCTGACTGTCTTCTCTGCTGACAGTGATCAGGTGAAAGGGTCCGACAAGTTCACATGTCGTGCTACATTGCCATGTGTGTACTCTCCCCCCAGCAGTGTGTCCGACTTGGTAACGTTGCCAAACGACGCTGTGCTGCTCCGACCATGGAACTGCATCACCTTGCATAGGTGTGTGTACACACGCGTAGTTCCACGCACATGTATTCAGAGTCCAGACGATGGCAGACATGCGCTCTGTTGTGGTGGGATATGTGAGCATTCCCCACGATGCTACAAGGTGTTGGGACCAGTGCTGTGGGTGACAATCCGATGTGGCTGCAGGGACGTAGTTACTCGTCCATGAATGCCAGCGCAGCTTCATGGGCAATGTGTTCCAATAGTACGTCGCTGTTGGGTTCAAGGAACACCAGGGTGAGCCAATCCATTAACTGGTCCGGGCAGATGTGCTCAGTCCACGCCGTTTCCCCAATCAGCAACACAGCCCAATAGGGGAGCCCCTGGATGTGGTCACTGCACACGAGGAGTTGTGCAATCTCCCATGCCCAACTGCCAGCACATAAGCCAAGGATCAGTGCATCCCATGCACGGCTATCCAGGTGACACTCCTGTTGGTGGGCCAACAGGGGGCACACTGTCAGGTCATAATCCAATTCAGCTACGGTTGCGTTGGATAGGCAGACCTCCATGGGCCAATCGAATGTGCATGATCGACAGTGGAACCAGGGCTGGACACAGGTGACGTAGGCAAGACGGAAACTCAGACGGAAACTGATTCGCAACACTGCCAGTGGCAGGGATCCCAACAGATGCAGCATTCGTGCATGGTACAGTTCCACGTGACAGGGATTGTGCATGTGCCCGGGAATGCCGGCCATTGCGTTTGTTGGTCTCGTGGCAATGGCACTCGTCTGACCGGTGGGTGTTCGGTGGACGAAATGCCACAGCTCTGGGCAATGAGTCGTATGTGTGTGCAACGTTTGGACGTATGGGTAGTTCTTGACAATGTGTCAAGGGCATCCCTTGCAGGTGTCGGGTCATGCAGGGACAAGTGTGTGTGGGGTGTGGGCACGTTGGTGTTTCATTAGCGCAGTTCGTGGTGTGGGAGTCGTCGGAGGCTGGTATGGTATCTCACGCAGGGTGTGCCAGCCGCATTTAGGACCAAGGTCGGGGGTTTGTTTGGCCTTCGGCCTTGTGTGTTGAGACAAAGGAGCTTTCATTCCTGATTTTCGTCTGACTACTGCTTGCATGTCTTAATTGTGATGTGGACTTCGCGCTGACTTTGATGCCAGGCCTGTGATTTGGGGTGCGCAGATTTCGAGACACACGCAGCTGTTGGCATGTTTGCATGAGCCAAGGGCCCGATTGGCCTTGCGCTCCTTGTTCAGTCGCTCTCTTTCTCTCTGTTTCTTTCTCTCTCTCTCTCTCTCTCTCCCTGTCCTTTGATGGGTGCCTGACACACCTTCTTATCTTGGATATTGTCTTGCAGGCTGTGAGTCAAAGATTGTCCAGGGATGCCCCGCCATGACTCCTCAGAATAGTTGTTTGGTGACGAATTAGAATGTGACATTTTGTTTGGTCTTTCAATGGTGTATGTATGAATCAGGATTTCAGTGCTCACATGTATGTTGATTGTTGCAATTGTGCGACATCAGACGGGTGCTTGTGTTCATGTTTCCGTGCAGTTGATGTGCTGTGTCTTGGTCCGGGGGAGGTGGGGGGTGCCCATGGTGGGGCCCGGGGGGGGTTCGGTGGGGTGTGGTCCTGGGGGTGGTGGCCGTGGGTGTTGTGGCCCTCATGTTCAGTGGCTCCATGGCATCTGTTGCCCTTCAGGTGTGGCTCTGGGCTGGGCTCCATTTTGTGGTGCAAGCTGTGGTCCGACTTTGCACCAGGTCAGAGCAGGTGTTAGATTCCTGCTGCTAACGCGCCTTATTGCCTATTTTGTGGTCTTATCGCTGATCGGGCTGGTCGTTGAGAATGTTGAGGTGTGGTGTTGTTGCGGATTTTTGCTCGGGAACGCCTACTCTGCATCTCATTAGCGATAGTTGCAGGGGTCATCTGTGGCGATGTTTTTTGAGGATGCTTTCGCAGGTAAACTGGTGTTATCGGCTGTTAGCACCAGTTTGTGAATGTTGCGATACATTTATCTCGACTTTGGCTGCGATAAAGTGCCGTTAACTCAGCGATAGCTCCTTGTGAATATGTCCCCTAGAGTGTTGCTGGTGTTGAGGGTGCTCTATACAAGAGCTGCTTTCCACTTAACCTGAGAACTACCCATAGTTCTCTGCTTCTTTTTTGCATAATTTATTCGTCACTCTCTGCCTGAAAGTGTATTGTTTTGACTTATAATCGGTGCTCCCTTGTGCCTGGACAAAGCTATACCTCTCTGAAGAGCTCTAAGTAGAGTGAAGCACTGTGTCAGGGGTTGCTTTTACACATTTCAGGTTTGCTTGTTTGGTATTTTATCAATTCAAAGCTATAATACTGTGCCTGGAGTCATAAATGACTTTTTTCATTTTACAGCTCGGCATGGACAGCATTGTGCTAGTCCTATGCTTAAAGACTTTTCTGTAGAAATGGCAAAAGACTTTGGGGCATATTCTCAAGAACGTGCGATAACCATCGCAAAAGTTACTTAACGCAACCTTCAACATCGCAGTCCATCGCGGGAAATTTACGCCGTGTTAACCAAGTATTCACAACACGGCGGTATCATGCGATAGCCCCCAGATAACCCGATAACTGTCCGCGTTAAAATCAACGCCACGCCTCAAAAATGCGAAACACGAACGCAAAAAAAGCTGCGATGAGGCCAAGCGCGATACAAAAAGCAGCGAAAACCAGCGGCAGGCCTGTAAATCCCACGTGTCTGGCGGGAAAATGCACCATAGAAGCAACAAAAACAACACACCAGAAACAATCCAAAGTGCGTAGCAACATGGATGCACCCTGACCCAGCGCAGAGGCCAACGCGAACACCACAAGCCCCACAGACCACCAGCAAGGACCAACGAGGTCGGGGAACGCCAAGGAGAAGAGGGAGAGGAAGACGGGGTGCAGTCCGTAGGAAAACAAGACCAGCGTCACGGATGTGACAGAACACTACCAGCAACTGACCCACATTCAGACCACCTTGAATGCAGCTGGAGTGCCGAGGATGCCAATGGAGGAGGCCAAGAGGCACTGGCATGACGTGAAAACCTAAACCAGGCCCAAAACCACTGCCAACAGGAAGCCAGCTGCGGCGACAGGCGGTGGGAGTCCTGCGCCACAGGAGATGCTGGAGGAAATGGAGGCCAGCCATCAGTGTGGAGACGGTGCAAGGAGGTGGGAGTACGGACACAGCTCGAGAAGACCTGACACAACAACAACAGGGTGAGTAACGAACAGGTCCTGGGGGGACGGGGGGAGATGTGCACAATGGCACACATGCACAACGACATGTAGCACACTGCACACCCACAATAACCCAGGGTCATGGCCCCCATCCCTGTGGCACACTGCAGCACACACACATGGCAATCACAGCACATCTCATGAGAATGTGGCACAAAGTGCAACACCGACACTGCAGAACAGGGGACACAACTGGGTCCGCCCATGCGCAGAAACAGGCTAATCACATTTGACAAAGCAGGGAACTGTGAGATGCATATGTACGGGTACAACCTCAAAACAGTCATGTAGTCCAAATGTCCACTGTCCCCCCTCAAATTGCCAGCACCGCCAAACAGTCACAATGTACATTGTCACACAGTCTGCATGTCTACAAGAACAATGCGCCAAAATAAATGTCAACACAATGTCAACATGCATCTCCCCTTCACATTGCAGAGGGACAAACAACACCTCCAGCAGGTCAGACCAGACAACCCATCAGTGATGCCGGAGACGACCACCACACCTTCAACACCGACGCCCTACAACAGCCCATGGACATCCCACGCAACCCACCACCAGGGCAGACAAGCTACTCAGAGGAGAACCCAGCCCCTGCAACAGACCACACAGCATGAAGCACCCGCAAGCACGGCTGGCTCACAACACTTCACTGACCCACACATGGCACCCCAATGCCAGGTGTCAGGGCGCCAAAAGGAGGTGGCCGAACAGGTGCGGGTGTGGTCTGAAGCCATGGAAGGCGAACTAGACCACATACGTGGGTGTCAATTACCCTTCAGGGACCACCTACACCCCACAAAGGAGCCCACACTGCCATAGAGACACATGCAGATGCACATTCCCAGTACAGAACCACGCCCAGGGGCACGCACCTATCAGTCACACACCCACGTTGGCTCTGCGTACGACGGCCCAGTCCACTTGTCCAAGCTCCAACCCGCTGCCTGCGGTGACATGTCTGCGTCCGCTGTACACAGCACACTGTAATGTCGTAGGGCCCAGGGCCCTCATGCATACAACAAGACCACAGGGACACACGCAGATATCATGTTGAACTGGCTACGGGCACGTGCGCCCGGCCCCTTTATTGGCAGGGCCACATGTACAGTGACGCCTGTGCTGGATGTGTGCAGGGTGAGCATGAGCCAGCCCGCACGGAGTGCTTGGTGCTGGCAACAACTTGAACAGTGGACACCAGTGCAATGGAAACAGGAAACACCAGCATAACAGAGTCAACTGCTGAGCAACATGGAGGGAGCCGGAGCAAGTACAGAGGTCACCCAACATACAAACAGAAGTGTCCGTGAGTTGCACTGCACTGAGGTTGGGGCACTAGTGCTGAGCGCGCTCATGTGATGAAAATGACTAGGATTGTGTCCATTCGGGATATTCCTGATGCAGCTGCAGTGGGGTGTGTTAGACCTGCATCAACTTCCTCATCAACGTCCCAGGTCTCCCACACTGCCGGAGGTGACATTGCTGCGCAACCTCTCCACAGCACAAAACTCAATCAGTAACGGTCCATGGGTTGTGGTGCACTGAGTCGGTGGCACCTGGAGTGCTGAGCAGGGGATCAGGCAGATGATGGCATCCACGACAGGTCTGAGCAACTCCGTTTGACTGCCAGTACCACTGTTTCGACTCTGGCAGATGGTCGTTGGAGTTGGCCCTGGAGATGGTGGCGTGTGCCTCCTGCTGTGATGTGACGTCCGGGCCGGTCAGGACTCGATATGATGTGTGAGCCCTGGTGGTCCGCAGTTGAGGCCGGAGGCAGCGGACAGCGCAGGGCCACATGCACATGGCGTCAATGACCCCAAGCCCACCGTCACAGAGGTCATCCAATATTCATTCAGGCAGGGTCCCTGACTTGAGATGCACAGAGTTGGTAGCCCCGGATGCACAGCGGCAGGCACAGGCACACCGCCACGGGACGGTGACTTGCTGTCCACTGAGGTAGGGCCACGCAGACTGAGTGGGTCCCCGTCGATGTCGAAGGTGAATGCGGCGGAGGGTTGCGGGGGACAGTGGAAGGTGTCCTCCAGGGCATGATGAGATGGCAGAAGCTATCCGGAAGCAGCAAATGGAGGAGTGGAAAGCGACTGCCTCGTTGCCACCACCAATTCGGTATCAGCTGCATGAGGATGAAAACTACCCCCTAGTCCATAGACTCAGACGCCACCAATGTACGACCAGAGAGTGTCCATGAATGTCGGGGAACAGACTTAGTGGCACTGGGGTTAAGGGGGGATGCAGTCTGCGATGATGCCGGTACACTGATATGAACTCCGGCATTGACGAATCTAGACTCTGTGACCTACTGGACCGCAGTGTAGGCCGGAGGCAGCGGTCAGCAGTGGGCCACAGCCACGTGTCCTAGGCTCGCGATGCACAGAGTTAGTGACATCAGGGCAGTTGTCGGTAGTGTTCGATCACCTCCGTAATGATGATCCTTTTTTCCTCCCAAATGCAACGCGTCATCCTCTTATGTCTCTCCTTGCGTGCAATGATTCGCACTCTGCCTTTGAATAATCGATGTTCAGTTCCAATTCTGTGATCTACTCGAGCGCAGCGTAGGCCGAGAGCAGTAATCCGCGTGGGCCCACAGAATCTTGCGGCTGTGATGTAACACTAAGACCTGTTGGCACCACATCGAAGGGTGTATAGTGACATACACTCAGTCATGATTTATGTGCTCTGCCATGGTGTAATCAAGACTCAGTTCCAAATGTGCGACCTACTTGTCCGCTGTGCATGCCGGTGGAGTACGTCAACGTGAAAGGAATACTGCGGGCCTGTGTTGCGGAGGCCATGATGGTCTGAGGAGGCTGCCAAGGTCGCAGGCCTTGGGCTTGGAGATTGCACCGACACGTGGTGGGCCCTCATCGACACACGCCGGTGACAGAAGGTGGGCATTGAGGCCTGGGTGCGCAGGGGCGGGCAGGACTGATTCGGGGACCAGTGTTCCGGGGTGCAGCAGGCGCACAGGATCGCTGGCAACACCGCTCACGGCGTCGGCCTTGTGGCGGGGTGAGGGGCGCCGCCCTGGCAGAGACGTTGGGCATGCCGGAAGAGGACCACGCCCATGGTTACGTGCATTTTCACACCCCTACGCTGGCCTGGCGTACGCCGGGCCAGCCCACTCCGCTCACGCTTACGGGGGGGGACGTCACAAGCTACATTTCCGCGATTTCCCCACTGGCTGGGGTGACATGGTTGCGTCCACTGTCCACTGCACTCCAAACACCAGCGGTGTGTGTCGATATGGATATGTGTGTGGTCTGCATACTGCAGTCTGGCCAGCACATCCACGCCACACTTGGCACTGTGTACATTCTCATTCATCAGTCCCTTGCCTCCTTCGCACATGCCTGGTCCCCACCTCTTCCGACATTCTGCTATTGTGTGTCCGAGGTGCCATGCCGTAGATGGCCCATGTACATGGCTGGGCCAGGTTCCCACAGTGACTTGTACTGTTGTGTCTGGTGGGTGTGCATGTTGTATGTGAGCTTGTGACGTGTGCATTTCCTGTGTTGTGTGTTGCATGATTGTGGAGTTGAGGTGTGTGGTGTGTGCATTTGGTATTGGCCAACGAGCAGTGCATTTCCGTGGGTGCCATCCTGGTGGCGCAGGTTGATGATGGACTGTCGGGAGGTGCAGGTATCATGCACACTGCCTGGGTGGTTGGCGACGTCGTTGGCGGAGATTCCACGGTGGTCCACTATTGCCTGCACATTGGTGGGATCCGTGCGCTTTCTGTTGTGCTTATTGTGTGCAGTGTCGCCAGGGCCCACTAGTAGGACATGTGTGCAGTCACTTGCCCCCTGACACGTGCAGAAAGCCAGCTGTGGCGTACACACCTTGCTTGGTCTCAGGCTGTTCCTGCGCAGTGTGTGTGAGGTATGGATAGTGGGGTACCGAGCTGATGGTGTCATCCATGACCGTTGTGGGGGACTTGGATTGGCCAGGCTGTGTGACTCCTCCGTCTCAGGCGGAGGTTGGTTGGAGGGTACCAGAGGCCAACACGTGCAGCACGGCCAGCAGCTTTGTCTGTGGTGGGATGTTGGTTGTCCGCTGTGTTGGCACCGTCAGCCTGTGGACTATGGTTGTCAGGATGCGGAGGAGGGTTGTCCCTTTAGGCATATAGTGGGCAATGACATTCTCTGGTGTTGGGTCTGTGGGGTTGGTGCATTTTGGGAGGGTCGCTGTATTTGTCTGCGCTGCCTCAGTGTTGGTCCGGGGGGCCAGTGGGTGTCCGGGGGGGGTGGTGGGGGTGGGTGTTGTGGCCCTGTTGGGGCTCCGAGCTGCATGATCAGTGGCTCCATGGCATCTGTTGCCCTTCAGGTGTGGCTCTGGGCTGGGATCCATTTTGTGGTGCAGGCTGTGGTCCGACTTTGCACCAGGTCAGAGCAGGTGTTAGATTCCTGCTGCTAACTCGCCTTATCGCCTTTTTTGCGGTCTTATCGCTGATCGGACTGGTCGTTGAAAATGTTGAGGTGTGGTGATGTCGCGGATTTTTGCTTGGGAACGCCTACTCTGCATCTCGTTAGCGATAGTTGCAGGGGTCATCTGTGGCAATGTTTTTTGAGGATGCTTTCGCAGGTAAACTGGTGTTATAGGCTGTTAGCACCAGCTTGTGAATGTTGCGATACCTTTATCTCAACTTTGGCTGCGATAAAGTGCTGTTAACTCGGCGATAGCTCCTTGTGAATATGCCCCTTTGTCCCTTTCTATCTCGGCGTGGATGGCACCATGCTAATCCTATGCTCAAAGATTTTGATAGAAAAGCAGACATTTGAGGTGAGCAGATCTAGAGTGTCGCTGGTGTTGAGGGTGCTCTATACAGGAGCTGCTTTCCACCTAAACTTGAGAACTACCCAGAGTTCTCTACTTCTTTTTTGCATAATTTATTCATCACTCTATGCCTGAAAGGGTATTGTTTTGACTCATACTGGGTGATCCCTTGTGTCTGGACAAAGCTATACCTCTCTGAAAAGCTCTAAGTAGAGCAAAACACTGTGTCAGAAGTTGCTTTTCCTCATTGCGGGTTGATATTTTACCAATTCAAAGCTGTAATACTGTGCCTGGAGTGATAAATGGTTTTTGTCATTTTACAGCTCGGCATGGACAGCACTGTGCTAGTCCTGTGCTTAAAGTCTTTGCTGTAGAAATGGCAAAAGACTTTGTCCCTTTCTTTTTCGGCATGGATGGCTCTGTGCTTATTCTAGGCTTAAAGATTTTGAAAGAAAAGTAGATATTTGAGATGAGCAGATCTAGAGTGTCGCTGGTGTTGAGGGTGCTCTGTACAGGAGCTGCTTTCCACCTAAACTTGAGAACTTCCCAGAGTTTTCTGCTTCTTTTTTGCATAATTTATTCATCACACTATGCCTGAAAGGGTATTGTTTTGACTTATACTGAGTGCTCCCTTGTGTCTGTACAAAGCTATACCTCTCTGAAAAGCTCTAAGTAGAGCAAAACACTGTGTCAGGGGTTGCTTTTACTCACTTCATATTGGCTTGGTTTGCATTTTACCAATTCAAAGCTATAATACTGTGCCTGGAGTGATAAATGGTTTTTGTCATTTCAAAGCTCGGCATGGACAGCACTGTGCTAGTCCTATGCTTATGGACTTATCCCTAGAAATGGCAAAACACTTTGTCCCTTTCTATCTCGGCGTGTATGGCACTGTGCTAATCCTATGCTTAAAACTTTTGATAGAAAAGCAGACATTTGAGGTGAGCAGATCTAGAGTGTTGCTGGTGTTGAGGGTGCTCTATACAGGAGCTGTGTTCCACCTAATTAGAGAATTACCCATAGTTCTATTCTTCTTTTTGGAATAATTTATTCGTCACTCTATGCCTGAAAGGTTATTGTTTTGACTTATACTGGGTGCTCCCTTGTGCCTGGACAAAGCTATACCTCTCTGAAGAGCTCTAAGTAGAGAGAAACACTGTGTCAGGGGTTGCTTTTACTCACTTCATATTGGCTTGGTTGGTATTTTACCAATTCAAAGCTATATTGCTGTGCCTGGAGTGATAAATGACTTTTGTCATTTTACACCTCGGCATGGACAGCACTGTGCGAGTCCTATGCATAAAGACTTTGCTGTAGAAATGGCAAAAGACTTTGTCCCTTTCTATCTTGGCATGGATGGCACTGTGCTTATCCTATGCTTAAAGATTTTGATAGAAAAGCAGACATATGAGGTGAGCAGATCTAGAATGTTGCTGGTGTTTAAGGTGCTCTATACAGGAGCTGCTTTCCACCTAAACTTGAGAACTACCCAGAGATCTCTCTTTCTTTTTTGCATAATTTATTCCTCACTCTATGCCAGAAAGGGTATTGTTTTGACTTATACTGGGTTCTCCCTTGTGTCTGGACAAAGCCATACCTCTCTAAAGAGCTCTATGTAGAGCGAAACACTGTGTCACGGGTTGCTTTTACTCACTGCAGGTTGGCTTGGTTTGCATTTTACCAATTCAAAGCTATAATACTGTGCCTGGAGTGATAAATGGCTTTTGACATTTTACAGCTCGGCATGAACAGCACTGTGCTAGTTCTATGCTTAACGACTTTGCTGTAGAAATGGCAAAAGACTTTGGGGCATATTAGCAAGGGCACTATCGCCGCTTTAGCGGCACTTTTTGCCGCTAAAGCGGCGATATTTATATCGCCCTATCAGCAAACTGTCTCTAACAGCAGTTAGCGACAGTTTGCGGGCATTAGCGCCCGTTTTTTTACCGCTTTGCATGTCAGCGATACTTATCGCTAATGACATGCAAAGTGGGCGTTCCCGATGAACAAACCTGGGAAACACTCGCTAACAGGCCTATCGACTATTAGCAAGGTGGCCATGGCCCCAGTTAGCGACGTGAAAAGTCGCGCTAACCGAGGTCATCGCCATTTATTTAACACCTGCAATTAGCAGGTGTTAGCCATACCTAACATGGGGGTGGATTATGCTGATACGACCACAGGGTCGTATCAGCAAGGTGTTCTCCCTTCTCCATGCAACATCGCTGGTTTTTCAGCGATGTTGGCCCATTCCCCCGCTATCGCTGGAATATTCATCGCCATAGCGCTAATCGTTGCTAATACAGCGTTAGCGTGGCGATATATTCCAGCGATAGCCGGCGATAAAAAAAATCGCGCTAAGCAGGGTTAGCGATGATTATCGCCTCTTCTTGCTAATATGCCCCCTTGTCCCTTTCTATCTTGGCGTGGATGGCACTGTGCTAATCCTATGCTTAAAGATTTTGATAGAAAAGCAGACATTTGAGGTGAGCAGATCTAGAGTGTCGCTGGTGTTGAGGGTGCTCTGTACAGGAGCTGCTTTCCACCTAAACTTGAGAACTACCCAGAGTTCTCTACTTCTTTTTTGCATAATTTATTCCTCACTCTATGCCAGAAAGGGTATTGTTTTGACTTATACTGGGTTCTCCCTTGTGTCTGGACAAAGCCATACCTCTCTAAAGAGCTCTATGTAGAGCGAAACACTGTGTCACGGGTTGCTTTTACTCACTGCAGGTTGGCTTGGTTTGCATTTTACCAATTCAAAGCTATAATACTGTGCCTGGAGTGATAAATGGCTTTTGACATTTTACAGCTCGGCATGAACAGCACTGTGCTAGTTCTATGCTTAACGACTTTGCTGTAGAAATGGCAAAATACTTTGTCCCTTTCTATCTTGGCGTGGATGGCACTGTGCTAATCCTATGCTTAAAGATTTTGATAGAAAAGCAGACATTTGAGGTGAGCAGATCTAGAGTGTCGCTGGTGTTGAGGGTGCTCTGTACAGGAGCTGCTTTCCACCTAAACTTGAGAACTACCCAGAGTTCTCTACTTCTTTTTTGCATAATTTATTCATCACTCTATGCCTGAAAGGGTATTGTTTTGACTCATACTGGGTGATCCCTTGTGTCTGGACAAAGCTATACCTCTCTGAAAAGCTCTAAGTAGAGCAAAACACTGTGTCAGAAGTTGCTTTTCCTCATTGCGGGTTGGTATTTTACCAATTCAAAGCTGTAATACTGTGCCTGGAGTGATAAATGGTTTTTGTCATTTTACAGCTCGGCATGGACAGCACTGTGCTAGTCCTTTGCTTAAAGTCTTTGCTGTAGAAATGGCAAAAGACTTTGTCCCTTTCTTTTTCGGCATGGATGGCTCTGTGCTTATTCTAGGCTTAAAGATTTTGAAAGAAAAGTAGATATTTGAGATGAGCAGATCTAGAGTGTCGCTGGTGTTGAGGGTGCTCTGTACAGGAGCTGCTTTCCACCTAAACTTGAGAACTTCCCAGAGTTCTCTGCTTCTTTTGCATAATTTATTCATCACACTATGCCTGAAAGGGTATTGTTTTGACTTATACTGAGTGCTCCCTTGTGTCTGTACAAAGCTATACCTCTCTGAAAAGCTCTAAGTAGAGCAAAACACTGTGTCAGGGGGTTGCTTTTACTCACTTCATATTGGCTTGGTTTGCATTTTACCAATTCAAAGCTATAATACTGTGCCTGGAGTGATAAATGGTTTTTGTCATTTCAAAGCTCGGCATGGACAGCACTGTGCTAGTCCTATGCTTATAGACTTATCCCTAGAAATGGCAAAACACTTTGTCCCTTTCTATCTCGGCGTGTATGGCACTGTGCGAATCCTATGCTTAAAACTTTTGATAGAAAAGCAGACATTTGAGGTGAGCAGATCTAGAGTGTTGCTGGTGTTGAGGGTGCTCTATACAGGAGCTGTGTTCCACCTAATTAGAGAATTACCCATAGTTCTATTCTTCTTTTTTGAATAATTTATTTGTTACTCTATGCCTGAAAGGTTATTGTTTTGACTTATACTGGGTGCTCCCTTGTGCCTGGACAAAGCTATACCTCTCTGAAGAGCTCTAAGTAGAGAGAAACACTGTGTCAGGGGTTGCTTTTACTCACTTTATATTGGCTTAGTTGGTATTTTACCAATTCAAAGCTATATTGCTGTGCCTGGAGTGATAAATGACTTTTGTCATTTTACACCTCGGCATGGACAGCACTGTGCGAGTCCTATGCATAAAGACTTTGCTGTAGAAATGGCAAAAGACTTTGTCCCTTTCTATCTTGTCATGGATGGCACTGTGCTTATCCTATGCTTAAAGATTTTGATAGAAAAGCAGACATATGAGGTGAGCAGATCTAGAATGTTGCTGGTGTTTAAGGTGCTCTATACAGGAGCTGCTTTCCACCTAAACTTGAGAACTACCCAGAGATCTCTATTTCTTTTTGCATAATTTATTCCTCACTCTATGCCAGAAAGGGTATTGTTTTGACTTATACTGGGTTCTCCCTTGTGTCTGGAAAAAGCCATACCTCTCTAAAGAGCTCTATGTAGAGTGAAACACTGTGTCACGGGTTGCTTTTACTCACTTCAGGTTGGCTTGGTTTGCATTTTACCAATTCAAAGCTATAATACTGTGCCTGGAGTGATAAATGGCTTTTGACATTTTACAGCTTGGCATGAACAGCACTGTGCTAGTTCTATGCTTAACGACTTTGCTGTAGAAATGGCAAAAGACTTTGTCCCTTTCTATCTTGGCGTGGATGGCACTGTGCTAATCCTATGCTTAAAGATTTTGATAGAAAAGCAGACATTTGAGGTGAGCAGATCTAGAGTGTCGCTGGTGTTGAGGGTGCTCTATACAGGAGCTGCTTTCCACCTAAACTTGAGAACTACCTAGAGTTCCCTGCTTCTTTTTGCATAATTTATTTGCCAATCTATACCCGAAAGGGTATTGTTTTGACTTATACTGGGTTCTCCCTTGTTTCTGGACAAAGCTATACCTCTCTGAAGAGCTCTATGTAGAGCGAAACACTGTGTCAGGGGTTGCTTTTACTCATTTCAGGTTGGCTTGGTTGGTATTTTATCAATTCAAAGCTGTAATTCTGTGACTGGAGTGATAAATGGCTTTTGTCATTTTACAGCTCGTCATGGACAGCACTGTGCTAGTCCTATTCTTAAAGACTTTGCTGTAGAAATGGCAAAATACTTTGTCCGTTTCTATCTCCGTGGATGGTGCTGTGCTAATCCTATGCTTAAAAAGTTTCATTGAAAAGAAGACATTTGAGGTGAGCAGATCTAGACTTTCGCTGGTGTTGAGTGTGCTCTATACAGGAGCTGCTTTCCACCTAAACCTGAGAACTACCTAGAGTTCTCTGCTTCTTTTTGCATAATTTATTTGCCAATCTGTACCTGAAAAGGGTATTGTTTTGACTCATACTGGGTGCTCCCTTGTGTCTGGAGAAAGCTATACCTCTCTGAAGAGCTCTAAGTAGAGCGAAACACTGTGTCAGGGGTTGCTTTTACTCATTTCAGGTTGGCTTGGTTGGTATTTTACCAATTCAAAGCTGTAATACTGTGCATGGAGTGAAAGCTGGCTTTTGTCATTTTACAGCTCGGCATGGACAGCACTATGCTGGTCCTATGCATAAAGAGTTTGCTGTAGAAATGGCAAAAGACTTTGTCCCTTTCTATCTCGGCATGGATGGCACTGTGCTTATCCTATGCTTAAAGATTTTGATAGAAAAG
The DNA here is from genome assembly GCA_963921515.1 of Calotriton arnoldi. Lineage (NCBI taxonomy): Eukaryota > Metazoa > Chordata > Amphibia > Caudata > Salamandridae > Calotriton > Calotriton arnoldi. Next base: position 77,416 of record CAWUFW010013199.1, read on the forward strand.
CAGACATTTGAGGTGAGCAGATCTAGAGTGTCGCTGGTGTTGAGGGTGCTCTATACAGGAGCTGCTTTCCACCTAAACTTGAGAACTACCGAGAGATCTCTCTGTACCTTTTTTGCATAATTTATTCGTCACTCTATGCCAGAAAGGGTATTGTTTTGACTTATACTGGGTTCTCCCTTGTGTCTGGACAAAGCCATACCTCTCTGAAGAGCTCTATGTAGAGCGAAACTCTGTGTCAGGGGTTGCTTTTACTCATTTCAGGTTGGCTTGGTTGATATTTTATCAATTCAAAGCTGTAATTCTGTGCCTGGAGTGATAAATGGCTTTTGTCATTTTACAGCTCGTCATGGACAGCACTGTGCTAGTCCTATTCTTAAAGACTTTGCAATAGAAATAGCAAAAGACTTTGTCCCTTTTTATCTCAGCGTGGATGGCATTGTGCTAATCCTATGCTTAAAGATTTTGACAGAAAAGCAGACATTTGAGGTGAGTAGATCTAGAGTGTCGCTGGTATTGAGGGTGCTCTATACAGAAGCTGCTTTCCACCTAAATTTGAGAACTACCCAGAGTTCTCTGCTTCTTTTTTGCATAATTTATTTGTCACTCAATGCCTGAAAGTGTATTGTTTTGACTTATACTGGGTGCTCCCTTGTATCTGGACAAAGCTATATCTCTCTGAAAAGCTTTAAGTAGAGCAAAACACTGTGTCAGGGGTTGCTTTTACTCACTTCAGCTTGGCTTGGTTTGCATTTTACCAATTCAAAGCTATAATACTGTGCCTGGAGTAATAATTGGCTTTTGTCATTTTACAGCTCGGCATGGACAGCACTGTGCTAGTCCTATGCTTAAAGACTTTGTTGTAGAAATGGCAAAAGACTTTGTCCCTTTCTATCCCGGCGTGGATGGCACTGTGCTAATCCTATGCTTAAAGATTTTGATAGAAAAGCAGACATTTGAGGTTAGCAGATCTAGAGTGTCGCTAGTGTTGAGGGTACTCTATACAGTAGCTGCGTTCCACCTAATTTGAGAACTACCCAGAGTTCTCTGCTTCTTTTTTGCATAATTTATTCGTCACTCTATGCCTGAAATGGTATTGTTTTGACTTATAGTGGGTGCGCCCTTGTGTCTGGGCAAGGCTATACCCCTCTGAAGAGCTCTAAGTAGAGCGAAACGGTGTGTCAGGGGCTGCTTTTACTCATTTCAGGTTGGCTTGGTTGGTATTTTACCAATTCAAAGCTGTAATACTGTGCCTGGAATAATAAATTGCTTTTGTCATTTTAGAGCTCGGTATGGCCAGCACTGTGCTAGTCCTATGCTTAAAGACTTTGCTGTAGAAATGGCAAAATACTTTGTCCGTTTCTATCTCGGCGTGGATGGCCCTGTGCTAATCCTATGCTTAAAGATTTTCATAGAAAAAAAGACATTTGAGGTGAGCAGATCTAGACTGTCGCTTGTGTTGAGTGTGCTCTATACAGGAGCTGCTTTCCACCTAAATTTGAGAACTACCTAGAGTTCTCTGCTTCTTTTTGCATAATTTATTTGCCAATCTATACCTGAAAGGGTATTGTTTTGACTCATACTGGGTGCTCCCTTGTGTCTGGAGAAAGCTATACCTCTCTGAAGAGCTCTAAGTAGAGCGAAACACTGTGTCAGGGGCTGTTTTTACTCATTTCAGGTTGGCTTGGTTGGTATTTTACCAATTCAAAGCTGTAATACTGTGCATGGAGTGAAAGCTGGCTTTTGTCATTTTACAGCTCAGCATGGACAGCACTATGCTGATCCTATGCTAAAGACTTTGTCCCTTTCTATCTCGGCGTGGATGGCACTGTGCTAATCCTATGCTTAAAGATTTTGATAGAAAAGCAGACATTTGAGGTGAGCAGATCTAGAGTGTCGCTGGTGTTGTGGGTGGTATATACAGGAACTGCTTTCCACCTAAACTTGAGAACTAGCCAGAGTTCTCTGCATCTTTTTTGCATAATTTATTCGTCACTCTTTGCCTGAAAGGGTATTAATTTGAATTATACTGAGTGTTCTCTTGTGTCTGGACAAAGGTATACCTCTGTAGAGCAAAACACTGTGTCAGGGGTTGCTTTTACTCATTTCAGGTTGGCTTGGTTGGTATTTTACCAATTCAAAGCTGTAATACTGAGCATGGAGTGATAAATGGCTTTTGTCATTTTACAGCTCGGCATGGACAGCACTGTGCTAATCCTATGCTTAAAGACTTTGCTGTAGAAATGGGAAAAGACTTTGTCCATTTCTATCTCGGCTTGGATGGCACTCTGCTAATCCTATGCTTAAAGATTTTGATAGAAAAGCAGACATTTGAGGTGAACAGATCTAGAGTGTCGCTGGTGTTGTGGGTGCTATATACAGGAACTGCTTTCCACCTAAACTTGAGAACTACCCATAGTTTTCTGCATCTTTTTTGCATAATTTATTCATCACTCTTTGCCTGAAATTGTATTGTTTTGAATTATACTGGGTGCTCCCTTGTGTCTGGACAAAGCTATACCTCTGTAGAGCAAAACACTGTGTCAGGGGTTGCTTTTACTCTTTTCAGGTTGGCTTTGTTGGTATTTTACCAATTCAAAGCTGTAATACTGTGCATGGAGTGATAAATGGCTTTTGTCAATTTACAGCTCGGCATGGACAGCACTGTGCTAATTCTATGCTTAAAGACTTTGCTGTAGAAATGGCAAAAGACTTTGTCCATTTCTATCTCGGCTTGGATGGCACTGTGCTAATCCTATGTTTAAAGATTTTGATAGACAAGCAGACATTTGAGGTGAGCAGATCTAGAGTGTCGCTGGTGTTGATTGTGCTCTATACAGGATCTGCTTTCCACCTAAACTTGAGAAGTACCCAGAGTTCTCTGCTTCTTTTTTGCATAATTTTTTCGTCACTCTTTGCCTTAAAGGGTATTGTTTTGAATTATACTGGGTGCTCCCTTGTGTCTGGACAAAGTTATACCTCTCTGAAGAGCTCTAAGTAGAGCCAAACTCTGTGTCAGGGGTTGCTTTTACTCATTTCAGGTTGGCTTGGTTCATATTTTACCAATTCAAAGCTGTAATACTGTGCCTGGTGTGATAAATGGCTTTTGTCATTTTACAGCTCAGCATGGACAGCACTGTGCTAGTCCTATGCTTAAAGTCTTTGTTGTGGAAATGGCAAAAGACTTTGGGGCATATTATCAAGGGCTTTATCGCCGCTTTAGCGACACTTTTTGCCGCTAAAGCGGCGATAATTTTATCACCCTATTAGCAAGGTGTCGCTAACAGGCGTTAGCGACAGCTTTCAGGCGTTAGAGGCCGCGTTTACCATCGCCTTGCATGTCAGCGATAATTATCGCTAATGACATGCAAGGAAGGCGTGCCCTACTAAAAGCGTCTGAAAACAGTCGCTAATCCCACTACCCCCTATTAGCAAGGCAGGCAAAGCGATATAATAATTCGCGCTAAGCGCGTTTATCGCTAGATTCTAACACCTGCTAGTGAGGACGACTTACCTGTTTAAAGTATAGGAGGTGGATTCTAATGCTGAATCCACCTTAGCGTTAATGTGAGAATATCGCTGGTTTTCCAGCGATATTCTCGCTTTTTGCCGCTATCGCTGGAAATAATATCGCTATGGAGATAAACCTTACTAATAGGGTGTTATCTCAGCGGTAATTTCCAGCGATAGGCGGCGTTAACAAAAAACGCGCTAAGCGCGGTTAGCGATAAATATCGCTAATCCTTGATAATATGCCCCTTTGTGCCATATGTATAAGGACTGGCGAAAACTATCGCTAACGTTAGTTAGCAGCAAGTTTTCTTACCGCCGAGTACCGCTGAAAACCATCGCCATGTTAGCGACGTATTTACAAGCCGTTGCTACATGGCGATAGCTTCAAGGATCGGCGGCAAAAACTGCCGCTAACATTAGCGTGATGGCGATAGGAATTCCGGCGTTAGCGGGCGAAAACCAACGAAAGGCCCATTAGCAGCAAAAAACGCACGTTTGTCAGCCCAACGCAAGTTTTTTTTTGCCTCCATTGGAATAAATAGCCTATCAGTCGACCTCCAATAGAAAATAGGCAGAAAAAACAATGAAATGCAGAATGGAGCAGCCAAGGCCAAGTGCAGCACACATCAACAACTCCCTCAAGCCACCCAACATCCAGGATGACCAGGATGAGAGCCTGGATGCCTCGCAGGACCTGCGCCTGGAGCCTGGATGCCTCGCTGGACCTGCGCCTGGAGCCTGTATGCCTCGCTGGACCTGCGCCTAGAGCCTGGATGCCTCGCTGGACCTGTGCCTTGAGCCTGAATGCCTCGCTTGTCCTGCATCTGGAGCCTGGATGCCTCGCTGGACCTGCGTCTGGAGCCTGGTTGCCTCGCTGGACCTGCGTCTGGAGCCTGGAGTGGGATGCGGAGGAGCTGTGGAGTCGATGAGCCGTGGCGGTAGACATTGAGGCGTGGCAATCGCCCGTACCTGGTGGTGAAGTCTGGCAGGTCGCATGGAGACACATTGCTGACCTGTGTGAGAAGACCGCCGTGAGCCCCTTCTAGCTGTGAATGGTAGAGGCGCTTCTGCGCACCAACGTAGCGAGGTCTGCATCGCATACTACGATCCACCACTACACCGGGGTGCACGGAGGGGATTACCAACGGTGGGCGGCGCCTCTCTGCATCACAGGTCGGATGTTGTTGCGCTGGCCGGACGCTGTGTAGGGGGAGGCCCCTTAGCTGCACCGAACTTGTGTGGCTGAAGCGCTGCAACTTCACGCCTAAGGGGGCCCTGCTGCATCAACTGCATCGGGAGGTTCACCAGCAGACTTGTCGGTGACTGCTGTACCCAGATTTGTGAAATCCCACCTGACTGAGGCTCCTGCTGGCTGAGTCACAGATTTTGATAGAGTGCAGTGGATTGCGCCGCAGTGTCAATGTCCAGGTAAGGAGAAGGTGGGACACGTAGCAGAGGAGCCCCGAAGGTCGAGTCGCCCAGGCCAAGCACCTGTAGATGACGCACCCCCAAAGATGGCTCATCCGCTATAGCGGAAAAGCGTCGCCCCACTGCGTTCAAGCAGTGCAAGAAGAGGAAAAATCATCACATGTATGAGAAGTTGGCCTGGCATATGCTGTCCACTATTTATAGTGGGCACCTTGCACCAGTCCAAACAACCCCTTATTGGAGATAGGTTAAAGACAACCTTTATTGAAAGCTATCCTAGTGGTAGCTATGGAGAGCAGCCTTCAGGCTAAGTCTTGAAGGAATGTAAAGCAGCTTGTTTTACCAGTCTATAATCTCTTGAGTGACCAAATGAAAGAGGACCACACCAGGTATATATTCAAAATATATGTATTTATTGCTAAACACACCCCTCTAGTCTCTTTATGAGGCTAGAGTTCGAAGTACATAAGTTATAAGTTAGTTATCTACAGTAATAGCACAAATACACGTTTGAGCCCTATGGGCGTACCAAACCATATACCAATAAAGTGGTATACGAACCACTACTGAGCTAGACACAGGGCCTAGAGCCTGTAGAAGTGCTTGGACCACAAGGAACCACCCAAGGTAGTGACACAGGGGACCCACGGGGGAAGCGTACAGTGTAAGAACACAGCCGCGAATCGCAGTTGACTTCTATGGGGAAAGTCGCGGTTGGAATTTTAAAGAAAAGGGACACTTAGAGGAGGACTTGGAGCAAACCCCTTTAGAACTGAGTTGTTCTAGAGTCTATACCCACGAGAGCACCAGAGTACTCGAGTTACCTCACCCAGGGAAGCCGGGTGCATAGGTGTCTTTCGGGGTCGGGTTTCGTCGTCGTTTTCAATGGCGATCTGCTGCAAAGTGCTGCTGGCGGCCAAGTCGAAAGTGTTCGGGTGGATCCAAAGGTGGATCGAAGATCTGAAGAACCTGAAAGCAGAGGGGACAAAGTCTGGGTCACTAGCCAGTGACCAGGAAGGCGATGAGCAGATGCCCACTGATGTTGAGTGTTTCAGGTAGGTTGACGGTCGTCTTGACTCTTCAGTCACGAGGTCCAGGAGGCGTCGACGATGACCAGGAGCTGGATTCGAGCTGTCCCACGACGTCTGTCGATTGCAGGGGTGTCGGCGACCGGATTGGACCCAACAAGCCTTAGCAACGGCAAGTCTCGTGGAAATGGAAGAAGGACGATGGTGCAGACCAGCAAGGTCTGAGGGACTCACCCAGCGAGGGTAAGTCAGGGCACACCTGGAGCAACCAGGGAGCCCAAGCAGAAGAAGATTGGCCTTCGGGAGGGCCTACTAGCCAACGGACTAGCGACCGCGAAGGAGCCTCGAGTGGACGCACTTGGAGCTGGCTCACAGGACACTCGTGGAGTGGAGGCCAGTGATCTTCAGTGCAGTCGGTGGTGGAGGCTGGGGCTACTCGGAGCCCAAAGCACAACTTCGTGGAAGACCCAGAAGAGGATGCACTTGCAAATGTGCGCGGAGTCCTGGGGTCACGGTTCCACGTTACCCACGATAGCCACGGGCCTCAGCTTTGCTGGGTACTCAGGGTAGCCTCGGGGAAGTCTGGAAATCCCCCTCTGGTGATGCAAAGACTTCGGCGTCCGGCGGGAGCTTCAGCGATGCAGACCGGACAATTGCTTCGTTGGTGCCTGCCAAGCAGGGGAGTCACTCCTTGACCCCAAGGGAGATTCTTCAGTCCTCTAATCTTAAAGTAGAGCGTCGAAGGTCCAGGATTCTGTGTCAGAGTTTCGTCCAGGTAAATCTAAAGTCGTAAGGACTGGGGTCCCATACTTATACTAAGTTAGGGGTTGGACATACTCTGGGGACCCACCTATGGGAGGGTCAGGGCAGAGGGGTGGTTACACCCCTTTCCCTTTGTCCAGTTTCACGCCAGAGCAGGGCTGGAAGCCCCTGAGCCGGTTTGAACTGGGGTATGCACAGGGACAACAAATGTGCCCCCAATGCAGGACTTCAAAGCACCAGAGAGTGCTCCCGCCCAGCCCCAAAACACACTATCCTGTCTGGGGAGGTGGTTACACCTCCCTGGGACAGAAACCTGTGTCCAGGCCTCCCCTGCCGGAGTTTCGGTCAGCAGCAGGAGGCCAGACTCGTGTCTGTGGCAGCAGCATCCATTTTGTGATGCCAGGGCTTGGAAAGAAGTTACCGGGCAGGCCGGTGTGTACATGTCTCTCCCTCTAGAAGGGTGGAATGCTACTCCCGCCGCCAGAACTGGCGGGGGGTAGTATTCCAAGATGTTTGACACCAAACACGACATGTTTCCGTGCAGCCATCCCAAAGTTAGCATTTAACGCGAGGTTATAATGCGCTTAAGAGTATATGGTCAGGCTGCACTACAAACAGCATCAGAGAAGGGTCTCCGAATGCTGCAGAGGGGCTCTGCTCATGCAGGGGCACCCTCTCACATAGGAACCAAGCACTCTGCCTTCAGGATTGATAAGGCCTGCCATAGGAGTGACTTATAGGTTTATATGTGTGTATGTATGTAGTGATATAGGTAGCCTATATCACAGTAAGGGGTGCGTGCACCACCTTACCCAGGCTGCAGTAGCAGACCTGTGGTGTCATTTTGGATGGCCTTCCAGGGGTGGCACAATACATGCTGCAGCCCCTGGTAGGCCTCTGAGGTACCTATGCCCTGGGTACATAGTATACCATATACTAGGGACTTATAAGGGCACTCCAGATTCCAATCAGAGATGTGCCTAAGGCACATGGAAACCATTTTAGAGAGGAAGCAGCTAGGCTGGGGTTCTGATTAGTAGGGCCCCATCCAGACTAAAGTCGAAAAACAGTGAAGCATCAGCAAAAAGTGGGGGTACCCATGTGAAGCAGATCCTACTCTCCTACAACATGATGATAACTTTCTGATGTAATCGTGCTATGTTTCCTTTGCGGGTGGGAGGGTGGGTAGTGCTGCTCCACTCACGGAGCAGGGCAGGGGCGGAGTGGCATGCCCACTCAAGTGAGTAATGACTGTTTGGTCGGCCCACTCAGGACGCCCAAAACAGTCATGCGCACTGTTTTGTTCGCAATGCAGGCTGCATTTCAGCCTGCATGGAGAACATGCCCACCCCTCCAGCCCCTGGCTGAGCGCCTTGTCCCAACGCCAATGACCAATCCCAACGCCGCATTGCAACGTTGTTATGGGCTTAGGGGAGGGAGCCTGGCTGCCTACTTCCTGTTCCTGGAAGCAGACTCAGGAGAGCAGGAGCAACGAAGACACGAGGCCCGGCCTCGAGGTAAGATTTCTCTCATTTAAATATTTACAACACCAGCTCACACACAACCCCCGCGTCCACGCCCCATCCAGTGTCCTTTCTGGCGTTTCCAATCTCCCAGCTGTCCAGTCCCCCCCGCAGCACTTCTCAATGGCGGCCGCTGTGTGGCCATGCGCAGCGGGCTTACCACTGGTGTGCCAAAGGTATATATGAAGTTACGACGCATACCATTACATCGCATTCCATTACAATGCATACTAATACTAGGCGTATTGCAACAGTAGGGAAGGTGTTGGATAGCGGAGATGTAAATATTACTATTCCCACTTCAGTGAGTGCAACCCTAAAACTAACCCTTGCACCCCAAAGCAAACCTGAACCCTAAAATTCATCTTTGAGCCCCCAAAACACATATGTAGGAAGGTGGAATCTGACTATATGGTTGCCCCCACTTTTTTCCTGGTGTTTTGCTGGTTTATGACTTAGTTGGACTGGGATCCTGCTATTCAGGGCCCCAGTCTATCTGCTTCCTCTATAAAATGGTTTCCATGTGCCTTAGGCACATCTCTGATTGGAATCTGGAGTGCCCTTATAAGTCCCTAGTATATGGTATACTATGTACCCAGGGCATAGGTACCTCAGAGGCCTGCCAGGGGCTGAAGCATGTATTGTGCCACCCCTGGAAGGCCAGCCAAAAGGACACCACAGGTCTGCTACTGCAGCCTGGGTAAGGTGGTGCATGCACCCCTTACTGTGATATAGGCTACCTATATCACTACATACATACACACATAGAAACCTATAAGTCACTCCTACAGCAGGCCTTATCAATCCTGAAGGCAGAGTGCGTGGTTCCTATGTGAGAGGGTGCCCCTGCATGAGCTGGGCCCCTCTGCAGCATTCAGAGACCCTTCTCTGATGCTGTTTGTAGTGCAACCCGAACATATACTCTTAAGCGCATTATAACCTCGCGTTAAATGCTAACTTTGGGATGGCTGCACGGAAACATGTCGTGTTTGGTGTCAAACATCTTGGAATACTACCCCCGCCAGTCCTGGTGGCGGGGGTAGCATTCCACCCTTCTAGAGGAGAGACATGTACACACCAGTATACCCGGTACTGACTTTCAGAGCCCTGGCATTACAAAATGGATGCCGCTGCCACAGACACGAGTCTGGCCTCCTGCTGCTGACCGAAACTCCGGCAGGGAGGCCTGGACAATAGGTTTCCTGTCCCAGGGAGGTGTAACCACCTCCCCAGACAGGATAGTGTGTATTGGGGCTGGGCGGGAGCACTCTCTGGTGCTTTGAAGTCCTGCACTGGGGCACATTTGGTGTCCCTGTGCATACCCAGTTCAAACCGGCTCAGGGGCTTCCAGCCCCTGCTCTGGCGTGAAACTGGACAGAGGGAAAGGGTGTAACCACCCCTCTGCCTGACCCTCCCATAGGTGAGGCCACAGAGTATGTCCAACCCCCTACCTTAGTATAAGTATGGGACCCCAGTCCTTAGGACTTTAGATTAACCTGGACGAGACTCTGACACAGAATCCTGGACCTTCGACGCTCTACTTCAAGATTAGAGGACTGAAGAATCTCCCTTGAGGTCAAGGAGTGACTCCCCTGCTTGGCAGGCACCAAAAAGCAATTGTCCGGTCTGCATCGCTGAAGCTCCCGCCGGACGCCGAAGTCTTTGCATCACCAGAGGTAGATTTCCAGACTTCCCGAGACTGCCCTGAGTCCCCAGCAAAGTTGAGGCCCGTAGCTGTCGTGGGTAACGTGGAACCGTGACCCCTGGACACCGTTTGCATTTGCAAGTGCATCCTCTTCTGGGTCTTCCACGAAGTCGTGCTTTGGGCTTCGAGTAGCCCCAGCCTCCAGCACCAACTGCACCGAAGATCACTGGCCTCCACTCCACGAGTGTCCTGTGAGCCAGCTCCACGTGCGTCGACTCGAGGCTCCTTCGCGGTCGCTAGTCCGTTGGCTAGTAGGCCCTCCGAAGGCCAATCTTCTTCTGCTTGGGCTCCCTGGTTGCTCCAGGCGTGCCCTGACTTACCTCGCTGGGTGAGTCCCACAGACCTTGCTGGTCTGCCACATCGTCCTTCTTCTATTTCCACGAGACTTGCCGTTGCCAAGGCTTTTTGGGTCCAATCCGGTCGCCGACACCCCTGCAATCGACAGACGTCGTGGGACAGCTCGAATCCAGCTCCTGGTCGTCGTCGACACCTCCTGGACCTCGTGGCTGAAGAGTCAAGATGACTGTCAACCTACCTGAAGCACTCGACATCGGTGGGCATCTGCTCATCGCCTTCCTGGTCACTGGCTAGTGACCCAGACTCTGTCCCCTCTGCTTTCAGGTTCTTCAGATCTTTGATCCACCTTTGGATCCACCCGAACACTTTCGACTTGGCCGCCAGCAGCACTTTGCAGCAGATCGCCATTGAAAGCGACGGCGAAACCCGACCCCGAAAGACACCTATGCACCGGCTCCCTGGGTGAGGTAACTTCAGTACTCCGGTGCTCCGTGGGTATTGACACTAGAACAGCCTAGTTCTCAAGGGTTTGCTCCAAGTCCTCCTCTAAGTGTCCCTTTTCTTTAAATTCAAACCGCGACTTTCCCCATAGAAGTTAACGGCAATTCGCGGCGGTGTTCATACACTGCACGCGTCCCCCGTGGGTCCCCTGTGTCACTACCTTGGGTGGTTCCTTGTGGTCCAAGCACTTCTACAGGCTCTAGGCCCTGTGCCTAGCTCAGTCGTGGTTCTTATACCACTTTATTGGTATATGGTTTGAGTACGCCCCTAGAGCTCAAACGTGTATTGGTGCTATTACTGTAGATAACTAACTTATAACTTATGTACTTCGAACTCTAGCCTCATAAAGAGACTAGAGAGGTGTGTTTAGCAATAAATACATATATTTTGAATATATACCTGGTGTGGTCCTCTTTCATTTGGTCACTCAAGAGATTATAGACTGGTAAAACAAGCTGCTTTACATTCCTTCAAGACTTAGCCTGAAGGCTGCTCTCCATAGCTACCACTAGGATAGCTTTCAATAAAGGTTGTCTTTAACCAATCTCCAATAGGGGTTGTTTGGACTGGTGCAAGGTGCCCACTATAATTAGTGGACAGCATATGCCAGGCCAACTTCTCACATTGGTGTGCAGCGTGTGGGATTCCAGCTTGCTATTGTTTTACCAGATAATCTCAATTGAATTGATCAACTGAAAACCACTAAGGGTACCTAAGGTACATATAAATCAAGCTTAGTAATACAGTAAGTTCTACTGAACTTAGAGTTGTGTGTTAAGGGACAGCACACCCTTTCTACAACTCAAGAGAGTTTAGTAGGCCACACTAGAGTAGGTAGTGCATACACCACACCTCACTAGTAATATCTTCAAAGCCAGGACCCAGTGAGTCCTCGCCAGAAGCCAGTGGGCTTCTTCCCTCCAAGTATGATAAACTCCCATTCTTGGAATTGAGAGCATTATGCAATACTAGGAAGTTGAAGGCAGGCAAAAGTGCCAGCACCCAACACCTCAGGGAGGTGTTACTAGCTGATGATCTCAGCAGGCCCCTAGGGCCTGAAGGGGTAGGCAGAGAGGGTGGGGCAGAAGATGAGGAAGGGGCCAGGGGTGAAGAAACCCAGGCCCCCCCTCTGAAACTGGCCAGGAAGGTGAAAATGACCTTGTCCTGGATAACCCAATTCCTCCTGTGGAGGAGGAGGAGGGGATCAGAATGACCTCCCCTTTGTCCCCCAGGAAGAGTACTGAGTGTGCCCAGAAGGTCTAGATCTCCTTCTCAGGAGTCTAACCACTCTGACACCTCAATAGGGACCTCTGTCTCCTCTCATAGGAGGGAATCCTCTCATGAAAGGAGAAAGAGATTGCTTCAGTATGAACAAGCCCAGCTTGAGCTCAGAAAACAGCAATTGGCTATAGACAGGGAGTTCCTAGATCTCTATAGAGAGAGAAAAAGATGGGACTAGAGTCCCATGGTGGCAGCAATTTCCCCAGAGATAGGGAAAGGTCTTATGACCATAGAAACCTGAGCAAGATTGTCCCTCCCTACCAGAGTGGGGATGACATCCACAAATGGATAACTGCACTGGAGAGGGCCTGTAAAGTACAGAGGGTCCCTCAGGAGCAGTGGGCGGCAATCTTGTGGCTCTCCTTTGCAGACAAAGGTAGAGACAAGCTCCTCACTGTAAGAGAAGAGGATGCTGACAATTACAACGTCTTGAAGAGTGCTCTGATAGATGGGTTTGGCCTAACCACTGAACAGTATTGGTTGAAGTTCAGAGACACCCAAAAGGCTCAGACTCAAGACTGGGTTGACTTTGTAGATTGTGCTACTAAGGCTCTGGAAGGTTGGATACATGGCAACAAGGTGCATGACTTTTTAGGATTGTACAATTTGATTATGAGGGAGCAGATCCTTAATAATTGTCAAAACCAGCTTTTACACCAGTACCTGGTGGACTCTGATCTGACCTCTCCCCAAGAATTGGGAAAGAAGGCAGACAAATGGGTCAGAACCAGAGTAAAGACTAAGAATCAGGGTGGTGACCAGAAGAAAGATTCTACCAAGTCCCAAGAGAAAGGTGGGGATAAATCTAAGGATAAATCCACTACAGGGCCCCAAACGTCCTCTTCTGGGGTGGGTCCCAAACTCCTTCCTCTCCTGAAAAGAAACCATATTGCCATGTCTGTAAAAAGCCTGGACACTGGAAAACTGATCCCAGTTGCCCCAGGATTGGCAATAAAGAAAATGTTCCTCCAACAACTACTACCACCCCTCCTGGTACTACCAGTAGTAATCCTCCAGTTGGGAGTAGTGTACCCAGAAAGTTAGGTGCTTTTGCAAGAGGAACAGAGGTGGGCCCTAGTTTAGACAGGACCCCCTCAACAGACTCCTCTGACTCTGATGGTGGTATAGGATTTGCCACCTTTACCATGGGTCTCAATGCATTGGGCAGATACAGACTGGAGCCAATAATTAATGGTCATAAAGCTGTGGCATTTAGGGACACAGGGGCTAGTGTCACCATGGTGGCAGGGAAACTAGTCCCCCCTCACCAGCTTTTACCTGAGTTTAAATACCAGGTAACCAACATTGATGGTGACAGAACAGATCACCCCATGGCCATAGTCAATCTCAGCTGGGAAGGGGTCACAGGCCCAAAAGAGTGGCAGTGTCCCCAACCTTGCCTGTAGATTGCCTGATGGGCAATGATCTGGAAATTTCAGCCTGGGCTGAAGTTGAACACCAAACCCATCTGAGAATGCTGGGCGTCCCTGTAAAGGTTAGTGGGGCTGTGATGGCCACAGCCCAAGCCCAGGAAATTTTGGAGAGATGGAGCCTGGAAGAATGGCCCACTCTCCCCAAAAGAGAGCACAAGGGTTGAAGAAAAGTCTTCTTCCCTCCAGACAGTAGGTAAGGGTCAGCCTCCTCAGGGAACTGACCCTACCCCTAGTGAAGGAACTGCCCCAGAGGTAGTCAGGCCTGGCCTGGCCCCACCCCTGATGGCAGAGGACCCTTCCAAGGTGGTACCCAGTCTGGAGCAGGTAACCTGCCCCTCTCTACCCTGCCTCAGTCAGCCCAGGGCTGCAGAGGTCAGGGAGGTCAGTGGACCCCCAGGGCCCCTGTCCAGAGGAACCCCCCATCAGCAGATTAGGGGCACCCAGTCTAGTAGCCCTAGCCAGGTGAAAATTCCTCAACACACTGAGGGATCCCCCATACCTTTGTGTAGGGACCTCCCCCAGAAGGACTCTGTTAGGCAAGGGCAAACCTGGGACCAAAAGGTTCCAAACCTGCCATGTCCCTCCAGTGGTCCATCCAAAGGGACCCAACCCCCAGCTGTAGGCAGCCAAAGGTTGACCCTTAGAGCACAGTGCAACTCAGTCATGGAAGACAGGCATACATGGTGACCAGTGATCTGAGGAAGCTGAGACCAACCTTCCTAGGGCCTCACTTCCCTTCTCAGACACCTCACCAGCCTTGTACTTTACCAAAGCACACCACAGGTAGTAATTCCCCATGGTGGAGACCCTCTCATACCCTTAGGGTGAGGGATTGCTTAGTGGACCATAAGATAGGGGGCAACCATGCTAGTGCAGGTGCTTCCTTATATGGCCACTTAGTCAATAAAGGCTCAACTGGCCAAGGTTAGCCTTATCTCCTTTCGTTTGGGGGGGTTATGTAGGAAGGTGGAATCTGACTATATGGTTGCCCCCACTTTTTTCCTGGTGTTTTGCTGGTGTATGACTTAGTTGGACTGGGATCCTGCTATTCAGGGCCCCAGTCTATCTGATTCCTCTATAAAATGGTTTCCATGTGCCTTAGGCACATCTCTGATTGGAATCTGGAGTGCCCTTATAAGTCCCTAGTATATGGTATACTATGTACCCAGGGCATAGGTACCTCAGAGGCCTGCCAGGGGCTGAAGCATGTATTGTGCCACCCCTGGAAGGCCAGCCAAAAGGACACCACAGGTCTGCTACTGCAGCCTGGGTAAGGTGGTGCATGCCCCCTTACTGTGATATAGGCTACCTATATCACTACAAACATACACACATATAAACCTATAAGTCACTCCTATGGCAGGCCTTATCAATCCTGAAGGCAGAGTGCGTGGTTCCTATGTGAGAGGGTGCCCCTGCATGAGCTGGGCCCCTCTGCAGCGTTCGGAGACCCTTCTCTGATGCTGTTTGTAGTGCAGCCCGACCATATACTCTTAAGCGCATTATAACCTCGCGTTAAATGCTAACTTTGGGATGGCTGCACGGAAACATGTTGTGTTTGGTGTCAAACATCTTGGAATACTACCCCCCCCGCCAGTCCTGGCGGCGGGGGTAGCATTCCACCCTTCTAGAGGGAGAGACATGTACGCACCGGTATACCCGGTACTGACTTTCCAGAGCCCTGGCATCACAAAATGGATGCCGCTGCCACAGACACGAGTCTGGCCTCCTGCTGCTGACCGAAACTCTGGCAGGGAGGCCTGGGCAATAGGTTTCCTGTCCCAGGGAGGTGTAACCACCTCCCCAGACAGGATAGTGTGTATTGGGGCTGGGCGGGAGCACTCTCTGGTGCTTTGAAGTCCTGCACTGGGGGCACATTTGGTGTCCCTGTGCATACCCCAGTTCAAACCGGCTCAGGGGCTTCCAGCCCCTGCTCTGGCGTGAAACTGGACAAAGGGAAAGGGTGTAACCACCCCTCTGCCCTGACCCTCCCATAGGTGGGGCCACAGAGTATGTCCAACTCCCTACCTTAGTATAAGTATGGGACCCCAGTCCTTAGGACTTTAGATTAACCTGGATGAAACTCTGACACAGAATCCTGGACCTTCGACGCTCTACTTCAAGATTAGAGGACTGAAGAATCTCCCTTGGGGTCAAGGAGTGACTCCCCTGCTTGGCAGGCACCAAAGAAGCAATTGTCTGGTCTGCATCGCTGAAGCTCCCGCCGGACGCCGAAGTCTTTGCATCACCAGAGGTAGATTTCCAGACTTCCCCGAGGCTGCCCTGAGTCCCCAGCAAAGCTGAGGCCCGTAGCTGTCGTGGGTAACGTGGAACCGTGACCCCTGGACACCGATCGCATTTGCAAGTGCATCCTCTTCTAGGTCTCCCACGAAGTCGTGCTTTGGGCTCCGAGTAGCCCCAGCCACCAGCACCAACTGCACTGAAGATCACTGGCCTCCACTCCACGAGTGTCCTGTGAGCCAGCTCCACATGCGTCGACTCGAGGCTCCTTCGCGGTCACTAGTCCATTGGCTAGTAGGCCCTCCCGAAGGCCAATCTTCTTCTGCTTAGGCTCCCTGGTTGTTCCAGGCGTGCCCTGACTTATCCTTGCTGGGTGAGTCCCACAGACCTTGCTGGTCTGCAACATCGTCCTTCTTCCATTTCCACGAGACTTGCCGTTGCCAAGGCTTGTTGGGTTCAATCCGGTCGCCGACACCCCTGCAATCGACAAACGTCGTGGGACAGCTCGAATCCAGCTCTTGGTTGTCGTCGACGCCTCCTGGACCTCGTGGCTGAAGAGTCAAGACGACCATCAACCTACCTGAAGCACTCGACATCGGTGGGCATCTGCTCATCGCCTTCCTGGTCACTAGAGCGCAGTGAGGCAGACTGGCAAGAGTAGCCCTGACCCAGGAGGCACAGAGGAAGTCACCAGCATTATCCGTGGGGGTGCAATTTAGAAGAAAGGGATTGGACGAGCAGAAGGAGAGAAAGGAACATGAGCTCTTCAGTGGCAGGAGGAGGGAGAGAAGCACTGTGACCAAGGGATGAGAACTAGGAGGAGTAAGAGGCAGAGACAGCGTGAGCCTCACGGGGGTCCCTGTTTGTCTTCTCAGCTGCATGCCTGTGCCCTGTGTTTGGCAGACAGTCTTGCTTGAATGTGTCTTAGACATAGAGGGGAATTTTCACAGTGCAATATCGCCTGGAGTGAAGATGGCACTTTTGTGGCGCTAATGTGCCGATCGCCAGGTATCGCCGGATAACGCAGGTTTCACTATCGCCATCGCGATAATGTTTTCGGGACTTTTCACCGCCTAACCCTGGTTCTATCGCCATGTAGCGTCTGCTTGATAATAGGGCGCTAATATGGCGATAGATTTCAGGGTTAGGCGGCGTTAACAAAACTGCAGATAACTTGCGATGGCGATAGTTATCGGCAGTCCTTGATAATATCCCCCAAAGTCTTTTGCCATTTCTACAGCAAAGTCTTTAAGCATAAGACTAGCACAGTGCTGTCCATGCTGAGCTTTAAAATGACAACAGCCATTTATCACTCCAGTCACAGTATTATAGCTTTGAATTGGTAAAATACCAACCAAGCCAACCTGAAGGGAGTAAAAGCAACCCCTGACACAGTGTTTTGCTCTACTTGGAGCTTTTCAGAGAGGTATAGCTTTGCCCAGACACAAGGGAGCACCCAGTATAAGTCAAAACAATACCCTTTCAGACATGGAGTGATGAATAAATTATGCAAAAAAGAAGCAGAGAACTCGGGGTAGTTCTCAAATTAGGTGGAAAGCAGCTCCTTTATAGAGCACCCTCAACACCAGCGACACTCTAGATCTGCTCACCTCAAATATCTGCTTTTCTATCAAAATCTTTAAGCATAGGATTAGCACAGTGCCACCCACGCCGAGATAGAAAAGGACAAAGTCTTTTGCCATTTCTACAGCAAAATCTTTAAGCATAGGACTAGCACAGTGCTGTCCATGCCGAGCTGTAAAATGACAAAAGCCATTTATTACTCCAGGCACAGTATTACAGCTTTGAATTGGTAAAATACCAACCTGAAAGGAGTAAAAGCAACCCCTGACACAGTGATTCGCTCTACTTAGAACTCTTCAGAGAGGTATAGCTTTGTCCAGACACAAGGGAGCACCCAGTATAAGTCAAAACAATACCCTTTCAGGCATAGAGTGACGAATACATTACGCAAAAAAGAAGCAGAGAACTCAGGGTAGTTCTCAAGTTTAGGTGGAAAGCAGCTCCTGTATGGAGCACCCTCAACACCAGCGACACTCTAGATCTGCTAACCTCAAATGTCTGCTTTTCTATCAAAAAGTTTAAGCATAGGATTAGCACAGTGCCATCCACGCCGAGATAGAAAGGGACAAAGTATTTTTCCATTTCTACAGCAAAGTCTTTAAGCATAGGACTAGCACAGTGCTGTCCATGCCGAGCTGCAAGATGACAAAAGCCATTTATCATTCCAGGCACAGTATTAAAGCTTTGAATTGATAACATACCAACCAAGCCTACCTGAAATGAGTAAAAGCAACCCCTGACACAGTGTTTTGCTCTACATAGAGCTCTTCAGAGAGGTATAGCTTTGTCCAGGCACAAGGGAGCACCCAGTATAAGTCAAAGCAATACTCTTTCAGGCATAGATTGGTGAATAAATTATGAAAAAATGAAGCAGAGAACTCTGGGTAGTTCTCAAGTTTAGGTGGAAAGCAGCTCCTGTATAGAGCACACTCAACACCAGCGACAGTCTAGATCTGCTCACCTCAAATGTCTGCTTTTCTATCAAACTTTTTAAGCATAGGATTAGCACAGTGCCATCCATGCCAAGATAGAAAGGGACAAAGTATGTTGCCATTTCTACAGCAAAGTCTTTAAGCATAGGACTACCACAGTGCTGTCCATACCGAGCAGTAAAATGACAAAAGCCATTTATTACTCCAGGCTCAGTATTACAGCTTTGAATTGGTAAAATACCAACCAAGCCAACCTGAAATTAGTAAAAGCAACCCCTGACACAGTGGTTCGCTCTACTTAGAGCTCTTCAGAGAGGTATAGCTTGTGCAAACACAAGGGCGCACCCAGTATAATTCAAAACAACACCCTTTCAGGCATAGATTGGCGAATAAATTATGCAAAAAAGAAGCAGAGAACTCTGAGTAGGTCTCAAATTAGGTGGAACGAAGCTCCTGTATAGAGCACCCTCAACACCAGCGACACTCTAGATCTGCTCACCTCAAATGTCTGCTTTTCTATCAAAATCTTTAAGCATAGGATTAGCATGGTGCCATCCACGCCGAGATAGAAAGGGACAAAGGGGCAGATTCACAAGGAGCTATCGCCGAATTAACGGCACTTTATCGCAGCCAAAGTCATGATAAATTTACCTTCCCATTCACAAGCCGGTGTTAACAGCCCACAGCACCAGTTTACCCGCGATAGCAGCCGCAAAAAACATCGCCACAGAGGACCCCCACAAATATCGCTAATGAGATGCAGAGTAGGCGTTCCCGTGACAAAAGCCGAGACAACAGCACACCTCAACATTCACAACGACCAGCCACATCCGCGATAAAAACACAAAACAGGCGATAAGGCGCGATAGCACCAGGAAATCTACACCTGCTCTGACCTGGTGTAAAGTCGGACGGC
Source organism: Calotriton arnoldi (assembly GCA_963921515.1). Classification (NCBI taxonomy): domain Eukaryota; kingdom Metazoa; phylum Chordata; class Amphibia; order Caudata; family Salamandridae; genus Calotriton; species Calotriton arnoldi. The sequence goes on from CAWUFW010013199.1 coordinate 96,557, forward strand.
AGCCAGCACCACAAAAGGGAGCACAGCTCAGGGCCACATCCGAAGGGCAACAGATGCCATGGAGCCACCCATCATGCGGCCCGGACACCCAAGAGGGCCACAACACCCACCTCCACCACCCCAGGACCCCAACCCACACCCGGAACACCCCACCACCCCCGGACCACCACAGACGCAGCGCAGACAAAGACAGCGGAACCCCAGGAAACGTACCAGCCGCACAGACCCAACATCTGACAATGTCACTGTTAGAAATGGGATTTTTGGTAGGCTAGGGCGTGGGCCAAAGCCAGGCAAAAACCACCACTCTAGTCAGGATAAGGGAGTTACACTTCTAAAATAACCCCTGCTCACCCCCTTGGTAGCTTGGCACGAGCAGCCAGGCTTATCTTAGAGGCAGTGTGTAAAGCATTTGCACATAACCGACAGTAATACAGTGTACGCACTACAAAAGGACACCACACCAGTTTAGAAAAATATCCAATATTTTTATATAATTAAAACAAGACCAAACACGATAAAAATCCACAATACTATACTTAAAAGTTCACAGTTCAAAAATACGTTGATTAACAAGAGTTCCTTGTGTGGATAGCTCCGTCCGGGCTACCACGGCGTCGTGAACACACAAATCCAAAAACAGTTCTGGCTGACCGCGGGGTCGCAGGCCAGCTATGGTGTTGGGAAGACCCGCAAACAGTACCTTTCAGAGATGCAGGGCGATGGGGCCCTTGAAGTCACTCGCGTTACAGATCGAGCTCCTTTCTGATGGGATCAGGAGCGCTGGCGCCAACAGGCGTCGGGTGCTGCGGTGCGAAGCGCAGCGGTGCGGCGTGCGGTGCCCCCAGGTCGCGGTGCGAGCAGCGGCTCGGTGGCGGCGTCAGATGACGTCGTTGGTGAGACCAGGGTCGCGGTGCGAGATGAAGGCGGTTCTCGTCACGGTGCTAGCAGGTCGCGGTGCAAGCAGCGGCGTCGTCGTTGCTGAAGCGCTGTCGTTGGCTGACGAACTGGAGTGGATGGTGCCGGCGTCGGTAGGCCAAGGCTGCGGTGCGGGATGAGGGCGGTGCATCGTGTGACTTACGAGCGGTGCCCTCGAACCACGGTGCAAGCAGTGGCGTCGATTTCGGCTTGAAGTGGCGGCATCAGTAAGGCCACGGCATCGTCGTGTAGCAAGGCGGTGCAGAGTGCGGTGCCCACAGGTCGCGGTGCGAGTAGCGGCTCAGTGGCAGCGTTAACAGGCGTCATTGGTGGGACCAGGGTATTGGTGCGGCGTTGCGGCGGTGCTCTCTGTGGTGCCAAAGCAAGGCGTGAAGCAAGGCGGTGCGGAGTGCGGTGCCCACAGGTCGCGGTGCAAGCAGCGGCTCGGTGGTGGCGTCAACAGGCGGCGTCGGTGAGACCAGGGTCGCGGTGCGGCATTGCGGCGTTGCGGCGGTGCTCTCTGTGGTGCCAAAGCTTCGGCGTGAAGCAAGGCGGTGCGGAGTGCGGTGCCCACAGGTCGCGGTGCGAGCAGCGGCTCGGTGGCGGCATCAACAGGCGTGGTCGGTGAGACCAGGGTTGCGGTGCGGAGTTGCGGTGGTGCCCTCTGCGGAGCCTTCAGGACACGGAGTCGGCAGCGGCGTCATAGACGTCGTCGAGTTGGGTTTCTTCTGGATGCGGTACGAAACGCACAGTCCCCAGTGCTGCGGGTAGAAGAACTTGAAGTCTTTGCTGTTCCTGAGACTTCGTGAACAGGGGGCAAGCTCTACCTCAAGCCCTTGGAGAGAGTCACAAATTAGGTTGCAGAAAGTCCAGTCCAGGCCTTTCACTGCCCAAGACAGAAGCAGCCACTGCAGGTCAGCCCAGCAAAGCACCCAGCAAAGCAGTCGTTCCTTTCCGCAGCTTCTCCGGCTTTTCTTCTTGGCAGTCTTCTTGTTCCAGATGAGTTCTGAAGTTCAGGGGTCTGGGACCCAGCATTTATGTCCGAAAATCCTTTGATCTCTTAGGCAGAGAGGGCCTGTGCCCAGTCAGGCCAGTTCTGCCTTCTCTGGTGTGAATTCCTGGCAGGAGGTGGAGACAGCATTTGTCAGAGACAGAGCAGGCCCTTTGAGGTGCAAGGAAATCTCCTCCCCCTTCCCCCATCGCAGCTCAGGTCTCTTCAGCCCTTTCCTGACCTACCTAGACCATCTGGCGCCCCTGCCGCTCCCCAGCCTTCTGTCGTCCAAAACCCAGACAGGCAATCCACATTCCAGCAGAGGCACACGGAATGACTGAGCAAGAAAATACCCACTTTCTAAAAGTGGTATTTTCAAACACAGAATGTAAAAATCACCTTCACTAAAAGATGCATCTTTAGATTCTGAGTTCAGGCATACTAAATTTTATTTTCTTACCGAATTCCCTGGGCCAGTTATGTTTATAAGATGTTATAAACAAACCTCCCATTCTGTCCTATGGGGTACTGGTAGCCTTGCAATAGTGAAAAACGAAACTGGCTGTAATTCACTATTAGGACATGCCACACACACCAGGGCATGTCCTACCTTTCACATACATTGCACCCTGCCCACAGGGGTACCTTGGGCCTACCTGAGGGATGTCTGACATGTAAGAAAAGGGAAGTTAGGGACCGGCCAGTGTGTGCACTGGCCAAGTCGACATGGCAGTTACAAACTGCACGCAGACTCTGCAATGGCAGGTCTGAGTTACCGTTTTCATGGCTACTCACGAGGGTGGCACAACCAGTGCTGCAGGCCCCCGGGTAGCATTTGATTCATCGGCCCTGGCACACGCAGTGCACTTTACTAGGGGCTAACAGGTAAATCAAATATCCAATCATGGAAACACCAATCCATAACACAATTTACACAGAGAGCATATGCACTTTAGCACTGATTAGCAGTGGTAAAGTGCCCAGAGTCCTACAACCAACACAAACAGGTCAGGGAAAAATAGGAGGAAAAAGCAAAAAGTTTGGGGATAACCCTGCAAAAAGGGCCATTTCCAACACAACCCCCTTCTAGCCTAAAGCCAGGGAGACCAATCCATACCCCGATGGGCTTCCCTGCTTGAGGCGATAGAATCACGGAACCTGGCCCGCAACAGCAGGATTTCCTTCCCGTTCTACGCCTTCCTGAACCTAGTTGGATCCCTCTATCCATACTCTCAGGGCCCACTAAGCTGACCCATGGGGGACCCCTCTCCTCACCTGTGGACCCCATCTGTGCAGCACCTAAACTTACTTGGCTCACAGATGTGTCCCAACAGGCAGACAGTACCCACATGGCCAACACAATGGTGTGGCCCAGCCCACCCCCAGGGTGTGACTCCTGTCCCCCTCCCAGGGGCAACTCTGTCCACCAGGACCGCCAGCCACAGTGGCCACTGACAAATGTCAGTGATGAGAGCCAGGCCTTATGCCTTTCAGGCCACTCCAACCGCTGTGGCGTCAGAACGTGGGGGGCGGTAGCCCCAGGTGCCTGGCACCCTTTCTCCACACTCTCCCCTGCCAAGTCAGGTACGGCCTCCTGACACTGGCCCATCAGCCCAGGGTCTGTACACTGTGGCTGGACAGGAGACTGGGGTGGGCTCTCCCACACCGTCTCCTTCTCCCCGGGGTTCGGTACCCTCCCACCTGGAGCGGTACCCCCTTCCAGAGTTGTTAGGGCACCTGTAGCAGGTGTCCTGTGCAGTCGCCTCCCAGTTCAGGGGTGCTATCTGGCAACTGGTACACCAGCCCAGGGTCTGTACCCTTAGGCTGACCAGAGGTCTGGGCGAGGCTCTCCTCCCAGGAGAAACACCCTCAGAACCGAAGACTGTCAGGACGCTGGAACCAGTCCTCCCAAACAATTCTTCCACCAGTGCAGGGCCTCGACCCTGCAACTGATCCACCACCCTCGGATCGAAACCCTCAGGTTGAACCGGGGTCAGAGGCGAGGACTCCCTCCCTCTGCACCCCCTTCCAGAGTTCCGCACCCTCCCCCCGGGAGTGGTACCCCTAGAAGACAAACCGGTCAGGACACTGCTTACAGTCTTCCTTCCCTCCAGGTCAGGCAGGACCTGAACCTGGCCTCCCAACCCAGGGACTAACCCCTGCAGCTGAGCACCTGCCTGGCACACCAAGACTTCCTTGGGAGCACGCATGCACCCCCTGAGGGTAACACAGGACTCCTGTGTTGTGTGACAGTCTGCCTGGCACAGATCTCCCGACCCCTGTCCATCCGACAGTGCGCGAAGATCCCCAGGACAGAAGTGGTGTCGCCATGGTCACTCCTAGGAGGCTCAGCCCTTCTGGCTGGCCCCTGACCCACTGGTTTTCCCACTGGGGAACGCATCCCCCTCTCACCCCTCCATCCGGACTTCTGCACCCTCCACTTAGGAGCGGTACCGCCAGACACCAGGACCGCTGGAGCTCTGTTTACAGACACTCCACGCTATCCTGCCACTAGGAGATCCCCCTCAACAGACGGCCTACCAGTACAGCCTAGGCTCCCCACCTGGTGTTCCCTCCTGAAACCACCCAGGCTCTGGGACCGGGTTTCGGGCACCTTGGGCCGCAGCCCATTCCCACTCCTTCTCCGCAGAGACAGGACGTGAGTCCCTATACCCTTCCCACGACACCGGGACCTATCTGGGCTACCACAAACCTTTCCCACCATCTTTGGTTGGGAAATACCTAAGCCACTTCCTTCTGGGTCACCCCCAGATGCTTCACCAGACCCTCTGGAATCCACCAAAAGGTCTGCCTCCAGTGCAAGCTCCCTGGGGTCAGAGAACTCACAATCCACCGGGTGTTGGCATAGCTCTGGAAAACAGGGACTTAAAATATGCTCTCCAACAATTGAATCACACAGCCCCACACAGGTGTTAACCAAACTACCCTTCACCCAACCCTCCAGTGCCTCAGAAAAGTACCCCACATCATTCTCACAAGACTGGCGAGACAGTGTCTGACTGTTGCTGTCTCTTAACCCATACTCTTCTGGCTGGTCTTCATACTCACATACCAGGGCTTCTATCATGGGGGAACCCCTCTCCCTGCACCTCTCATCTAGAGTCAGTAGAGTGTCCCTCCCACTACCAGGAATATGATCCCCTGTGCCAGTTCCCCAATCCACCTCAGGGACACTGTGCACCACTGGAGTTACCTCACAATCCTGAACCCCCTGGTGTATGTCAACCCCCTCCTTCAAGCAGGGCCCCAAATGGATGTGTGTGTGTACCTCATCCTCAGTACTGGACCTAACACTTTCGCTGCCACCATCTGAGCTGGGCCTAGCCATACTGGCTTCCCAGTCCAGCTCTCTCATTTTAAACTCATGGTCTAACATCATCCTTTTCTCCTCCATGGCCAACTTAAGCTTCTCCAGTTCCACAGCAATTCTCCTGTCTTCCCGCCTGTCCTCCAGCTCCTCTGGGGACAACCTGCTGCTGCCTGGTTTAGAGGGTGCCCCCCTCCCAAAGCACATCCACCCTAGGAATAGGCTCCTCTGCCTCCATGCCAAGATCCCCAGACAGCTCACTAGCATGTCTGGCTGCTACCCAGGCCCTCAGCGCCTTTTGTAGCTTCTCTCTTCTGGTGAGGCCCCTGATTTGGATTTTGAGGTTTTTGCAGATCGCCTTCAATTCCTTCACATTGTAGGTTTCTAACCTCTCCTCCTCAAAGGCCACTTCCAAGGATGCAACAGATGATGCAATTGATTCAGGCATGTTGTACTGGAAAGTTCAAGCTCAAAACCAATGGAAAGGCAAAAATAGACCCCAAAAAAAACAGTATGTGGTACATAATGGTCTGCGATATGGTAGTAGTGCACACCAATCACTGTAAGTCAAGTACAAACGCAAGTCCTATCCTCACCGCTGACAACCAATGTTATAAATGGGATCTTTGGTAGGCTAGGGCAACAGATGCCATGGAGCCACCCATCATGCGGCCCGGACACCCAAGAGGGCCACAACACCCACCTCCACCACCCCAGGACCCCAACCCACACCCGGAACACCCCCCCCCCCCCCGGACCACCACAGACGCAGCGCCGACAAAGGCAGCGGAACCCCAGGAAACGTACCAGCCGCACAGACCCAACATCTGACAATGTCACTGTTAGAAATGGGATTTTTGGTAGGCTAGGGTGTGGGCCAAAGCCAGGCAAAAACCACCACTCTAGTCAGGATAAGGGAGTTACACTTCTAAAATAACCCCTGCTCACCCCCTTGGTAGATTGGCACGAGCAGCCAGGCTTATCTTAGAGGCAGTGTGTAAAGCATTTGCACATAACCAACAGTAATACAGTGTACGCACTGCAAAAGGACACCACACCAGTTTAGAAAAATATCCAATATTTTTATATAATTAAAACAAGACCAAACACGATAAAAATCCACAATACTATACTTAAAAGTTCACAGTTCAAAAATACGTTGATTAAAAAGAGTTCCTTGTGTGGATAGCTCCGTCCAGGCTACCACGGCGTCGTGAACACACAAATCCAAAAACAGTTCTGGCTGACCGCGGGGTCGCAGGCCAGCTACGGTGTCGGGAAGACCCGCAAACAGTACCTTTCAGAGATGTAGGGCGATGGGGCTCTTGAAGTCACTCGCGTTGCAGGTCGAGCTCCTTTCTGATGGGATCAGGAGCGCTGGCACCAACAGGCGTCGGGTGCTGCCCACAGGGGTACCTTGGGCCTACCTGAGGGATGTCTGACATGTAAGAAAAGGGAAGGTTAGGGACCGGCCAGTGTGTGCACTGGCCAAGTCGATATGGCAGTTACAAACTGCGCGCAGACTCTGCAATGGCAGGTCTGAGTTACCATTTTCAGGGCTACTCACGGGGGTGGCACAACCAGTGCTGCAGGCCCCCGGGTAGCATTTGACAATTACACAGAGAGCTTTAGCACTGATTAGCAGTGGTAAAGTGCCCAGAGTCCTAAAACCAACACAAACAGGTCAGGGAAAAATAGGAGGAAAAAGCAAAAAGTTTGGGGATAACCCTGCAAAAAGGGCCATTTCCAACAGTCACCTTCCACTACAGGCTGAAAGGGACAACCAACCTACGCATCCTGACCATCATCGCCCAACAGGCCGACGGCAACAACACAGCGGACAACCAACATCCCACCACACACAAAGCTGATGGCGTGGCTGCACCTGTTGGCCCCTGGGACCCCCATCCAACACCCGCCAGAGTCGGAGGAGTCTCAGAGCCAGCCACATCCAAGTCCCCCACACCTGTCCTGGACATCACCATCACCCTGGCACCCCAGTCCCCATACGTACAACACAATGCGCAGGATCCGCTGGAGACCAAGCAAGGACCGTACGCCCAAGCAGGACGTACGCATGTGTTGGGGGCAATACACATCACACATGTACCACCTGTGCCCCCTGGTGACATAGCACACAATCACCGCAACAGGAAGCACACGTCTCATATCAATGTGCAGGCAACAACAGAACACCGTGGAACACCCAACAATGTCGCCTTCAAATACCCAGCCAGTGTGCATGTTACCTTCATCCTCCGACAGTCCATCATCACCCAGCGTTCCCCGGATGGCAACAATGGAATAGCACAGGCCCTTGGCAACATACAAATGAACACCCCACACACCTCAACTCCACAACCATGCAACTCACAACGCTGGCAATGCACACGTCACAAAATCACATACAACTGGCACGACAATATGCTCACCCACCAGACACGACAGAACAACTTACAAAGTCCACATGGGCAAGCCCTGAACATGAGCCAGCAACGGCATGGCACCTCAGCCACATAATAACCGAATGTGGGGAGAGGTGGCAACCAGGCATGTGTGAAGGATTCAGTAGAACCATGATTGGGAAAGTACACAATGCCAAGAGTGCCAGAGATGTACTGGACACCTCGCAGTATGCAGAACACACCCATATCCATGGCGACATACACCGCTCGTGTATGGAGTGTAGTGGACAGTGGACGCCACCATGTCACCACAGCCAGTGGGGGACCTCGCGGAAAATGTTGCCTGTTACGCCCCCCCCTAAGCGTCACTGGAGTGGGATGGCCCGGCGTACGCTACACCAGCGTAGGGGTGTGAATGAAAAGCATGTAGGCCTGGGCGTGGTCCTCTTCCGGAAAGACCCACGTCTCTGCCAGGGCGGCGCCTCCCACCCCGCCACGAGGCCGACGCCGTCCCCGTGTGCGGAGTTGCCTGCGATGCTGTGCGCCTGCCGGACCCCAGCACGCTGGACCACGAACCCGTCAGGCCCACCCCTGCGCAGCCAGGCCACACTGATCACCTGCCGACACCGGCGTGTGTCAAGGAGGGCCCACCACGTGCCGTTGCAAGCTTCAAGCCCGAGGCCCGTGACCTTGGCAGCCACCTCAGACCATCACAGCCTCCACGACACAGGCCCGCTTAATTCCTTTCTCGTTGACGTACTCCACTGCCTCCTTAGGCCCACTCTTCAGACCAGTAGGTCCCATATGTGAAACTGTGTCCTGAGTCATGAATGGTAGTGACCCCAAATCTGGGCCAGCGGCCACAGCACCAGACCCCTCCGATCAGTGAGGCATAGTTCCATATGGGCATCTTGCGACACGTGGTGCCACTAACCCTGTTCAACGCCAGCCGGCGACACGGTGTGCCACTAACCCTGTTCAATGCCAGCAGCTCCTGTATAGAGCACACTCAACACCAGCGACAGTCTAGATCTGCTCACCTCAAATGTCTGCTTTTCTATCAAACTTTTTAAGCATAGGATTAGCACAGTGCCATCCATGCCAAGATAGAAAGGGACAAAGTATGTTGCCATTTCTACAGCAAAGTCTTTAAGCATAGGACTACCACAGTGCTGTCCATACCGAGCAGTAAAATGACAAAAGCCATTTATTACTCCAGGCTCAGTATTACAGCTTTGAATTGGTAAAATACCAACCAAGCCAACCTGAAATTAGTAAAAGCAACCCCTGACACAGTGGTTCGCTCTACTTAGAGCTCTTCAGAGAGGTATAGCTTGTGCAAACACAAGGGCGCACCCAGTATAATTCAAAACAACACCCTTTCAGGCATAGATTGGCGAATAAATTATGCAAAAAGAAGCAGAGAACTCTGAGTAGTTCTCAAATTAGGTGGAACGCAGCTCCTGTATAGAGCACCCTCAACACCAGCGACACTCTAGATCTGCTCACCTCAAATGTCTGCTTTTCTATCAAAATCTTTAAGCATAGGATTAGCATGGTGCCATCCACGCCGAGATAGAAAGGGACAAAGGGGCAGATTCACAAGGAGCTATCGCCGAATTAACGGCACTTTATCGCAGCCAAAGTCATGATAAATTTACCTCCCCATTCACAAGCCGGTGTTAACAGCCCACAGCACCAGTTTACCCGCGATAGCAGCCGCAAAAAACATCGCCACAGAGGACCCCCGCAAATATCGCTAATGAGATGCAGAGTAGGCGTTCCTGTGACAAAAGTCGAGACAACAGCACACCTCAACATTCACAACGACCAGCCACATCCGCGATAAAAACACAAAACAGGCGATAAGGCGCGATAGCACCAGGAAATCTACACCTGCTCTGACCTGGTGTAAAGTCGGACGGCAGCCAGCACCACAAAAGGGAGCACAGCTCAGGGCCACATCCGAAGGGCAACAGATGCCATGGAGCCACCCATCATGCGGCCCGGACACCCAAGAGGGCCACAACACCCACCTCCACCACCCCAGGACCCCAACCCACACCCGGAACACCCCACCACCCCCGGACCACCACAGACGCAGCGCAGACAAAGACAGCGGAACCCCAGGAAACGTACCAGCCGCACAGACCCAACATCTGACAATGTCACTGTTAGAAATGGGATTTTTGGTAGGCTAGGGCGTGGGCCAAAGCCAGGCAAAAACCACCACTCTAGTCAGGATAAGGGAGTTACACTTCTAAAATAACCCCTGCTCACCCCCTTGGTAGCTTGGCACGAGCAGCCAGGCTTATCTTAGAGGCAGTGTGTAAAGCATTTGCACATAACCGACAGTAATACAGTGTACGCACTACAAAAGGACACCACACCAGTTTAGAAAAATATCCAATATTTTTATATAATTAAAACAAGACCAAACACGATAAAAATCCACAATACTATACTTAAAAGTTCACAGTTCAAAAATACGTTGATTAAAAGAGTTCCTTGTGTGGATAGCTCCGTCCGGGCTACCACGGCGTCGTGAACACACAAATCCAAAAACAGTTCTGGCTGACCGCGGGTGCGCAGGCCAGCTATGGTGTTGGGAAGACCCGCAAACAGTACCTTTCAGAGATGCAGGGCGATGGGGCCCTTGAAGTCACTCGCGTTGCAGATCGAGCTCCTTTCTGATGGGATCAGGAGCGCTGGCGCCAACAGGCGTCGGGTGCTGTGGTGCGAAGCGCAGCGGTGCCCCCAGGTCGCGGTGCGAGCAGCGGCTCGGTGGCGGCGTCAGATGACGTCGTTGGTGAGACCAGGGTCGCGGTGCGAGATGAAGGCGGTTCTCGTCACGGTGCTAGCAGGTCGCGGTGCAAGCAGCGGCATCGTCGTTGCTGAAGCGCTGTCGTTGGCTGACGAACTGGAGTGGATGGTGCCGGCGTCGGTAGGCCAAGGCTGCGGTGCGGGATGAGGGCGGTGCATCGTGTGACTTACGAGCGGTGCCCTCGAACCACGGTGCAAGCAGTGGCGTCGATTTCGGCTTGAAGTGGCGGCATCAGGAAGGCCACGGCATCGTCGTGTAGCGAGGCGGTGCAGAGTGCGGTGCCCACAGGTCGCGGTGCGAGTAGCGGCTCGGTGGCAGCGTTAACAGGCGTCGTCGGTGAGACCAGGGTATTGGTGCGGCGTTGCGGCGGTGCTCTCTGTGGTGCCAAAGCAAGGCGTGAAGCAAGGCGGTGCGGAGTGCGGTGCCCACAGGTCGCGGTGCAAGCAGCGGCTCGGTGGTGGCGTCAACAGGCGGCGTCGGTGAGACCAGGGTCGCGGTGCGGCATTGCGGCGGTGCTCTCTGTGGTGCCAAAGCTTCGGCGTGAAGCAAGGCGGTGCGGAGTGCGGTGCCCACAGGTCGCGGTGCGAGCAGCGGCTCAGTGGCGGCGTCAACAGGCGTGGTCGGTGAGACCAGGGTTGCGGTGCGGAGTTGCGGTGGTGCCCTCTGCGGAGCCTTCAGGACACGGAGTCGGCAGCGGCGTCATAGACGTCGTCGAGTTGGGTTTCTTCTGGTTGCGGTACGAAACGCACAGTCCCCAGTGCTGCGGGTAGAAGAACTTGAAGTCTTTGCTGTTCCTGAGACTTCGTGAACAGGGGGCAAGCTCTACCTCAAGCCCCTGGAGAGACTCACAAATTAGGTTGCAGAAAGTCCAGTCCAGGCCTTTCACTGCCCAAGACAGAAGCAGCCACTGCAGGTCAGCCCAGCAAAGCACCCAGCAAAGCAGTCGTTCCTTTCCGCAGCTTCTCCGGCTTTTCTTCTTGGCAGTCTTCTTGTTCCAGATGAGTTCTGAAGTTCAGGGGTCTGGGACCCAGCATTTATGTCCGAAAATCCTTTGATCTCTTAGGCAGAGAGGGCCTGTGCCCAGTCAGGCCAGTTCTGCCTTCTCTGGTGTGAATTCCTGGCAGGAGGTGGAGACAGCATTTGTCAGAGACAGAGCAGGCCCTTTGAGGTGCAAGGAAATCTCCTCCCCCTTCCCCCATCGCAGCTCAGGTCTCTTCAGCCCTTTCCTGACCTACCTAGACCATCTGGCGCCCCTGCCGCTCCCCCAGCCTTCTGTCGTCCAAAACCCAGACAGGCAATCCACATTCCAGCAGAGGCACACGGAATGACTGAGCAAGAAAATACCCACTTTCTAAAAGTGGTATTTTCAAACACAGAATGTAAAAATCACCTTCACTAAAAGATGCATCTTTAGATTCTGAGTTCAGGCATACTAAATTTTATTTTCTTACCGAATTCCCTGGGCCAGTTATGTTTATAAGATGTTATAAACAAACCTCCCATTCTGTCCTATGGGGTACTGGTAGCCTTGCAATAGTGAAAAACGAAACTGGCTGTAATTCACTATTAGGACATGCCACACACACCAGGGCATGTCCTACCTTTCACATACATTGCACCCTACCCACAGGGGTACCTTGGGCCTACCTGAGGGATGTCTGACATGTAAGAAAAGGGAAGGTTAGGGACCGGCCAGTGTGTGCACTGGCCAAGTCGACATGGCAGTTACAAACTGCACGCAGACTCTGCAATGGCAGGTCTGAGTTACCGTTTTCAGGGCTACTCACGAGGGTGGCACAACCAGTGCTGCAGGCCCCCGGGTAGCATTTGATTCATCGGCCCTGGCACACGCAGTGCACTTTACTAGGGGCTAACAGGTAAATCAAATATCCAATCATGGAAACACCAATCCATAACACAATTTACACAGAGAGCATATGCACTTTAGCACTGATTAGCAGTGGTAAAGTGCCCAGAGTCCTACAACCAACACAAACAGGTCAGGGAAAAATAGGAGGAAAAAGCAAAAAGTTTGGGGATAACCCTGCAAAAAGGGCCATTTCCAACACAACCCCCTTCTAGCCTAAAGCCAGGGGAGACCAATCCATACCCCGATGGGCTTCCCTGCTTGAGGCGATAGAACACGGAACCTGGCCCGCAACAGCAGGGTTTCCTTCCCGTTCTACGCCTTCCTGAACCTAGTTGGATCCCTCTATCCATACTCTCAGGGCCCACTAAGCTGACCCATGGGGGACCCCTCTCCTCACCTGTGGACCCCATATGTGCAGCACCTAAACTTACTTGGCTCACAGATGTGTCCCAACAGGCAGACAGTACCCACATGGGCAACACAATGGTGTGGCCCAGCCCACCCCCAGGGTGTGACTCCTGTCCCCCTCCCAGGGGCAACTCTGTCCACCAGGACCGCCAGCCACAGTGGCCACTGACAAATGTCAGTGATGAGAGCCAGGCCTTATGCCTTTCAGGCCACTCCAACCGCTGTGGCGTCAGAACGTGGGGGGCGGTAGCCCCAGGTGCCTGGCACCCTTTCTCGACACTCTCCCCCGCCAAGTCAGGTACGGCCTCCTGACACTGGCCCATCAGCCCAGGGTCTGTACACTGTGGCTGGACAGGAGACTGGGGTGGGCTCTCCCACACCCTCTCCTTCTCCCCGGGGTTTGGTACCCTCCCACCTGGAGCGGTACCCCCTTCCAGAATTGTTAGGGCACCTGTAGCAGGTGTCCTGTGCAATTCGCCTCCCAGTTCAGGGGTGCTATCTGGCAACTGGTACACCAGCCCAGGGTCTGTACCCTTAGGCTGACCAGAGGTCTGGGCGAGGCTCTCCTCCCAGGAGAAACACCCTCAGAACCGAAGACTGTCAGGACGCTGGAACCAGTCCTCCCAAACAATTCTTCCACCAGTGCAGGGCCTCGACCCTGCAACTGATCCACCACCCTCGGATCGAAACCCTCAGGTTGAACCGGGGTCAGAGGCGAGGACTCCCTCCCTCTGCACCCCCTTCCAGAGTTCCGCACCTTCCCCCCGGGAGTGGTACCCCTAGAAGACAAACCGGTCAGGACACTGCTTACAGTCTTCCTTCCCTCCAGGTCAGGCAGGACCTGAACCTGGCCTCCCAACCCAGGGACTAACCCCTGCAGCTGAGCACCTGCCTGGTACACCAAGACTTCCTTGGGAGCACGCATGCACCCCCTGAGGGTAACACAGGACTCCTGTGTTGTGTGACAGTCTGCCTGGCACAGATCTCCCGACCCCTGTCCATCCGACAGTGCACGAAGATCCCCAGGACAGAAGTGGTGTCACCATGGTCACTCCTAGGAGGCTCAGCCCTTCTGGCTGGCCCCTGACCCACTGGTTTTCCCACTGGGGAACGCATCCCCCTCTCACCCCTCCATCCGGACTTCTGCACCCTCCACTTAGGAGCGGTACCGCCAGACACCAGGACCGCTGGAGCTCTGTTTACAGACACTCCACGCCCTCCTGCCACTAGGAGATCCCCCTCAACAGACGGCCTACCAGTACAGCCTAGGCTCCCCACCTGGTGTTCCCTCCTGGAACCACCCAGGCTCTGGGACCGGGTTTCGGGCACCTTGGGCCGCAGCCCATTCCCACTCCTTCTCCGCAGAGACAGGACGTGAGTCCCTATACCCTTCCCACGACACCGGGACCTATCTGGGCTACCACAAACCTTTCCCACCATCTTTGGTTGGGAAATACCTAAGCCACCTCCTTCTGGGTCACCCCCAGATGCTTCACCAGACCCTCTGGAATCCACCAAAAGGTCTGCCTCCAGTGCAAGCTCCCTGGGGTCAGAGAACTCACAATCCACCGGGTGTTGGCATAGCTCTGGAAAACAGGGACTTAAAATATGCTCTCCAACAATTGAATCACACAGCCCCACACAGGTGTTAACCAAACTACCCTTCACCCAACCCTCCAGTGCCTCAGAAAAGTACCCCACATCATTCTCACAAGACTGGCGAGACAGTGTCTGACTGTTGCTGTCTCTTAACCCATACTCTTCTGGCTGGTCTTCATACTCACATACCAGGGCTTCTATCATGGGGGAACCCCTCTCCCTGCACCTCTCATCTAGAGTCAGTAGAGTGTCCCTCCCACTACCAGGAATATGATCCCCTGTGCCAGTTCCCCAATCCACCTCAGGGACACTGTGCACCACTGGAGTTACCTCACAATGCTGAACCCCCTGGTGTATGTCAACCCCCTCCTTCAAGCAGGGCCCCAAATGGATGTGTGTGTGTACCTCATCCTCAGTACTGGACCTAACACTTTCGCTGCCACCATCTGAGCTGGGCCTAGCCATACTGGCTTCCCAGTCCAGCTCTCTCATTTTAAACTCATGGTCTAACATCATCCTTTTCTCCTCCATGGCCAACTTAAGCTTCTCCAGTTCCACAGCAATTCTCCTGTCTTCCCGCCTGTCCTCCAGCTCCTCTGGGGACAACCTGCTGCTGCCTGGTTTAGAGGGTGCCCCCCCTCCCAAAAGCACATCCACCCTAGGAATAGGCTCCTCTGCCTCCATGCCAAGATCCCCAGACAGCTCACTAGCATGTCTGGCTGCTACCCAGGCCCTCAGCGCCTTTTGTAGCTTCTCTCTTCTGGTGAGGCCCCTGATTTGGATTTTGAGGTTTTTGCAGATCGCCTTCAATTCCTTCACATTGTAGGTTTCTAACCTCTCCTCCTCAAAGGCCACTTCCAAGGATGCAACAGATGACGCAATTGATTCAGGCATGTTGTACTGGAAAGTTCAAGCTCAAAACCAATGGAAAGGCAAAAATAGACCCAAAAAAAACCAGTATGTGGTACATAATGGTCTGCGATATGGTAGTAGTGCACACCAATCACTGTAAGTCAAGTGCAAACGCAAGTCCTATCCTCACCGCTGACAACCAATGTTATAAATGGGATTTTTGGTAGGCTAGGGCAACAGATGCCATGGAGCCACCCATCATGCGGCCCGGACACCCAAGAGGGCCACAACACCCACCTCCACCACCCCAGGACCCCAACCCACACCCGGAACACCCCCCCCCCCGGACCACCACAGACGCAGCGCAGACAAAGGCAGCGGAACCCCAGGAAACGTACCAGCCGCACAGACCCAACATCTGACAATGTCACTGTTAGAAATGGGATTTTTGGTAGGCTAGGGTGTGGGCCAAAGCCAGGCAAAAACCACCACTCTAGTCAGGATAAGGGAGTTACACTTCTAAAATAACCCCTGCTCACCCCCTTGGTAGATTGGCACGAGCAGCCAGGCTTATCTTAGAGACAGTGTGTAAAGCATTTGCACATAACCGACAGTAATACAGTGTACGCACTGCAAAAGGACACCACACCAGTTTAGAAAAATATCCAATATTTTTATATAATTAAAACAAGACCAAACACGATAAAAATCCACAATACTATACTTAAAAGTTCACAGTTCAAAAATACGTTGATTAAAAAGAGTTCCTTGTGTGGATAGCTCCGTCCAGGCTACCACGGCGTCGTGAACACACAAATCCAAAAACAGTTCTGGCTGACCGCGGGGTCGCAGGCCAGCTACGGTGTCGGGAAGACCCGCAAACAGTACCTTTCAGAGATGTAGGGCGATGGGGCTCTTGAAGTCACTCGCGTTGCAGGTCGAGCTCCTTTCTGATGGGATCAGGAGCGCTGGCACCAACAGGCGTCGCGTGCTGCCCACAGGGGTACCTTGGGCCTACCCGAGGGATGTCTGACATGTAAGAAAAGGGAAGGTTAGGGACCGGCCAGTGTGTGCACTGGCCAAGTCGACATGGCAGTTACAAACTGCGCGCAGACTCTGCAATGGCAGGTCTGAGTTACCATTTTCAGGGCTACTCACGGGGGTGGCACAACCAGTGCTGCAGGCCCCCGGGTAGCATTTGATTCACCGGCCCTGGCACAAGCAGTGCACTTTACTAGGGGCTAACAGGTAAATCAAATATCCAATCATGGAAACACCAATCCATAACACAATTTACACAGAGAGCTTTAGCACTGATTAGCAGTGGTAAAGTGCCCAGAGTCCTAAAACCAACACAAACAGGTCAGGGAAAAATAGGAGGAAAAAGCAAAAAGTTTGGGGATAACCCTGCAAAAAGGGCCATTTCCAACAGTCACCTTCCACTACAGGCTGAAAGGGACAACCAACCTACGCATCCTGACCATCATCGCCCACCAGGCCTATGGCAACAACACAGCGGACAACCAACATCCCACCACACACAAAGCTGATGGCGTGGCTGCACCTGTTGGCCCCTGGGACCCCCATCCAACACCCGCCAGAGTCGGAGGAGTCTCAGAGCCAGCCACATCCAAGTCCCCCACACCTGTCCTGGACATCACCATCACCCTGGCACCCCAGTCCCCATACGTACAACACAATGCGCAGGATCCGCTGGAGACCAAGCAAGGACCGTACGCCAAAGCAGGACGTACGCATGTGTTGGGGGCAATACACATCACACATGTACCACCTGTGCCCCCTGGTGACATAGCACACAATCACCGCAACAGGAAGCACACGTCTCACATCAATGTGCAGGCAACAACAGAACACCGTGGAACACCCAACAATGTCGCCTTCAAATACCCAGCCAGTGTGCATGTTACCTTCATCCTCCGACAGTCCATCATCACCCAGCGTTCCCCGGATGGCAACAATGGAATAGCACAGGCCCTTGGCAACATACAAATGAACACCCCACACACCTCAACTCCACAACCACGCAACTCACAACGCTGGCAATGCACACGTCACAAAATCACATACAACTGGCACGACAATATGCTCACCCACCAGACACGACAGAACAACTTACAATGTCCACATGGGCAAGCCCTGAACATGAGCCAGCAACGGCATGGCACCTCAGCCACATAATAACCGAATGTGGGGAGAGGTGGCAACCAGGCATGTGTGAAGGATTCAGTAGAACCATGATTGGGAAAGTACACAATGCCAAGAGTGCCAGAGATGTACTGGACACCTCGCAGTATGCAGAACACACCCATATCCATGGCGACATACACCGCTTGTGTATGGAGTGTAGTGGACAGTGGACGCCACCATGTCACCACAGCCAGTGGGGGACCTCGCGGAAATGTTGCCTGTTACGCCCCCCCCCTAAGCGTCACTGGAGTGGGATGGCCCGGCGTACGCTACACCAGCGTAGGGGTGTGAATGAAAAGCATGTAGGCCTGGGCGTGGTCCTCTTCCGGAAAGACCCACGTCTCTGCCAGGGCGGCGCCTCCCACCCCGCCACGAGGCCGACGCCGTCCCCGTGTGCGGAGTTGCCTGCGATGCTGTGCGCCTGCCGGACCCCGGCACGCTGGACCACGAACCCGTCAGGCCCACCCCTGCGCAGCCAGGCCACACTGATCACCTGCCGACACCGGCGTGTGTCAAGGAGGGCCCACCACGTGCCGTTGCAAGCTTCAAGCCCGAGGCCCGTGACCTTGGCAGCCACCTCAGACCATCACAGCCTCCACGACACAGGCCCGCTTAATTCCTTTCTCGTTGACGTACTCCACTGCCTCCTTAGGCCCACTCTTCAGACCAGTAGGTCCCATATGTGAAACTGTGTCCTGAGTCATGAATGGTAGTGACCCCAAATCTGGGCCAGCGGCCACAGCACCAGACCCCCCGATCAGTGAGGCATAGTTCCATATGGGCATCTTGCGACACGTGGTGCCACTAACCCTGTTCAACGCCAGCCGGCGACACGGTGTGCCACTAACCCTGTTCAATGCCAGCAGCTCCTGTATAGAGCACACTCAACACCAGCGACAGTCTAGATCTGCTCACCTCAAATGTCTGCTTTTCTATCAAACTTTTTAAGCATAGGATTAGCACAGTGCCATCCATGCCAAGATAGAAAGGGACAAAGTATGTTGCCATTTCTACAGCAAAGTCTTTAAGCATAGGACTACCACAGTGCTGTCCATACCGAGCAGTAAAATGACAAAAGCCATTTATTACTCCAGGCTCAGTATTACAGCTTTGAATTGGTAAAATACCAACCAAGCCAACCTGAAATTAGTAAAAGCAACCCCTGACACAGTGGTTCGCTCTACTTAGAGCTCTTCAGAGAGGTATAGCTTGTGCAAACACAAGGGCGCACCCAGTATAATTCAAAACAACACCCTTTCAGGCATAGATTGGCGAATAAATTATGCAAAAAGAAGCAGAGAACTCTGAGTAGTTCTCAAATTAGGTGGAACGCAGCTCCTGTATAGAGCACCCTCAACACCAGCGACACTCTAGATCTGCTCACCTCAAATGTCTGCTTTTCTATCAAAATCTTTAAGCATAGGATTAGCATGGTGCCATCCACGCCGAGATAGAAAGGGACAAAGGGGCAGATTCACAAGGAGCTATCGCCGAATTAACGGCACTTTATCGCAGCCAAAGTCATGATAAATTTACCTCCCCATTCACAAGCCGGTGTTAACAGCCCACAGCACCAGTTTAACCGCGATAGCAGCCGCAAAAAACATCGCCACAGAGGACCCCCGCAAATATCGCTAATGAGATGCAGAGTAGGCGTTCCCGTGACAAAAGCCGAGACAACAGCACACCTCAACATTCACAACGACCAGCCACATCCGCGATAAAAACACAAAACAGGCGATAAGGCGCGATAGCACCAGGAAATCTATACCTGCTCTGACCTGGTGTAAAGTCGGACGGCAGCCAGCACCACAAAAGGGAGCACAGCTCAGGGCCACATCCGAAGGGCAACAGATGCCATGGAGCCACCCATCATGCGGCCCGGACACCCAAGAGGGCCACAACACCCACCTCCACCACCCCAGGACCCCAACCCACACCCGGAACACCCCACCACCCCCGGACCACCACAGACGCAGCGCAGACAAAGACAGCGGAACCCCAGGAAACGTACCAGCCGCACAGACCCAACATCTGACAATGTCACTGTTAGAAATGGGATTTTTGGTAGGCTAGGGCGTGGGCCAAAGCCAGGCAAAAACCACCACTCTAGTCAGGATAAGGGAGTTACACTTCTAAAATAACCCCTGCTCACCCCCTTGGTAGCTTGGCACGAGCAGCCAGGCTTATCTTAGAGGCAGTGTGTAAAGCATTTGCACATAACCGACAGTAATACAGTGTACGCACTACAAAAGGACACCACACCAGTTTAGAAAAATATCCAATATTTTTATATAATTAAAACAAGACCAAACACGATAAAAATCCACAATACTATACTTAAAAGTTCACAGTTCAAAAATACGTTGATTAAAAAGAGTTCCTTGTGTGGATAGCTCCGTCCAGGCTACCACGGCGTCGTGAACACACAAATCCAAAAACAGTTCTGGCTGACCGCAGGGTCGCAGGCCAGCTATGGTGTTGGGAAGACCCGCAAACAGTACCTTTCAGAGATGCAGGGCGATGGGGCCCTTGAAGTCACTCGCGTTGCAGATCGAGCTCCTTTCTGATGGGATCAGGAGCGCTGGCGCCAACAGGCGTCGGGTGCTGTGGTGCGAAGCGCAGCGGTGCCCCCAGGTCGCGGTGCGAGCAGCGGCTCGGTGGCGGCGTCAGATGACGTCGTTGGTGAGACCAGGGTCGCGGTGCGAGATGAAGGCGGTTCTCGTCACGGTGCTAGCAGGTCGCGGTGCAAGCAGCGGCGTCGTCGTTGCTGAAGCGCTGTCGTTGGCTGACGAACTGGAGTGGATGGTGCCGGCGTCGGTAGGCCAAGGCTGCGGTGCGGGATGAGGGCGGTGCATCGTGTGACTTACGAGCGGTGCCCTCGAACCACGGTGCAAGCAGTGGCGTCGATTTCGGCTTGAAGTGGCGGCATCAGGAAGGCCACGGCATCGTCGTGTAGCGAGGCGGTGCAGAGTGCGGTGCCCACAGGTCGCGGTGCGAGTAGCGGCTCGGTGGCAGCGTTAACAGGCGTCGTCGGTGAGACCAGGGTATTGGTGCGGCGTTGCGGCGGTGCTCTCTGTGGTGCCAAAGCAAGGCGTGAAGCAAGGCGGTGCGGAGTGCGGTGCCCACAGGTCGCGGTGCAAGCAGCGGCTCGGTGGTGGCGTCAACAGGCGGCGTCGGTGAGACCAGGGTCGCGGTGCGGCATTGCGGCGTTGCGGCGGTGCTCTCTGTGGTGCCAAAGCTTCGGCGTGAAGCAAGGTGGTGCGGAGTGCGGTGCCCACAGGTCGCGGTGCGAGCAGCGGCTCGGTGGCGGCGTCAACAGGCGTGGTCGGTGAGACCAGGGTTGCGGTGCGGAGTTGCGGTGGTGCCCTCTGCGGAGCCTTCAGGACACGGAGTCGGCAGCGGCGTCATAGACGTCGTCGAGTTGGGTTTCTTCTGGTTGCGGTACGAAACGCACAGTCCCCAGTGCTGCGGGTAGAAGAACTTGAAGTCTTTGCTGTTCCTGAGACTTCGTGAACAGGGGGCAAGCTCTACCTCAAGCCCCTGGAGAGACTCACAAATTAGGTTGCAGAAAGTCCAGTCCAGGCCTTTCACTGCCCAAGACAGAAGCAGCCACTGCAGGTCAGCCCAGCAAAGCACCCAGCAAAGCAGTCGTTCCTTTCCGCAGCTTCTCCGGCTTTTCTTCTTGGCAGTCTTCTTGTTCCAGATGAGTTCTGAAGTTCAGGGGTCTGGGACCCAGCATTTATGTCCGAAAATCCTTTGATCTCTTAGGCAGAGAGGGCCTGTGCCCAGTCAGGCCAGTTCTGCCTTCTCTGGTGTGAATTCCTGGCAGGAGGTGGAGACAGCATTTGTCAGAGACAGAGCAGGCCCTTTGAGGTGCAAGGAAATCTCCTCCCCCTTCCCCCATCGCAGCTCAGGTCTCTTCAGCCCTTTCCTGACCTACCTAGACCATCTGGCGCCCCTGCCGCTCCCCCAGCCTTCTGTCGTCCAAAACCCAGACAGGCAATCCACATTCCAGCAGAGGCACACGGAATGACTGAGCAAGAAAATACCCACTTTCTAAAAGTGGTATTTTCAAACACAGAATGTAAAAATCACCTTCACTAAAAGATGCATCTTTAGATTCTGAGTTCAGGCATACTAAATTTTATTTTGTTACCGAATTCCCTGGGCCAGTTATGTTTATAAGATGTTATAAACAAACCTCCCATTCTGTCCTATGGGGTACTGGTAGCCTTGCAATAGTGAAAAACGAAACTGGCTGTAATTCACTATTAGGACATGCCACACACACCAGGGCATGTCCTACCTTTCACATACATTGCACCCTGCCCACAGGGGTACCTTGGGCCTACCTGAGGGATGTCTGACATGTAAGAAAAGGGAAGGTTAGGGACCGGCCAGTGTGTGCACTGGCCAAGTCGACTATGGCAGTTACAAACTGCACGCAGACTCTGCAATGGCAGGTCTGAGTTACCGTTTTCAGGGCTACTCACGAGGGTGGCACAACCAGTGCTGCAGGCCCCCGGGTAGCATTTGATTCATCGGCCCTGGCACACGCAGTGCATTTACTAGGGGCTAACAGGTAAATCAAATATCCAATCATGGAAACACCAATCCATAACACAATTTACACAGAGAGCATATGCACTTTAGCACTGATTAGCAGTGGTAAAGTGCCCAGAATCCTACAACCAACACAAACAGGTCAGGGAAAAATAGGAGGAAAAAGCAAAAAGTTTGGGGATAACCCTGCAAAAAGGGCCATTTCCAACACAACCCCCTTCTAGCCTAAAGCCAGGGAGACCAATCCATACCCCGATGGGCTTCCCTGCTTGAGGCGATAGAATCACGGAACCTGGCCCGCAACAGCAGGGTTTCCTTCCCGTTCTACGCCTTCCTGAACCTAGTTGGATCCCTCTATCCATACTCTCAGGGCCCACTAAGCTGACCCATGGGGGACCCCTCTCCTCACCTGTGGACCCCATATGTGCAGCACCTAAACTTACTTGGCTCACAGATGTGTCCCAACAGGCAGACAGTACCCACATGGCCAACACAATGGTGTGGCCCAGCCCACCCCCAGGGTGTGACTCCTGTCCCCCTCCCAGGGGCAACTCTGTCCACCAGGACCGCCAGCCACAGTGGCCACTGACAAATGTCAGTGATGAGAGCCAGGCCTTATGCCTTTCAGGCCACTCCAACCGCTGTGGCGTCAGAACGTGGGGGGCGGTAGCCCCAGGTGCCTGGCACCCTTTCTCGACACTCCCCCCCGCCAAGTCAGGTACGGCCTCCTGACACTGGCCCATCAGCCCAGGGTCTGTACACTGTGGCTGGACAGGAGACTGGGGTGGGCTCTCCCACACCCTCTCCTTCTCCCCGGGGTTCGGTACCCTCCCACCTGGAGCGGTACCCCCTTCCAGAATTGTTAGGGCACCTGTAGCAGGTGTCCTGTGCAATTCGCCTCCCAGTTCAGGGGTGCTATCTGGCAACTGGTACACCAGCCCAGGGTCTGTACCCTTAGGCTGACCAGAGGTCTGGGCGAGGCTCTCCTCCCAGGAGAAACACCCTCAGAACCGAAGACTGTCAGGACGCTGGAACCAGTCCTCCCAAACAATTCTTCCACCAGTGCAGGGCCTCGACCCTGCAACTGATCCACCACCCTCGGATCGAAACCCTCAGGTTGAACCGGGGTCAGAGGCGAGGACTCCCTCCCTCTGCACCCCCTTCCAGAGTTCCGCACCCTCCCCCCGGGAGTGGTACCCCTAGAAGACAAACCGGTCAGGACACTGCTTACAGTCTTCCTTCCCTCCAGGTCAGGCAGGACCTGAACCTGGCCTCCCAACCCAGGGACTAACCCCTGCAGCTGAGCACCTGCCTGGCACACCAAGACTTCCTTGGGAGCACGCATGCACCCCCTGAGGGTAACACAGGACTCCTGTGTTGTGTGACAGTCTGCCTGGCACAGATCTCCCGACCCCTGTCCATCCGACAGTGCGCGAAGATCCCCAGGACAGAAGTGGTGTCGCCATGGTCACTCCTAGGAGGCTCAGCCCTTCTGGCTGGCCCCTGACCCACTGGTTTTCCCACTGGGGAACGCATCCCCCTCTCACCCCTCCATCCGGACTTCTGCACCCTCCACTTAGGAGCGGTACCGCCAGACACCAGGACCGCTGGAGCTCTGTTTACAGACACTCCACGCCCTCCTGCCACTAGGAGATCCCCCTCAACAGACGGCCTACCAGTACAGCCTAGGCTCCCCACCTGGTGTTCCCTCCTGGAACCACCCAGGCTCTGGGACCGGGTTTCGGGCACCTTGGGCCGCAGCCCATTCCCACTCCTTCTCCGCAGAGACAGGACGTGAGTCCCTATACCCTTCCCACGACACCGGGACCTATCTGGGCTACCACAAACCTTTCCCACCATCTTTGGTTGGGAAATACCTAAGCCACTTCCTTCTGGGTCACCCCCAGATGCTTCACCAGACCCTCTGGAATCCACCAAAAGGTCTGCCTCCAGTGCAAGCTCCCTGGGGTCAGAGAACTCACAATCCACCGGGTGTTGGCATAGCTCTGGAAAACAGGGACTTAAAATATGCTCTCCAACAATTGAATCACACAGCCCCACACAGGTGTTAACCAAACTACCCTTCACCCAACCCTCCAGTGCCTCAGAAAAGTACCCCACATCATTCTCACAAGACTGGCGAGACAGTGTCTGACTGTTGCTGTCTCTTAACCCATACTCTTCTGGCTGGTCTTCATACTCACATACCAGGGCTTCTATCATGGGGGAACCCCTCTCCCTGCACCTCTCATCTAGAGTCAGTAGAGTGTCCCTCCCACTACCAGGAATATGATCCCCTGTGCCAGTTCCCCAATCCACCTCAGGGACACTGTGCACCACTGGAGTTACCTCACAATGCTGAACCCCCTGGTGTATGTCAACCCCCTCCTTCAAGCAGGGCCCCAAATGGATGTGTGTGTGTACCTCATCCTCAGTACTGGACCTAACACTTTCGCTGCCACCATCTGAGCTGGGCCTAGCCATACTGGCTTCCCAGTCCAGCTCTCTCATTTTAAACTCATGGTCTAACATCATCCTTTTCTCCTCCATGGCCAACTTAAGCTTCTCCAGTTCCACAGCAATTCTCCTGTCTTCCCGCCTGTCCTCCAGCTCCTCTGGGGACAACCTGCTGCTGCCTGGTTTAGAGGGTGCCCCCCTCCCAAAAGCACATCCACCCTAGGAATAGGCTCCTCTGCCTCCATGCCAAGATCCCCAGACAGCTCACTAGCATGTCTGGCTGCTACTCAGGCCCTCAGCGCCTTTTGTAGCTTCTCTCTTCTGGTGAGGCCCCTGATTTGGATTTTGAGGTTTTTGCAGATCGCCTTCAATTCCTTCACATTGTAGGTTTCTAACCTCTCCTCCTCAAAGGCCACTTCCAAGGATGCAACAGATGATGCAATTGATTCAGGCATGTTGTACTGGAAAGTTCAAGCTCAAAACCAATGGAAAGGCAAAAATAGACCCAAAAAAAAACAGTATGTGGTACATAATGGTCTGCGATATGGTAGTAGTGCACACCAATCACTGTAAGTCAAGTGCAAACGCAAGTCCTATCCTCACCGCTGACAACCAATGTTATAAATGGGATTTTTGGTAGGCTAGGGCAACAGATGCCATGGAGCCACCCATCATGCGGCCCGGACACCCAAGAGGGCCACAACACCCACCTCCACCACCCCAGGACCCCAACCCACACCCGGAACACCCCCGGACCACCACAGACGCAGCGCAGACAAAGGCAGCGGAACCCCAGGAAACGTACCAGCCGCACAGACCCAACATCTGACAATGTCACTGTTAGAAATGGGATTTTTGGTAGGCTAGGGTGTGGGCCAAAGCCAGGCAAAAACCACCACTCTAGTCAGGATAAGGGAGTTACACTTCTAAAATAACCCCTGCTCACCCCCTTGGTAGATTGGCACGAGCAGCCAGGCTTATCTTAGAGGCAGTGTGTAAAGCATTTGCACATAACCGACAGTAATACAGTGTACGCACTGCAAAAGGACACCACACCAGTTTAGAAAAATATCCAATATTTTTATATAATTAAAACAAGACCAAACACGATAAAAATCCACAATACTATACTTAAAAGTTCACAGTTCAAAAATACGTTGATTAAAAGAGTTCCTTGTGTGGATAGCTCCGTCCAGGCTACCACGGCGTCGTGAACACACAAATCCAAAAACAGTTCTGGCTGACCGCGGGGTCGCAGGCCAGCTACGGTGTCGGGAAGACCCGCAAACAGTACCTTTCAGAGATGTAGGGCGATGGGGCTCTTGAAGTCACTCGCGTTGCAGGTCGAGCTCCTTTCTGATGGGATCAGGAGCGCTGGCACCAACAGGCGTCGGGTGCTGCCCACAGGGGTACCTTGGGCCTACCTGAGGGATGTCTGACATGTAAGAAAAGGGAAGGTTAGGGACCGGCCAGTGTGTGCACTGGCCAAGTCGACATGGCAGTTACAAACTGCGCGCAGACTCTGCAATGGCAGGTCTGAGTTACCATTTTCAGGGCTACTCACGGGGGTGGCACAACCAGTGCTGCAGGCCCCCGGGTAGCATTTGATTCACCGGCCCTGGCACAAGAGGTGCACTTTACTAGGGGCTAACAGGTAAATCAAATATCCAATCATGGAAACACCAATCCATAACACAATTTACACAGAGAGCTTTAGCACTGATTAGCAGTGGTAAAGTGCCCAGAGTCCTAAAACCAACACAAACAGGTCAGGGAAAAATAGGAGGAAAAAGCAAAAAGTTTGGGGATAACCCTGCAAAAAGGGCCATTTCCAACAGTCACCTTCCACTACAGGCTGAAAGGAACAACCAACCTACGCATCCTGACCATCATCGCCCAACAGGCCTACGGCAACAACACAGCGGACAACCAACATCCCACCACACACAAAGCTGATGGCGTGGCTGCACCTGTTGGCCCCTGGGACCCCCATCCAACACCCGCCAGAGTCGGAGGAGTCTCAGAGCCAGCCACATCCAAGTCCCCCACACCTGTCCTGGACATCACCATCACCCTGGCACCCCAGTCCCCATACGTACAACACAATGCGCAGGATCCGCTGGAGACCAAGCAAGGACCGTACGCCCAAGCAGGACGTACGCATGTGTTGGGGGCAATACACATCACACATGTACCACCTGTGCCCCCTGGTGACATAGCACACAATCACTGCAACAGGAAGCACACGTCTCACATCAATGTGCAGGCAACAACAGAACCCGTGGAACACCCAACAATGTCGCCTTCAAATACCCAGCCAGTGTGCATGTTACCTTCATCCTCCGACAGTCCATCATCACCCAGCGTACCCCGGATGGCAACAATGGAATAGCACAGGCCCTTGGCAACATACAAATGAACACCCCACACACCTCAACTCCACAACCACGCAACTCACAACGCTGGCAATGCACACGTCACAAAATCACATACAACTGGCACGACAATATGCTCACCCACCAGACACGACAGAACAACTTACAATGTCCACATGGGCAAGCCCTGAACATGAGCCAGCAACGGCATGGCACCTCAGCCACATAATAACCGAATGTGGGGAGAGGTGGCAGCCAGGCATGTGTGAAGGATTCAGTAGAACCATGATTGGGAAAGTACACAATGCCAAGAGTGCCAGAGATGTACTGGACACCTCGCAGTATGCAGAACACACCCATATCCATGGCGACATACACCGCTTGTGTATGGAGTGTAGTGGACAGTGGACGCCACCATGTCACCACAGCCAGTGGGGGACCTCGCGGAAATGTTGCCTTTTACGCCCCCCCCCTAAGCGTCACTGGAGTGGGATGGCCCGGCGTACGCTACACCAGCGTAGGGGTGTGAATGAAAAGCATGTAGGCCTGGGCGTGGTCCTCTTCCGGAAAGACCCACGTCTCTGCCAGGGCGGCGCCTCCCACCCCGCCACGAGGCCGACGCCGTCCCCGTGTGCGGAGTTGCCTGCGATGCTGTGCGCCTGCCGGACCCCGGCACGCTGGACCACGAACCCGTCAGGCCCACCCCTGCGCAGCCAGGCCACACTGATCACCTGCCGACACCGGCGTGTGTCAAGGAGGGCCCACCACGTGCCGTTGTAAGCTTCAAGCCCGAGGCCCGTGACCTTGGCAGCCACCTCAGACCATCACAGCCTCCACGACACAGGCCCGCTTAATTCCTTTCTCGTTGACGTACTCCACTGCCTCCTTAGGCCCACTCTTCAGACCAGTAGGTCCCATATGTGAAACTGTGTCCTGAGTCATGAATGGTAGTGACCCCAAATCTGGGCCAGCGGCCACAGCACCAGACCCCCCGATCAGTGAGGCATAGTTCCATATGGGCATCTTGCGACACGTGGTGCCACTAACCCTGTTCAACGCCAGCCGGCGACACGGTGTGCCACTAACCCTGTTTAATGCCAGCTGGCCACACGTGGTGCCACTAACCCTGTTCAACGCCAGCCGGCGACACGTGGTGCCACTAACCCTGTTCAACGCCAGCCGGCTACACGTGGTGCCACTGAACCTGAACTACGCAGGCCGGTGGGGCCATCCAACCTATGCCGGTGACACTCGGTGAATGGGCCGTGCTGGCCGCTGCCTCAGGCCTACACCACGGTCAGTTAGGTCACACATTTGGAACTGAGTCTTGATTACACCATGCCAGTGACCCGATGTCTACTGCAGGGCTGATATCACCAAACTCCCTGCTATCAGAGAAGCAAACGAATGCATCACAAGCACACGACACGTGTCTGTGGGCCACTGCTGACCGCTGCCTCCGGCCTACACTGCGGTCCAGTAGGCCACAGAGCCTTGATTTGGCAATGTTGGAGTTCACATCTGTGTACCGGCATCATCGCAGACTGCATCCCCTCACAGCACATGTGCCACTACGTTTGTTCCCCGACATTCATGGACACTCACTGGTCGTACATTGGTGGCGTTTGAGTCTATGGACTAGGGGCTAGTTTTCATCCTCATGTAGCTGATCCCGAATTGTTGGTGCAGACGAGGGTTGCACTTTCCACTCCTCCATTTGCTGCTTCCAGTTGTCATCAGACCTTCCGCATCATGCCCTGGAGGACACCTTCCACTGTCCCCCGAAACCCTCCGCAACATACACCTCGGACATTGATGGGTACCCGCTCAGGTCGCATGGCCCATCTGACTGCACCGCAAGTCACCGTCCCGTGGCTGGGTGCCTGTGCCGGCCGCAGTGCATCCGGGGCCACTAACTCTGTGCTGCTCAGGCCTGGGACCCCATCTTCTGAGACATTGAATGACCTCTGTAGCGATGGTCTTGGGGTCATCAACGCCATGTATCCGTGGCCCTGCGCTGTCCGCCTCCTCCGGCCCCAACTGAGGGCCACCAGGCCCACACATGGCATCTGGTCTTGACCGGCCCGGACGTCGCATCACCGCAAGAGCCACACACCACCACCACAAGGACCACCTTCAACCGCCATCTGCCAGAGTCGAAAGGGTGGTCCTGACAGACCTACGGAGTTGCTCAGACCTGTCGTGGATGCCATCATCAGCCTGATACCCTGCTCATCACTCCAGGTGCCAGTGACTCAGTGCACCACAAACCATTGTCAGTTGCTGATTGAGTTTTGTGCTGTTGTGAGGTTGCGCAGCAATGTCACCTCATGCAGTGGGGAAGACCTTGGACCATGAGGAGGAGGATGTGTCAAGTGTGCGGACGGGAGAAGGCACAGACAATGGGAGGGCAGGTGGCAACAGCCCCAAGGCAGGAATGCAGACTGGTGGCGGACGTCAAGCTACACACCCGGATCTAATACTGAGTATTGCACTGTGGACTGCGGACGCAACTGTCACCGCAGGCAGCGGGCTAGAACCTGGACATATAGCTTTGTCGTCACCCACTTAATTTGTATGGGGAGTGGACTGTGCCATCGTACGCAGAGCCAACGTGCGTGTGTGACTGATATATGCGTGCCCCTGGGCGTGGTTCTGTACTGGGTATGTGCATCTGCATGTGTCTCTATGGCAGTGTGGGTCTCCTTTGTGGGGTGTGGGTGGTCCCTGATGGGTATTGGACACCCACATATGTGTTCTGGTTTGCATTCCATGGTTTGGGCAACACCCGCACCTGTTGGGCCACCTCCTTTTGGCGTTCTGCCACCTGGCATTGGGGTGCCATGTGTGGGTGGGTGAAGTGTTGTGAGGCAGCCGTGATTGCGGGTGCTTCATGCTGTGTGGTCTGTTGCAGGGTCTGGGTTCTCCTCTGTGTAGCTTGTCTGCCCTGGTGGTGGGTTGTTTGGGATGTCCATGGGCTGTTGTAGGGCGTGGGTGTCGGGGGTGTGGTGTTTGTCTCGGCATCACTGATGGGTTGTATGTTCTGACCTGCTGGAGGTGTTGTTTGTCCCTCTGCATTGTGAAGGGGAGGTGCATGTGTGGCATTGTGCCCATCACCCCACGTCCCCCCAGTCCCTGTTGGATCCTCACCCTGTTGTTGTTGTGTCAGGTCCTCTCAAGCTGTGTCCGTACTCCCTACTCCTTGCACCGTCTCCACACTGATGACTGTGGCCTGGGTTTCCTCCAGCTCCTCCTGTGGCGCTGAACTGCCACCTCCTGTCGCCGTTGCTGCCTTCCTGTTGGCAGCGGGTTTGTACCTGGTTTAGGTTGTCACGTCCTGCCGGCGCCTCTTGGCCTCCTGGATTGGCCTCCTGGGCACTCGGACTGCATTCCAGGTGGTCTGCTTGTGGGTCAGTTGCTGGTAGTGTTCTGTCGCCTCCGTGGCCTTGGTCTTGTTTTCCTGCGGTCTGCGCCCCGTCTTCCTCTCCGTTTTCTCCTTGGCCTTCCCCGACCCCGTTGTTCCTTGCTGGTGGTCTGTAGGGGTTGTGTGGTTCGCGTTGCCCTCTGCGCTGGGTCAGGGTGCATCCATGTTGCTACGTGCTTTGGCTTGTTTCTGGTGTGTTGTGTCTGTGGTTTTTATGGTGCAATTTCCCGGCAGACGCGTGGGATTTGCAGGCCTGAGGCTGCTTTTCGCTACTTTTTGTACCGCGATTGGCCTCATAGCATTGTTTCTCGCGTTAGCGTTTCGCATTTTTTCGGCGTGGCGTTGATTTTCATGCTGACATTTGACGCGTTATCTGGTGACTATCGCATGGTACCGCCTTGTTGTGAATTCCACGTTGACACGGGAATATTTTCCCGCGATAGGCTGCGATATTGGAAGTTGCGTTACACTACTCTTGCAGTAGTTATCACACGTTCTTGTGAATATACCCCAAAGTTTTTTTCCATTTCTACAGAAAAGACTTTAAACATTGAACTAGCACAGTGCTGTACATGCCGAGCTGTAAAATGACAAAAGCCATTTATCACTCCAGGCACAGTATTATAGCTTTGAATTGATAAAATACCAAACAAGCCAACCTGAAATGAGTAAAAGTAACCCCCGACACAGTGTTTTGCTCTACTTAGAGCTCTTCAGAGAAGTACAGCTTTGTCCAAACACAAAGGAGAACCCAGTATAAGTCAAAACAATACCCTTTCAGGCATGGAGTGACAAATAAATTATGCAAAAAAAAGCAGAGAACTCTGGATAGTTCTCAAGTTTAAGTGGAAAGCAGCTCCTGTATAGAGCACCCTCAACACCAGCGACACTCTAGAACTGCTCACCTCAAATATCTGCTTTTCTATCAAAATCTTTAAGCATAGAATAAGCACAGAGCCATCCATTCCGAAAAAGAAAGGGACAAAGTCTTTTGCCATTTCTGCAGCAAAGTCTTTAAGCATAGGACTAGGACAGTGCTGTCCATGCTGAGCTGTAAAATGACAAAAGCCATTTATCACTCCAGGCACAGTATTAGAGCTGTGAATTGGTAAAATACCAACCCAAAATTAGGAAAAACAACCCCTGACACAGTGTTTCGCTCTACTTAGAGCTCTTCAGAGAGGTATAGCTTTGTCCAGACACAAGGAAGCACCCAGGACACTTTAAAAAAAAAAATATTAAGATTAGTCAAACGGCGTCAAAGATATAGGCAAGTCAAACAACGCGCTTCCTATGGAAACATGGTCCTAACTATAACTACCTGCTGGCGACTGCCAGTAGGATATATATATCTAAAACAAACCAGTGGAAATCATATTCATGATGACCTTTTTTCAAAAAATGGCGCATAATTTTGTCACTGATTCTTTGCATCTGAACGTACTCCAAATTTTGTTACTATGTGTTCTTACTTTCCGCTTGGTCATCCTGACATAATTCAAACCACATTTGTAGATTATAATATAGACCACATTACTGGTGTTGCAGTTACTATGATGATTGATGACCCAAGGTGTAGCGAGGCCTAAATCAATCCGTGTTATTTTTTCTGTCAGTTGGCAAATGTTGCATTGACCGCATGGAGAGTGACCCATCAAGCAGGTATATTCCACAATGTCCTTTGTTTTTGTATGATGTCCTGGTTACTAGGCCTTGTATGTATGCCCATGTTCTTTATACTTCTGGCCTTACTGAAAGAGAGCATTGGATTTTCCAGGTTCAAAGGTCCTGTATTTAAGAACTTCCAGTGGTTATTTACCACTTTTTTAACTTCATTGGACAGGGGGTTTTATGTTGTGACACATATTAGTTTATTACTGTGATCTTGTACCCTATCCTGGAGTAGCTGGTCTTGATACGTGTACTGTACTCTTTTTTTATGCCCTGGCTATAATCTTCACTAGGTGTGCCCTCTCTCTGAGAAATGTAACTGTGTGTTTCTGTCAGTGGGTTTGTAAAAGTCTTCAGTCTCAAGGCCTCCTTCTGAAGCAAAGATCTGTGGGTCCAAAACATTTTGTTCTGTTTTATTTATGGTGAACATGAATTTTAAGAATTTGTTGGACAGTTTATCCATGATGCTAAATCATTTGCCTCCTCCATGCTCCCATACCAAATGATAAAAATGTTTTCATTGTACTGTTTCCATATTTTGATTTTATCAACGTAGGGTTGTGATTGCAAACACTCACCTTCGTTTTGAAATCGTGTACATAGAAACATGCTTGAGGCAAAGGTACTACCCATGGAAGTCCCATGGGTCTGGAGATAGAATCCTGTTCAAACTCAAAATAGTCCCTTGTCAATGCAAGGTGGGCACAGTCCATTATAAATTCATGTGGTGTTAAGAATTCCAATTGGCGATCTGACAGTATTGAGTCTACCACCTTCAACGTCTCTCTTCCTGTGGAATACTGCTGTAAAGTGCTTCCACGACCATGCTAAACATTAATTCATCATCAGGGTCAAATCTCACATCAGACGAATATTTAAAAGCTCTTTTTGGTCTTTTAGATAGGTTTTAATTTGTTCCACAATCGATCTCAAGAAACAGTCGTAGAATTTGGAAAGTGGTTCCTAGGCTGAACCTATCCCAGATATTATGGGCTTCCCTGGAGGATGGTGAACACCCTAATGAACCTTAGGAAGAGTGTACAGGTAAGGGATCTATGGGGTTCAAATACATAAAAGCTCAGCCTCCTTCTTAGTTATCCATCTGTTTTCCAGTACTATATCTACAAAGAATTTCACTTCTTCTACCACATCCGGAGTGGGATTCCTCAATAGCCTTTTATAGTTTCTCTCCACACTCAGGAGCAGATTTACAAGCCAGTTGCAACACTTTTACGCCGCCGTTGCGTCACATTTGTGACGCAGCGGCGTAGTAAACAATGCGCCACGTTGCGACACATTTACAACGTGACGCATCTAGGGAGATGCGTCACATTGTAAAACCCTGCGTCACATGATACCTGCGTCAGGTATAATGTATGCAGGGTGGGCGTTCCCACGCAAGAAAGCCTCGTAAAAGTGACGCAGTGAAATCTACAAGATTTCACTGAGTCACTTTTACGATGCCACTGCGTCAAAACCTTACGCCTGCTTGAAGCAGGCGTAAGGAGTGACACAGCACAATAAGTATAGGCCGCCCCTGAGCATTGCTGGAGTTGCGTCGCGCTTGCGACATGACTCCAGCAATGCGTTACCTTTACGCTGACAGATGCATCACGCATCTGTCAATCCTTGTGCCACGGTGCGCCGCATTGTAAATGTGATGCATCCATGGTGGCGCAAGGGTTTTTTTGCATGACGCAAATTAACTGACGCATCTCTGCTGATATGCAGAGATGCGTCAGTTCTTGTAAATCTGCCCCTCAGTAATTACTTACACTCATCTCAGTACATTCCACACGGAAGGATAATAATCATGCATACCTTGTCTTCCGGTTTTATAATGATATCCTTAGCTTCTGCAAGTTGCATGATTGCCTGTCGTTCTTCTTTCTCAGCATTGTTAAAGG
The DNA here is from genome assembly GCA_963921515.1 of Calotriton arnoldi. NCBI lineage: Eukaryota > Metazoa > Chordata > Amphibia > Caudata > Salamandridae > Calotriton > Calotriton arnoldi. The sequence goes on from CAWUFW010013199.1 coordinate 130,360, forward strand.
GCATTCATTTCTGCACTTTCAGTTTTTCCATTTCGTTGCTGACTGCTTCCTTGAATGCTAAGACTCCTGGTGGCATCACCTGAGCAGGTAGATTTTTTTTCTGAGGCCAGATTTCTCCTCTACTTCATCAGTCATTTCTTTATCCTTAAAAAAGATGTGTAACTGAGTCTTTCTGAAAAATTCTGCCATCTGAGGGGCAGATTTACAAGCCCCTTGCGCCACTTTTGCGTCATTTTTAACATGGGAAAAGTGATGCAAAATTGGCGCGAGTGGCTTGTAAATAAGCCCCTCAGTGCGTAGGTTAAAGAAATCACTTCTTGGGGTGGGTACAAACTTTAAATCTATATTCAGTACACGCATTTGTGCTTCAATTAGGGTTCTGCTACTCAAATTGATTACTGTATTGTCTTTTTTTATTTAATTCCTGCTGGTGCTTGGAGACGATCCTGTGCCTTCCCAAGTGATTTTCTGTTTTTTTTTCTTTCCTCTCCCTCATCCTCTACTTTTTCCCCAAAAATGGGTGGTCTTGTTTGGGCCCTCCAAGAAAAAACAGCAAGTTCATTTGTTGGGAGAAACCATAAGTGCTGGACCAGTCCCAAAACGGCTCCTGATACATTTTAGTGGTGGTCCTCCCCTTCTCGAACTCCATCTCCCTTTTGTCCTGAATGTGCCTTCCATGCTCATTTCAGTGTTGGATGATCCACTGCTACGTGAGGAGTCTTGGATGTGTTTCACTCCTTCCACTCAAAATCGTCTCTTGAACAGGGATACATTTTCTTGTGAGAGAACTTCTTTAAGTCCTTTAGGAGTTTTTGTATTTTTGAGTTAATCCAAAAATCCTTAAAATACGAGACTATACTGTTCGCCCCCTCAAGTTTCTTCTTAAATGCAGAGATGGTGATTTGAGTCTTCAGGGCGTTTTCACTCATCTTAATCTGAATCAACAAATTATCAAAGAATCTCTCTGCTGTTTTTATTATGAGCACCAACCAATCACGAGTGCATTTCCATGCGATTATTGACCAATCCTGCTGCAACTCCTTGCCTTCAAGGAAGATTATTGGGGGGAGATTTTTTTAAAAGTCACGCAACGCAGCGCAGCCCCCTGCGAGGCTGTGCTGCATTGCGCCACAGTGAGGGAGTATGAGAGTGCCATATCTTCAGAGATATGGCTCTCTCCTCCCCTTTCCCTTGCACCGGCGCTGATTTCAGCTGCTGTGCGCCATGCACACACCTTAGAGCCGCAGCGCTAGGGTGTGTGCATGAGTGTAGCAAAGGTTTTGTACCCTTCCTATACAAAATACTATCGTAGGCATGATGCAAAGCTTTTCCAACTTTGCATATGTGCTGCACAGTGCAGCACGCATGGAAAGTCAGAAAAGCACGGAGAAATGTAAGCATTTCTCCTGTTAGCGCCTCCTTTGAAGGGGCATTAACTTTTGGCGCAAAACCATGTTTACAAATCTTTGTAAATATGGTTTTGCGTCAAAAGGCATGGGTGGTTGCATGGGAATGCCCATGTACCTCCTATGTAATGCCCCCTTGGCGCAAAGTAATGCAGAGCAGTGCTTTGCGCTACTTACAGGGTACTTTCCAGCGCAAAAAAAGTTTTGCGCTGGAAAGAAAATAGAAAAAAAATTGCGCTAGTTTGCGTCACTTTTGTGGTGCTAAACCAGCGCAAAAGGTATGAAAATCACCCCCTTGGTTCATTCGCAAAGAATAGCCCTCGGGGTGCTGCTTTACCCCTCAAATACGCCGTCAACACGGCTCGGTGTAATTATTTTGACTTGTGACTTCTTTAACTCCACCTAACTGTCCCAATCACCATGTTGTGATGGAAATTGACTAAGTGCCGTTCACCATTCCACCCAGTGGAAAAATAAATTGTCTGCAATTACATGATGTGCACTTCAGAAGGTCAGCAGGGTAGCTGAGAAAAATACAGCTTCAGGGCCTCGTTCGTGCACAAGCATCTTAATGCATGGCATGAACGGAAGTTCATGAGTGAAATAATGAAGAGGAAGGGGTAAGCTGAAGAGGCGAGTAGATCTTTTGCAACAATATCATAAGCCTTCCCCACTGGAGTTTGATTGCCTTAAGAGATTTTACAGGAGTAGGAAGCCATCGATCCCTGTTATCAGTCTGTACCATTGCATTGTTTACATCTGCTCTGTTTAGCAAAACCATGTTGTTCTGCTTAAGCCAATTAAAGAATGCCAGCAGATTTCCAAGAAATAGTTACTTTTAATTCGGTTAATCCAGTTTTTGATTCCCTTTTTATATTTTTCCTAAAAAACAGTGTCAATAAACTAGAGCTATTTTTGTTTTCCCCAAAAAATGAAACTCACAAAAATATGTCTAAAAATTAATTTTTCTCAGCACCAAATTTACTGATAAAAAAAGATACAAATATATGTTGTTTGTTTTGTATGTGAGTGGGTAAGAGAAAGTGGGTGACCAATCCCAGCTTCTCTTGGCATTTTGCTTATGTAGAAGAGGTTTGCCGTAGGGACTGACTTCAGGCCAGATTCCTATGCCTAACCTGCAGTCAGTGGCCATTGCCCACAGAACATGGGTGAAAACCGTGTTCAGCAAGGGTTGGTTAAGGACCTGACCTTGACACTGCCTGAGACCCAAACTTCCATGTGTACCAAACCCAATTCACAAGGCCTTCAGCCATGCACAAGAGGGGTTGGCCTCATGAGGGCTTGACTTCTGGCCATGCCCTGCACCCAACCCACCATGGGCAACCAACCCTCTCTGCATTCACCATTCGTCGGTGTGAAGCAGGTGTTGGTCACAACCTTAAAGGGCCTACCCACTGGCAGCCCAATCCACCGTGAGTGGACAACCCTATTGTGTTTTGTGTGTGTTTTTTTATAAGGTTCTTATAGTGAAACACTTTTTTGGTTCATTTTTTTCTTATGTTAACCTTCTTTTGCTTAATACTTTTAAAAACATTTACCTATTTTGATTAACTGTGGTTTGTGCTTTTCTTCTTTTTTTTCAGACTAGCAAAGAAGGCTTTATTTTAGGAGCTAGTTTGTTGAACAAGAGTTGACAATTTTGTTCATTTCACTGGAACAAATAATTCTTTGCATTTATTGCAGTTTGTGGAGCACATATGCAACCTTGGGTGTTTTTCCTCACCCCTCCCCCCTCCCCCCATATTGAAGTAATTCTGATGGAACAGTTTTCCTCTCCACTTCATCCTGTTGCTTCTCTTCCATTGACGCTGGGAGCACTTGTTTGGAAGTTTGGCCAAAAGAGTATATCCCGGGATATCCGTTTTGCAAGAGCTGGTCACACACATTGCATGTTACCTTTCATGTGTTTATTTTCTTCTCTCATTGGGGATATGTGAACAATTTCCACACTGCAGATTTCAATGCAGAAAAATCTGCTACTCCACCAGGGGCGGTTTCTCCATTAGGGCTGTGAGGCTGTGCCCCTCTGAAAATTCCTACACATTTACATTAAAAAATTTAAAATAGATCGATTTATTTAGAGATACAATCGTATCTCTAAATAAATTGATGTATTCAAGTCTGGGTTGCCTGTTTCAGGCTGCCTCCCCCGCCTCGCTCTGAAGCAGGAGACGGAAGACAAGCAGTAAATCAACTTTCTTAACGTGACGCACAGCGTAGGGCTTTCTGTTTTAAAGCCCTTCATTGCCATTGGGGTCTCTGGTTGTATGCACACTGTAGGCCAGTGACGCTATAAGCATCATGGTTTCGGGTGTAGGAGACTTCATCATTGCATGATTACAGACGTCCATCATTCAAAGACGTAGATCCCACCCTTTCGTCATACGTGAGAGTGAATGCAAGCATTTCTGATCCGGTGCCTTGTTCTCGGTAATGGTAAGTGATTGCAAGCTAATGCTGTGTTCTGTATATTGTGCCAAGACCCCTCATCACTCTAACCTCCCACACTGTGACACCCCAGGCCCTCGCTGCACATTGCTCGTTCCTTTAGAAGTGGAGCTGCGGCATTTGCTCCCTTGTGAAATGGATCGAAATAAGGAGCAGGGTTCGCTCTTGTTCCCTTGCGAAATTGATCCAAATATCCGAGTCAGGCCCAAAGCGAGAGATATGTGCTTACTGTGTAACATGTGCTTACAGTGGCCAGTTCTCTGATGTATGTCATTAAAACTGGCCCTGTGTACATGCCCCTAAGTTAACAATGATGCTAAAAAACATGGATTGACTTGCAAACAATGAATGTTAAAAACATCGAGGGAATGCATTTCAGCGGTTTAGTTCCTCTCTTATTTTACATGCTTTACTTAATCTTGCATTCCCCACGAGTTAGCTATTTTATAATGTTGTTTATCTGTATTTTTTTCTGTGAATGCTTTGAAGCTTGAGCCATGCCAGGTGTTTATGAGGGGCTTTGATTGAGCGCTAAGGCTAAAGTCAAACAAAGTGCCTGTCAGTGGGTTGGCCTCTCTGCAGAGCACACAGAACAATGTTTGTGTATTCCATTTGCAATTGAAATTCTGTGGATGTGTGTGTGAAGGGGTACACTAATGTCAAAATATTTGCAAGGCAGAAGTAAGAGAAATTAAAGTGCTTAAATTTGAGGGAGTGCAGTGCATGTCGGGGGCGGTGAAGTAACAGAGATGCGAGGAAGGGCATTCGGGGCAGAGTGAAAAGAGGATGCTGAAGAAGAAAGAGAGGGGGTAAAAGATGTGCAGATGGACAAGATATGCAGAGAAAAAGAGGAAACATATCTAACATAAAGCACACATAATTGAAGGCCAAAACTCCTTCCACAGCCTCTTTGCTATTTAATTCACAGACTCACTATTTCAGAATTTAAACATTTCCAATGTTAATTATTTATAAGAAATCATTGTTGTTACTCATATATTTTAAACAGCTAACACCCAGTGACAAAGCCAATCATACTGACAGGATTTAGGCGTATGTCAGTTGCTGTGCCATTTATCTGGATAAAATTACATCTCAGAGAGAAACCAAAATACCGGTCTGATGGCACACTATGGGAATCACAGAAATGTATTCGGCATGTTCCTTTATAGAGAGCACCCACTTTTTTCATCTCACTTAAAGACCTGTCTGCACATATTCCTATATGACTGATTACAGCTAGCATCTGTGGGTGCTTCTCGAAGTCTGGTTAGAGCATATTTTTCCAAAGTTAATACTGCATGCAGTGCAAGACACTGGGCAAGCATACATTTTAAAGGGCTAAAGTTGCCATGGAGAACAATTTACACATTACAGTAACTGTTGAACAAATTAATGCAAGAAGATATGGGGCAGTTTTTAATGTGCTTAATATTTCAAGTCTATACGTTCCCACTGCTTAATAAGCCTTGCTTTATCACTACATTCATTTGCTTTAAAATGCACCATTTGCCAATCTTTTTTCATTTCTTTCTCAGGAGAGGGACTTCCCCTGGATCCCAGGTTTGTCCATAGAACTTGTTCACTTCGCTTGCTATATAAAAATCATGCCCAACGTGTACGCCTCACACTTTCAAATGTCACCAGCCGCCACTGTACTCCACCCTTTGAAGTTGCTGCCACTTTCAAACCATTATCGTACTATAGCAGGTGACTGCCGTTGATGGGATCCTGCTGCTTGGTGACCCTGTACAATTTGTTGTGCAGATATTTTGTTTACATCAAAAGCTTCCCTCACTTTTTCTGTGAGTGAAAGTCGTGTCTTCCAAAGATTGGGCTCCTTATTAGGTCTCGCCTACGCAGCGCGCATGCGCTGCATAGGCAAAAAGACCTTTTGGAATCGCTTCGGCTTTTCAGCCAAAAACGTGCACGCGTTCCATTGTCTTCAATGGTAACGCGTGCACGTTTGGCGATTCACTTGCGGGAGCGAGCGGCGCCATATGGTAGCAATTATCGCTCCTGGCGCCGCTCGCTCCCGCAAGGGAAACGCTTTCACTTTTGCCGACAGTTTTTTTTTTTTTTTACTTGTTTTCCTAGGCTGGGGCCGCCCTGTCCCATGATGCTAGCCTTTCATTCCTCTGTTTCCCTCCTAGTGTGTCCCAGACCTCCAGCCCCTAAGCATGGAGGCTTCAAGTGCTCCTACAAATGTTCACCGCTCTGTGATGGCATGCACTTTCTGTCCGGCTGCGAGGTGAACTATTACTGCGATACCGGCTTTACCTTCAGTGCCCCAGTGATGAGTGCTCGCTGCCGGCAGGGGAAATGGAGCCTCACGGGGGACATTATGTGCCATCCATCGCCAGGTGAGTGCCATGCCTCTTTCACCGTGCATGTTTATTTGTTCTCATTTGCCCCTTTTCTGTTCGCCATATTCTTGCTGCTGCATGTGCCAGTTTCCTGTTCACTATCTACAATTTTTTTCCAACGCATTCATAACCCCCCACTTCCCCAATCCTATATTCTCCATTCTCCCTAGTTTGTGCCTTCCCCTTAGCCCCTTTCTCGCCTCTGTATGTGCCCGTGGAGTTGGCTCTCTCTCCTGCCTTTGCAACCAACACCCCTTGTTTGTGCCACTTGATTTTGTCCCCACTTGTCCTTGCTCACTCACGTCCCCGTGCACCTTATTCTTGCTCATGTATGCATCCAGTCTTCCCTTTTCCCCCCTCAATCTGTCTTCTATTTAGGTCTGGCTTGTTTACAAAATACAGTGGGTCAGGCCCGTTCAGCCATTGCTTTCAGACCATGCCAGTCACAACATGGATCATGACGTATACACATCTCGCCAAATGCTATTGGGTATTTGATGTGTTGTTCTGCCACCCAGGGAGTAGTTACATTGCAGTGGATGAGGCAATATGTTGCATATTAAAAAGTGCACTCTACACTCACCTTTGTTTTCTACAGTTCATTTTCCCTCCCATGCATTGCGTACAAAATGACAATCTTTATTTTTTATCCGAATACAAGACGCACTGGTTCAGTTTACTGTAAAACGAATTAGTTGGTAGGGAAACCAAAGGAGTCATTCCAGTGCTTGTTTCTCCCTCATCTGCACAGACACCCTGTCCCTATTTTCGATCTTCCATGCTGTCCACCTCACCCCGTTTTCAACTTGTCAGAATGCACCACGCCCATCATTTGAGGTCTGCATATTTTTTTGCTCGTTTGTGCCCTCATTTTCATTTGTATCCAGATCGTTCTACTTTTAAAAAGTGTATATATATTTTTTTTATCCCCCACTCCAATATTTGTTCTCTAGCTCACGCTTTTTGAGCTTGTGCTGCTACCTATCTCCCACTTTCTCAGTTGCTCATGCCCCTTTCGCTTATGCTTCAATTTTGGAAAGTACCCACAAGATCCTGACTTACTCTGCCCAGTGACTGAAGCCTATTACTGGTGTATTATAGGTGCACTTTCAAGAGACCATAAGGTGGATTAAATTAACTTCCTTTACACAAAACTCTGTATAGCTTAACTTTTAATTGAGCGCGTCACTGTTGCATTTTAAAAAAACTTTCTATTCATTGATTTGGGGAAAACATTTCTTCTTTAAACTAGAACTGTCTCTGTGGAATTTTGGTAGGACAAAGAAAGTTTTAAAACAAAAGTGGAAGGCTGCTAAGAAACTGGTTAAAAACTGCTAGTACGTCAAATTTTAGAAGGTTACTGTTTAATTTTTCATAGATTTGCTGTTTGTGGGATTGAAGTAAAGATTGTATTAGGACACGCTAAAAACTACCCTTCCAGCTATTTAAAAAAAAAAAAAGCCTTTTAAATCCGACATTAATCTGATGTCCGGTTAATTACTTTCAATCTTCATTACTCGGACTTACCCATCACAATCATTACCTCTTGAACGAAGGCTCTTTCGACCATAATAATCACCAAGCTAGGCCAAAAACAGTTTTTATCCCACCAATATGGCAACATACTTTTTCCTGTCCTCTTGTATAAACAGTAAACACACTGGCTTCGCATCTTGTATGTCCAAGCTAATTATCTGAAGCTGATACTCCCTCTGAATGGGAGAGAGGGAAGTGTTTTACTCGAAATAATGAAAATTACTGGTAAATAACCAGCTATTACCTCCTCATCTGACTTCCCTGTCAGTCATTACTTTGTGAGCTGATGCTACAGGTAATAACTAGAACTTTTGCCTGGGTCCGAGATGGGCATATGTGAAAGAGGCCTCACTCGGGATCAGGGGAAGGGTCTGAACCTACATATCCTTCGTCCTTTTTAAGCAATGCTTCAGGTTGAGGACATAGGAACCTCAACAAGCATTGGCATAGCCAATAGGTCTCGCCTTTGGGACCGTATAAGTGTTTAGCCATGCAACAGTTGATGTTGTTGCACCAGGGATATTGTGCTGCATAACTAAATACTTATAAGGTCCCAAAGGCGAGACCTATTGGCTATGCCAATGCTTGTTTTAAATGGACTATGGACTTGTTTGCTGACATTGCGGACTGTTTAACCAATTAGATTCCCGATTTCTTTTGTTTTGCTTCTTTGAGGATTTGTGATTACTCTGCAGCAACCTCCAATATGAAAAACGTAGCCATACTGCAAGGCGTTTATTGTCAAAGGTGTGATTTTCCATGAACCCTGCATATTATTTAAAGTTGTGTTTAATGAGAAAACAAATGGAGTTATTATTGAAGGGTAGCCGCTACCTAACTTCAACTTTAAACCCAACTTGTAGTGGTACATATCATTTTTTCTACACTTTAAGCCTGCATAGATTCAGATTACTGTGAACCACAGTTGTGTTCCTGGATGTGCCGGATACACCCATGCCTATTTTCCAGGATCCGCCAAAGAGGAACCATGGATTTTTATGGTGCATGCCACAGGTTTGATTGGATCCTGGGAATGTATTGCTCCACATTCACCTAGTTCTAGCATTCCCCAGATCATTGCATTTCCTGCTACAACAGAGATCTGCAACAAAGAACACTTTAGTTTTTTGTTGTTCTTGTCTTTTTAGTGGATCTAGAACTTTTTGCTTCTCGAATGGCTTCTGGAATGCAAGAGCAGGAAATGAGAAATCCAGAGGAACGAGACAAATATAGAACTGGAAACATTCAGGGGCTTATTTATGGGCCCTTGCGTCACTTTTGCGCCGCCGATGCATCACGCTTTGTGATGCACCAGCGGCGTAAAAAATGTGCCATGTTGCGCCATATTTACAAAGTGACGCATCTAGGTAGATGCGTCACTTTGTAAACCCCGGCGCCACATTATACCTGCGGCAGGTATAATGTATGCGGGGGCGTTCCGACGCAAGAAAGGGTCGTAGAAGTGACGCAGTGAAATCTATAAGATTTCACTGCGCCACTTCTAGGATGCAAATGCGTCAATATCTTACGCCTGCCTCATGGCAGGTGTAAGACTGACACAGGAACATTTAACATGAGACTTGCCCATGTGTAATGACCCATTGCTGGAGTTGCGTCACTTTTGTGACACACACCAGCAATGCGTCATTTTGCGCCGGCAGATACATCAGAAATACTGACGTATCTGTAACTCCTTGCGACATGATGCGTCATACTGTAAATATGACGCATCATTGGTGTCGCAAGGAGGACGCATCGCTGTTTTCTCCCAGCCATGGGTCACTTTTCATAAATGAGGCCCTCAGACTGAGGGCCTCATTTATGGAAAGTGACGCATCGCTACACTTAGGTGTAAAGCAGCACTCTCAAATGGTGAATAGCGAAAAGGTGTACATTGCATCTAGGTGCAGGAGTACTTTTACACAGGGGTAAATCTACACATGTAAATTTACCTTTGTGACTAGAGCCCTGTGGGTTCACCTGACGTGATCTAGACAGTCCCAGCGGGTCAGCCGGTTTCCTGTAGGGAGGCAACACTTAAAGAAAGACAATGATCAAAGGAATGGTCAAAGACTTTACAACTGCACCAAAGGAATGGGGTGCCTGGCTGCCCAAATCTTGTATTCTGTTCCGCTGGCAACGCAACAGCTCCTGATTAGGAAGGAATTGTCTACATCTAGGCCTGCATTGAACAGTGGCAGTTCCCCCTGAAACTAGTGTTGAAACTAAATAGTGCTGTGATTCATGCGAAATGATAAGGCTGACATTGCTGGTTCCCTCAAAAAGTCTGGCCAGCTTTGAATTTGAGTGGCCAGTTGGTTGAAGTCCACCTTCCACTATAATGGATATAAGTTGCACCTTTGGCTTATCCTCCTTTTACGTGAAAGAAACTCTGCAAATCCCTGTAAAGGATAGCAGCATAAAGAGTCTTCAAACAGTGAGGATGGAGACTGCCTGGCATGTAAACACCCTGTCTCAATCCAGCCTTGAGACCCCACATCAAATTGATGCTATGGCTCTGTGAGGACCTTTAAAATGTGGAGATTGCCTAGAACAAAAATGAATGCCAACTACCCAACCTCAGTGGCGGTCCGTGCAGGTAAGCGTGATGGGGCGGTGGCCGGGCGGGGGTGGGGTTGGTGAAAGTGACAAATGATGGGATAGGGAATGTAAAATAAATAAATAAATAAAACCACTTACTTTGTGCTTGCCGTATCGCCGGCTCGGCGATGCAGCGAGTGCAAGGTAAGTGGTTTTATTTATTTATTTTATATTCCCTATCCCGTTGTTTGTCACTTTCACCTCCCCACCCATGCCCGCCCCACTGCGCTTACCTGCATGGGCTGCCACTGCCCAGCCTTACAGAATATTTCCCCAGGTATAGAGAGCAAACCCACGTACTGAAAGAAAGAACTTGACTTCTGCGAATGGGATTGTTGTAGTGAGAGATGAGTGCTGCATGAGCCATCTTCTCCTTATCTCCCCCAACCACCACTGGGCATCAGAATCCCCGAGTGTGCTGCTCCTTGTCTAGTGATTCTGAATACTTGTCCAAGGTTCATTTACAGCTTGATAACCGGCTCCACCATTATCAGTTGCCCGCGTCGATGGTGGAGCCTGCTATCATAGCAAGCACAAGGAGATGATGGACGGAGCATTGAAACATTTCAGACACTCACCTCCAGTCACAGATCTGGGTTGAATCCATCATCGTGCTTTAGCTCACTTCGCCACCCCAGTTCAGACCCAGCCACATGCAAATCAGTCTTGACCCTATTCCTCATGGGAACAGTCCAGCCTGAACTGCCATGCCAGGTCTTCCCTGGACCGGAAACAAGCATCCTGGGACCCGCTTCGGGGTAACACCCCTCATCAGCCAGGCTAGCTTGCTATCATGCCATAATGAACCTTGGACAAGTATGAACTATTTGTTATATCTTACTTTTGAAGTTACTCAGTAAGTGACTATTCAAAAGATTGAATATTTTATTTCTAATTGGACTATGACACCTTTTTTACTGAGAATTATGTGTGAAAAAGATCACTGTTTTAATTGTGTCTTGTAATCACTATTGTTGGCCCTGGTGAAGCAACAGTGCATAGACGAAAAAAATGTTGGCCATTTCTTCTGAGAAATAAGGATGTGAATTTTGGTAAAACTATTTTGATTATAAGAGCTATTAGTTTGCAGGGATAAACATTTGATTTTTGACAATAATTATTTTTAATAAAAAGAATCCATACTCACAGAAGTCTCCAGTGTGTGATCTTCTCAAAAAAGAAACTGACCTCAAACTTTGTCTGTCTGTATTTTTAAGAGGCTGCAGCAGAGGGGTTAGCACAACCATATTGCTTGAGGTCCTATTTGTCTGAATTGCAGAGACTTTTCTCCCCACATTTTTGCTTGTCCAAGGACAGTGTCAGTGCTTGTTACAAGATTTGCCTAATTGCCAGGGGCGGTGCGTCCATTAGGGCGCTTGGGCGTTGCCCCCCCACTGAGCGTTGCCGTCAGTCACTCTCTCTCTCTGACTCTCGTCTCACTCACTCAGTCACACTCACACAATGCAATCATTCTATCCCAGGCCACCGAAGCCGGAGGCAGTCGGCTCAGAAGGGGGCGGGGCAGCACTACAGGAGATCAGCTGCTGCAAGTGATTGACATCCACATGTATCATTCAGGTGGTCAGCGGTGCGCACAACACCAAGAGTGCGCATGCTCTGTTTAGGGCTTAAAAATTTGCAACCAGCCCGAACATGCGCAGTAGGCGGTGCTCAATAGAAGAGCGAGGGTTGTTCCATGCCGCTCTTCTAATGAGCAGCCTAGTGCGCATGTCCGGGCTGGTCGCAAAAAATCTTAAGCCCTAAACAGAACATGCGCACTACGGCTCAAGCCAATCCTGGCGCTGCTGCTGGAGCAGCGTCTGGATTGGCTGAGACCGACGCAGGCGGTACTTGCCAAGGCGCCAACGCGGGAGTCGGACTCCGGCCCAGGACTCAGAGGACTCGCAGAGGCGGCGCGGACCCGGTAAGTTTAGTTTACTTAATAAATAATGCTGCTTTATCTTAATCTCCGCCGCGCGACCTCCAACACACCCCCCGCGAGTATTATTTGGAGCGCGAGCACGACTGCTCTTGGGGAGTCCTGACCAAACAGGCAGTTTGACCCTTTTTTTTCTCTTCTGAACTTTGAGATTGTATTGCAATTGTCTGAGGACTGTGTTTAGACTGTTCCAAGCTATTGGCTCACATTTCTATGGTTTTGCTGTGATACTCTTCTTGTTGAATTGGGCAAAGTAAGTTGAACACGTTATTTAATGCCGATTGCATGATGGTTTGTAGCTACGAAACATCTTGAACATTACCCTGCCGGCTCCACCAATTAGAAGCTGTGCTTTGCGGACCGCGCCTTGTGTGTTACCGATACATTTGTGGGTGAGACTTCATCTTCACCCATCCTCTCCCCACGCCGGCCCAGTGCACAGATTGTGTGGCAGCCCTGCTGTCTCTGCTGCACGCTTCGGTAAAACCATGCTAAGAAAAAATTATGTTTAGTTTTCAAACAGAATTTAATATTTTTGTAACAGCAATCCAAGCTTCGTTCTTCTACAGTGATGTGGTAGGAAAAATTGAGAAAAAACAAAAAGCCGAAAAGCCGTTCTGAATTGCTGCGTCCAACATCAGCATAGATTCCTGGCATCGAGGAACAAAGCGTTTTAGGGGCAGGACCTCGGCGCACTAGCGCGTGACACTAGAAACTCCTGGTCCTTCAAAGGATGTTCACGCAGATTTTTCGCACTAATAATACACATTATTCTCAGACTTTCCGACATCTCAACTGAAGGGCACTGGAAGAGCAGAAGGGGGCAATGGCATTCCGGTCCAGCGCTCCTTGAAGACAACTGTGGGCTAAGTAATGGTTGCCAGATTACTAGAAAGAAATGGCTGAAAAGGTCTTGTTGCTACGGCATGTATTTTAATTGAACTCTGTGCCACAACTATTTGTTTTGATTTTCATTTAGTGGCTATAGCCGGAGCCGGGCTCGTTTTAGCTTTAACTGTTTATTCCACACACTGCCACATAACTGACGCTACCACGTGCACTGTAACGAGAAATAATACTCTTTGCAGGCAGTCGGACGTGCTGTTGACAGATGCCAAGGTGTGTGGTGTGTCTGTATGAAATGATGATAAAAAAACATGTACAGACAAAGTTTGAATCCTTGATATGTGAGCATGAGCATTCTGCTGGTATGGCTGACTCCCACTTTCATTCTCCCCACGTTGACAAGCTCATTATCACGGGCTGGTCAGATTACAGTATCTATTATTCAAACGTCTACGAATGGTGCACTTTATATCATGTGCTGCTCGGTGCCTTGTTAATTTCTACCAACCGCACCCCCTGTCTGCTGTAGGCGTTCGTGGGGTCTGTCATCCTCTTGCACCCTTTTTCACGAGGCGCATTCACATCAGTACAGTTTGTTTTGTCATTAGGTCGAGCCTCGAGTAGCGCGCAAGCGCTGCTTAGAGGCGAAGACTTAATGTAAGCGAGTTTTCAAAGCAGTCCAAGAAACGCTCGTGCGTCGTGGCTGGCCTTTTTGAGATGGGTACAGCGCGGCAAACATGTGTTTCCAATTATCGTGCCCAGACGCGGGCGCGATAAGTGGAAACACATGTCTGCCGCGCGTACTCATCCAAAGGCCAGCCACGACGCACGAGCGTTTCTTGGGACTGCTTTGCAGGCTGCCGCGCTCGCTCGCCCCCGCTCCATGTCCCCCGATGCGCCCCGTAGTTTTCGGCTTCGCTCACCTTCTGCGGCTCACCGCTCGCGGCCCCGCTCCCCACATGATTTCCGTCGCTCGCCGCCTCGTTCCCATGTCTCCCCACATGATTTCCGTCGCTCGTTGCTTTTTTCACAGGTGAGTGATCTAGAGTTATTTGACCTCGAACACTGCAACCCCAGTACTTTCTTGGCAATGATTTATTCAAATCTCCTAGGTTCCATTACGATGGGTTGGGTAATACTGTGGTGGTTGCCTGAAATTGGACATTCAGCTAGTTGTTTCCATGAGCATGTTTTTTTGGCTTGTTTTTGGAAATTGCTGCCAGGGGAGACGAGGCACTCGAACTGTTCTGTGCTGTTTTTGTTTGATAAAATCATTCCTTCCTGTAAACGCTCTGGTCTCTAGGAGCAGAGGGCTCTGTGAGACCGTTCTAGAGCCTCCGGCGAAGAAGCCCTCTAAAACCCTCTAAAATATTTGTTTTCTGGGTGACTGATCAGTTGTCAGACGTGAACCTGTAGGCTCTGTGTAACAGGAAGATTAGCTCTATTGATGCCTGAGCCTGTGAGATCTGTGTAACCCGAGAGACGGCTATAATGACGGAGCCTGTGAAATCTATGTAACTTGAGAGATAGCACCGATGGCTGAGGCGGCAGCCTGTGATATCTATGTAACCTGAAAGACAGCACTAGTGACTAAGCCCTGAGCCTGTGAGGTCTGTGTAATATGAGAGACCGGACTAGTGAGCCCTGAGCTTGTGATGTCTGTGTAACCTGAGAGACAGCACTGGTGGCTGAGGTGGGAGTCTGTGACATCTGTGTACCCTGAGATACAGCACTAGTGACTGAACACGGAGCCTGTGAGATCTGTGTAACCTGAGATACAGCACTAGTGACTGAACACTGAGCCTGTGAGATCTGTGTAACCTGAGAGATAGCACTGGTGGCTGAGGTGGGAGCCTGTGAGATCTGTGTAAGCCAAGAGACAGGACTAGTAACTGCACCCTGAGCCTGTGAGGTCTATGTAACTTGAGAGATAGCACTGATGGATGAGGCGGGAGTTTATGAGATCTATGTAAACTGAGATACAACGCTAGTGACTGAGCCCTGAGCCTGGGAGATCTGTGTAAACTGTAAGATGCTCTACTGGCTGTTGCTGTCATCTGTAACATGTATGTAACCTGGGAGGCATCTCTGCTGGCTAACGCCTCAACCTGTAAGAAATGTATAAATCTAAAGACAGCTCTGCTTGTATAAACTTGCATGGTAGGTTCAGAGTAAGCTTTCGGCTATCTCTGCCGGTGAAGGCCTGGACCTGTATAACCGTGTCATCGGAGTAAGCTTTGTTGGCATTGGCCTGATCTGGGGCCACTGGAATTATGCAATTCTGTGGCTGTGGCTTTTTTTTGCATAATTATGGATTTGCCACATAATCCAGATCTGCAGATTTTAACCCAAAAATTTTCTCTAGCTCAAACCGATCAAAAGTTACTAAAAATGTTGCAGCATGTTTTCGCACACAGTGGAAAGCCCTTAGTGAAGGTTAACTGGTCATCTTACAGGTCCCTATTTCTGTATTTTTCTGTTAAACTGGTACTAATGAGGAGAAATCTTCCCCAGACAGTATTACCATTCCGTATAATACATGCTGCCCTGGCCTGGGCCTGGGCCTGGGCCTATTCTATCTTTGTAACTGAGGGCTAACTCGAATCACTGAGCCCTGAGTCGCTATGATTTGTGTACAGGGTGAGCTTACTGCTAGGATACACCTGAGTTGTAATACGTGGTTAATCTGTGGGTAGTTCTATTGTCTGAGATTTAAGCCTGTATGATCGGTGTAATCTAGGGGTTGCTCCACTGCCTGAGGTCTGAGGCTGTGCATTCTTTGGGACCTGCGGGATAGCTCCACTGTATAAGGACTAAGCGGTCTGTCGTGTCTGTGCCTACAGAGAACAAGCGAAACCCATGAATATTTAGGGACCAGGGGTGCATAGTGCTTTAAAGGAACAGAGGTCCCTAAAGAGAACTTATCTAGGCGTTTAACTGGGAAAACAATTATGACCAGACATGCGGTCAATTTGAAAAAATACAATCACATTTATTAGACAATTTAGTCAAATCGGTGGGAGAAAACACAAATGACACAAAATTAAATGAGCAGAACAAAAACAGAAAAACTCAGGCAATAGTGTGTGACATAAGTCAAAACATTTAATTTATTTAATTAAATTTAAAGCAACACTACTGCCCCTATGTGCCTATACTCTGTACATTATAATATGGGTCAGTGTGCGAGAGTCGACGTTTCGATCCTTACAAAATAACAGGATCGTCATCTGTGTCTGTGCCCTCAGATTTAAAACAGTGGGTTCTAACCTGTTGCCTGCTTCAGATTACCTTGGACAGGTTGTCAAATAGCCTCCTGAGACTGTGTGCGTCCCCATCAAAGGGTGCATTACACACCTGATTGGATGTCCTTGGATCACCACAGGGCTTAGAGACGCTGCAACTCGTCTGGAGCTAGGCCCTTCACATCAGCACTGCTTCCCTACTCTCGTCAGTGAAAATGTATTGGGGTACCAACATTATGTGTATTTGTAGGTCGAGCTTATCACTCAGGAGGATATCCTGCACCTGAAGAAGGACGGTGCGATCCTGGCTGGGACCTATTGTAAGAACCAGGTTTTCAGCCTTTTTTGCGGGATTCAGGGACTGAGCTGGTGGCTCTAATGTGCCGGGGAAGGTCGTTCCAGGCTTTGGTAGCCAGGTGGAAGAATCCATTCTCGCCGGCTTTGGCTCTTCGGATTCGGGGTACATGGGCGAGCAAGAGGTTGGCAAAGTGGAGGTTGCTGCTAGGGGAGAGGATGTGGTCTTATGTCTAGAGCGGTCGACCTCGGTGCTGGGGAACTGGGTTCGAGTCTCGGCAAGGATGCTCAACATCATTTATTCTGGGCAAATCACTTAATCTCCCCGTGCCTAACAAAAAACAAGCATTGGCATAGCCAATAGGTCTCGCCTTTGGGACCTTATAAGTTTTTAGCCATGCAACAGTTGATGTTATTGCACCAAGGATATTGTGCTGCATAACTAAATACTTATAAGGTCCCAAAAGCGAGACCTATTGGCTATGCCAATGCTTGTTTTTAACAGTCTTTAGCTCAGAACTACCCCCCCCCCTACCATCCTCCCCCCACAGTTGAAATCAGGATGAATTCAGTGCTTTGGTGAATTGCTACTGCTAATTATGTAGTGTGTTTCTTGTCACAATTTGTCACATGCTTTTTTCAAACTTTCTCGGGGTGGAGGGAAAGAACCCCCTTTATGTTGCTGGGCTCGCTCGCTTCATAACAACACTCCTCTCCAACTTTTACGCCTCACCACTTTGAAATGTCACCAGCCGCCCCTGCTAATTGCGTCACAGAGAGAATAGACAACTGGCTGACAATGTTGCTGACAACGTTCAAGCAAGACGGAAATCCAGTTGTGGCGGATCAATGCCAGGTTTTTAGGATAGCCACTATCAACATTATTTCATTAAAGAATCATTGGCCCGCAGCCTTATGGAAATTCTACCTTGCATTTTCCCTGGGTGGATTTACCTACTACCACACGTTTACCACAAGTTTGAATTGCATGCTTGCCCTCTTTTATTTTTAATTTTTATTTTTATACAGAGTACATTATAATCATACAGAGAGACACAGACACTCGTAAAGATACGACCAAACATAATCGTTTATCAGAATGGAATACTAAGATTTAAAGCACAGTACTGGGTGTGACTGGGACTAACCGTTAGAAGACAGACCAAAGAAGGAAGGCTCGCTATAATGGTGTGTAGTCATGAGCAGTGGTAAAACCTAGAAAAAGTCTACTCCGTGGATCTCAACTCTTCCGAGCCAGATTCTTCACTCGTCGTAATCGATAAGCAGAGTTTCAGGGAGACTCGTATTTAAAAATCCATGCCACCAGAGCATAGGATTAGTGGCTTGGGAAAGCAGTCAATGGTGGACTAAGATTAATCATGTTAATACAATTGCGAAGAAATATATCCCACTCAAATGGCCTGGAATACATGGCAAATTACCTAAAATGATTAATTTACGGTCCCAGGCCAACTTGGTCTGACAGAACCAACAGAGTTTCCCAAAAACTATCTGCCAGTAATAAGTGATAGCAGGGCAGGCTGCAAAGATGTGGACAGCATCCACCTTATCTTCTGAACATCAAAGACATTTAATGCCCTGCTGAAATTCATGATATGTAAGCTTTGGGGGGTGTAATAAAGATCAATAATGAATTTAAACAGATGATATTTAACACAATAGACATTTAAACGCTATGTGCAAACACATTAGTGCGTCTTTATCATCAAGTGTTGCCTCCACGCCGAGATAGCGGCTCCACTTATCAGCAGCATGTTGAAGAGGGTCAGCCTGCTGGACGACCTCAGCCGATAAAATCACTTTGTAGGCCAGGCTGATGCCCTTCTTTGGTGGGCCACATTCCAGGAGACCTAAGAAGGTATTTGGAGAGCAGTTAAGATCATCCGTCTTCAAGCTCCTAAGGATATGCCAGATCTGAAGATAACAGTAGAATCCAGAGCAGGGAAGAGAGAATCTTTGACTAAGCATTTCGTACGAGAGAAGAGTGTTGCTGTCATAAAAGTGACACAGCGTAAGAAGCAGAGAGGCCTCCCAGCAGTCCATGAAACTCTCATGAACTTGCCAAGGAAAATTAGGGTTATAGCATAAATCTGAATATAAATTAAAAAGTGTGATGCCCAGTTCCCTAATTTTGAAGAGTGTCCATATGGAATGAAAGGCCCACAGGCTCTTAAACCAGGTCCTTTTGAAATATACAGTATCAATGATGTTGCAATGTGGCACAATATAGGCCCCTCAAGGAAGATATTCGGGGAACATGGGGCCTAACTCCCATGGTTCGCTACCCAAGACCTTGACTAGGCATGCCATGAACGCAGCTAAATAGAAAGTCTGTAGGTCTAGTAAATAGAGACCACTCTTCTCCCAAGGCATCTGAAGGAGTTATATTCTAGATCTAGGCTTTTTATATCCCCAAGTAAACGTTTGCCACAAGGCTTCAATCTGACAGAAGAACACTTTATATAAGTAAAGTGGTAGCGTCAAAAAAGATACAGATACTGTGGCAGCATGATCATCTTTATGAGATTGCACCTTCAAATTAGCCCAATATGAAGTCTGTTCCATCTGCTAAAGATCTCTGCCATCATGATGGAAAGTAATCCGAAATTGGACTCAATTACCTCTTCCATCTTTAAAGATATTTCCAGGCCTAAAATATGTAGCCGAGCTGGCCCAATGCTGATCTTGTCCCAGAGGAGATTATTAGCCAAGAACAGTGTCTTGACAAGGTTGAGTTTATACCCTGATATAGCCGAAAAATCCCTAGCTATAGTTTCGATTGCTGATAAAGAGGCCGTGGGTGCGGAGGTCAAAATAGCCATATCATCTGCTACGCTAAAACTTTGAGCTCAAGTTGATGGATTAGCAGTGGGAGTATATCCAGAGATCTCTTAAGGTCTTGGATGTAAGGCTCACTGTAGAGCACAAAAAGCTTGGGTGACAGTTGGCACCTCTGCCGGGTGCCCCGTTTGATCAGAATTCAGACCCAAGAAAAGAAACCTGGCAGTAAGGTTCTAATATAATTGCTGAACCAGGGTAATGAACCAAGAGCCAAAGCTCGAAGCCTTCATTATTGCCCAAAGAAATGGCCAGGAAACCCAGTCAAAAACATTTTCTGCATCAAGCATTATCATTTTGACCGGGTTTCCCTCAACTGAGCCTGTCTCAAGGGCCGTGATTACAGTATTGACATTTGCAGTGATGTCCCGCCAAGGAATAAACCCATGTTGGTTCTCATCTACCAAGAAGGATATCACCTCAGATAATCTGTTTGCCCGGACCTGAGAATAAATCTTAAAATCTGCATTAATAAAAGATACAGGTAAGTATAAGCCACACTACAGAGGATCTTTCTCTTTCTTGGGGATTATCAATCAATCAGGGGGTTGATAAAGCGCACTACTCACCGAAGGTTTCTCAAGGCACTGAGGGGGGGGAGGAGGGGTGCGCAGCTCCTGGGCGTTCACAGTGTTTCATCGAAGAGCCAGGTCTTGAGGCCCTTCAAGAACTTGGGGAGTGTTGGTGTCTGTCATAGGTGGAGAGGGAGGGAGTTCCATGCCTTGGCCGCGAGGAGGGAGAAGGAGCGTCCTCCTGTTCTGGTCTTCTTGATGTGTGGTACCGTTGCAAGGGAGAGCTGGGCTGAGCGGAGGGATCCTTGGGGTGGGTGGAATGAGCGGCGGTGGTTCATGTGGGCAGGTCCGATGTTGTGTAGGGCCTTGTGGGTGAGAAGCTTGAAGTTGATTCTCTTCTCGACGGGTAGCCAGTGTGGTGTTTGTAGGTGTTGGCTGAAGTGGCAGTGGTGTGGTAGGTTGAGGACTAGTCTGACGGTGGCGTTCTGGAGTTTGCGAATGAGGTTCTTGTTGATCCCGACGTAGAATGCTTTGCCGTAGTCCAGTCTGCTGCTGATGAGGGCTTGCATGGCCGTTGTTCTGGATGCAGAAGAGATCCATCTGAAGGTTTTTCAGAGTATGCGGAAGGTGTTGAAGCAGGCCGAGGATAAGGCGTTGATCTGCCAGTTCATCATGAGTGATGAGTCTAGTATTATGCTGAGGTTTCTTGCGTGTTCCATCAGGGTGGTGGGTATCCGAGGGCAGGGACCACCAGGTGTTGTCCCATGTGGAGGGAGTGGAGCCAAGGATGAGGACTTCTGTTTTTTCAGAGTTGAGTTTCAGGCAGCTCTTGTTCATCCAGGTGGCGACAGCTTTCATCCCTTCTTGGAAGTTGTGCCTGGTGATGTTGGGTTCTTTTGTGAGAGAGAGGATGAGTTGGGTGCCGTAACAAACAGTGATCAGGACATGTTACCCCAGATCATCCAAAGGAGTAATGTGGGTTTTAGAGAGGTGGGTATCTTGAAGACAGATTAGGTGTGTGGACGCAGGTAGAATAACTCTTCACTTATTAATTTGCACTTGTGAGGGGACTTCAGACTGTTTACGTTCCAGGAAAGAATATGGAGCCACGGATCATGACTGCCCATCAAACTAGCCATTGTCAGGCTTAATCCAACATCCAGCACACCCTGCAGAAAAATAGAGACAAGATCCCACTAAGGACACAATTCTCAAAATTGGACCAGTAAGTCATCCAAGTTTTGTTTTTCTCCCCAACCACCCTAACCCACTGTTAGCTCCTCGTTCTAACAATGAGACCAATCCCCCTTCATTTCCCCACCCCACCCAAAAAGATCACCCATCTCCCTCCCCTTCCAGCCAGCACTCAAGTGAAGGGCTACCCCCCAAGCGCCCAGTAAGAGAGACCTTCGACCCTGCATAAGTCATGAAACTGAAGCCCCTCGTGTACACTGAGACAGAAATATGAAAGGAAAAAAACATTCTAAAACAGGACAGAGACCAACAGGTCCAGAGAGGGCAGAGTAAGAGAAACCATGAAGTCAAGCAACAAGACGGAAAGAGAAAAAAAAGGGAAAAAAAAGAAGGTCCGTAGCTAGCCGACAAAAGCATACCAATCCATCTGTCCTCAGACTGGCTTCCTTTCCCTGACTGGGAAAAATAGGACTAAGCATCAGTGTTATCAGGCCTTCACTTAGTTTGCCACCATTTTGCCAGTTGATCCTCCAGTTTCGGAGCATCAAAACATGAATGCACTTGCCCTTCATACTTTACACGCAGAGTAGCAAGCTCCATTAGTGAAATGGTGGCCCCAAATATTTGGAAAGCAGGTATATACTCCCTCAGCTGCCATCACCTAACCACAGTTTCATGGCAGAAGTCTGATCGGAGAAAGAATTAGACTCCAGAGGCTTAAATCGGGGACCATGGGTGGGCAGTCCTAAAGATCTCTTGGCACAGCAAGGGGTTACCAACATATGTCAGGACGAGGTGATGATCCTTCCCAGGGGAGATGAAATGGCAAACGGTGGGCTCTCTGAATCATGCAGTCCATATCTCAATCTCTCAATGTGGGAAAACACTCTCTGAAAAGGCAATCATCCCCTTCATCTCCCTCTCGGATGCCAAGTATTTTGAGTATGTTTTGTCTGGAACGGTTCTCAAGGTCCTCGGCCCTTGACAAGAGTGTAATCAGCTGAGGCTTGTGTTGCGAAGACTGTGTTTTAACATCCCCTAAAGTGGCCACGAGAGTCTCCTGTGCCTTTTTCACTTTACCAAGTCGTGAATTGAGAATGTCCAAATAACTAGACTATTTTCTAAGGACCACCTGTGTCTTCAGATGAGCAGTTTTAAGAGTGAGCAAATCTTTACCATACTCCTCCCTATGTTGTTGCAAAAGCTCATAGATGGCAGTTAAGGTCGGGGAATACGGCTCAATAAGAGGGGTACCAGTTGCGACAGGTGAGGCCTGAGTTCTACCACTGCTGGCCTGCAAGGGAACAGCCTTCCCCATCGAGGGCAGGGGGGGGAAGATTTGTTGGGGTCAGCTCGGTGCCATCAGGGTCCCAAAAAAACTCATCTTCTGGTGCTAATACAGAATCTAGAGCCCCCTGAGCAAAGACTTGAGTTACCAGGTCCTCGATATGAGAACCAGTAATGGAGGCATCCCCTGCCTCCCGTTTGCCATCATTCTGGGTCAGGTGATCCCCTGAGACCTTAGCTCTGACTGCCAATCAGTTCTTTAGACTACCTGGTGCAATGAGCCCCCCCCGCTTCATGGTCATCTGAGTCGGGATCTGAGTCCACCAATCTTCCAGAGTCTGAAAGGGAGAAGAAGGTCTTGAGATGCTCTGATAAGGTATGCTCCTGTGACTGAGGCTGCCCATCATTTTGCTGCTCTGCAATCAGACTGTTTGGGCCAGGCTGCAATATCTCATCTGCAGCTACTCCGGCAGACACTTGCTGGATGGTCTCATGATTGGATCCGGCTAAGACTGTAGCAGGTGTTTTCCCTGCAGGAAACAGCTTCCCCGGGAAAGCAGTGGCTGTCTCAGCAATGTTCTCCGGTGGCCCCTCCCCCCCCATGAGCACTTGATCTCCCCGTGATTAAATGGGCCCCAGGCGGAAAAGGAGAGATATATTGGTCTAGAGTCCACTGAGCAGATGTTAACATGGCTGGTGCAGATGGGAGGGCTGGCCATCCTGGAATCCTCTAGGTTTGAGATGCCTTCAGAGGGTTTATCCAGACTTTGTTCGTTGAGACTCTTGGTGGTAGGTCTTGGAAGCGGACCTGTAGCACTCTCTTTTGCTGTGGGTGCATTAGCAGTATCCCTTCGGCTGTTATTCTGGCTGGAGCTTGGCTTGCCTCGCTACACTCTCTTTTTCAAGATATGTGGGCTGCTAGCACTCAGGTAAGCAGGGGAGACCCTCCCCTAAAAATTGATTAGGGAGGCATCCTCGATGGTACAGAACAACTGGGTGGCCAACTGTTGGGGTTTGTAGAGCGCAACCGTCATGATTGCCCTCCAGTGTTAAGTTGTAGGGATTTGTATGACCTTGTTAAACACAGCAAGGTAAGCTTGACCAAGCTGTGTTTGACTGGTCAGGTTTACTCTGTGGTAACGCCATCCTTATGCTTAGCATTGCTTTGTATCTGGTCATGATGCCCTTCTTGTAAGCCCATGGTAATCTGTTTATGTTTTCGAAGTTTGCTGCTATTTGTATTTGTATTTGCCTGTGCTTTATTATTTGTTCCCAAGAGACTGTCACTAACTCAAACATCCAGGAACAGGCGCTCTGCCTTGTGAGCACGTTGCTTTCCTCTTACGCTGCTAGACGCGTGTCTGGCAACGTGCAGAGAAACCCCACCCTTCTGCAGCTATAAAAGACTGCCACACCCGCTTACGCTTGCTTGTGTTCGTTTACCGCTAACCAGCATCTCCACTTACCTGGAATCTCCCGACGACGTTTCGCGCTCCAGGCTCCTCTCCAACTTCCGGTTCTTCTTCCGGCTTGCATTGTTTCCCCTCCACCTTGGCGAAGTCAGATCTTGGTCCGTCCCCGTCAATCTTCCGGCGCTCGCTTCCTGTTCCCGATTCTTCACCCGACCTGCAACAAGAGACAAAGAAAGAAGAGAAAGAATCAACAAACCAAGTAAGAACGTTCCGCTTGCGGAGCGCGCTCGCATGCATGCATAAAGACAATTGAAAGGTAATCAGAGAAAGGAGATACTTATCTCAATAAACAGTTTGGCTGAAGTAAGCCTTCTTGCCGCGATCTTCCCGTCAAGACCTAAGACACACAAAAGAGAAAAGATAACGCAAGGGTTACAACAGAGTTACCGAAGGAAGGCTCTGTGAATCAATCTTTGCGAAAACAGTCACGCTCATTTTATGTTTTATTTGGGGCACTTGTAAAGCGTCAAAAGACACCTGATTTTGTAAGTGATTCAAATGACTAGGCTTACATTAAGTAAGAAGTGAAGTTAATCGTGAGAATTGATGTGATTATGTTTATTGCAGAAAAGAGACAAAGAGACAAGCATTTTAACCTCCTCCCTGAATAATAAGGATAATGCTAAGGTATTAACAGAACAGCGAATAGAGTCAATGTTAGATACATGTGAAGGACAGCCTTAGCAGTGAATAGTGTGGCACTCATCATTGTTTATTGTTTTATAGGCTTTGAACCGCGACAGAGTTAGCCGTCGGACGTGTCCTTACTGACGTGAAGAGAGTGGCGAGAGTGTCCTTTTATTTGTCGTTTTGGTTCTTTTGTCCCTTTTTTCCCCTTCCCCCGAGGACCTAAGAATCCAGGCTGTTAATAGACAAAGGCTTAGGAGGATCTAGGTCTTAGGGGGCATAGGAAAATATCTTCTCATCTCTCATCTGGAACGCCTGGATTTCAGGTGAGTGAAGGTCAACAGAAACACAAGCCTTCACAACATTTAAGTTCTAGTTGAGAGATGGACCCAAACAGAGATCATAAAGATGCCCGAGACATGGCGCAAGCCTTATTAGAGGATACCGAAACTGATAGAAATGTTGCAGGATTGTTACAATCTATGCAGTTAGAAATGCAGAAGCTAAAGCAAGAAAACTTAGAATTGCGACAAGAAGTTATACGTTATAAACCCAGGGATTTGACTTGGTCAAATATGACAGTTCCCCCTTTTACTTCCTCCTTTGAGACAGGTACCAAACCTAAGACGACAAGTTCCTTTAGGAACACCGAAGAGAGCACAACACCAATACAGGTCACAGTTGCAGTTCCACCTACGGTGCCTTTATCAGCCCCGGAACGGTTTTTGGGTGACAGCGCAAAGTTTAGTATCTTCATTAGCCAATGTCAACTACATTTTATGTGTAAACCTCAGGCTTTTGTGTCGGACGCAGCTAAAGTGGCCTTTGTACTTTCATACCTGGGAGGCACTGCTGCAAACTGGTCGATCCCTTATATAGACAGAAATGATCAGGTGCTATATAATTGGCCATTGTTTAAACAAACCATGACTAAATTGTTTGCTAAACATACTTATGTACAAGCTAGTGACAACGAGCTGTTGAACTTGAAACAATCTGGTAAAGACCTTTTGACGTATCTAACTCATTTCAATCGTCTATTAACAGAGACCCAATGGCCAGAAGAGAAGCGCATATCTCTATTTTATCGTGGATTACGCGATGAGTTAAAAGACGCCCTAGCCCACATAGTGGACCTTCCAGATGAATATTCCGAGTTTGTTGATTTGGTGGTTAAATTAAACCACAGGCTGAATGAAAGAAAGGGTGACAAGATCAGAGTTGAACATAGGTTAACATGGCTAAAGTCAGAAAAGAAAGAGACAGAAGGAAAACAAACCGAGTCAGAACCCATGCAGATAGGTACTATTAAGGGGCCACTTACTCCAGAAGAAAAAGAACGTCGTAGGAAATTAAACCTGTGCCTCTATTGTGGACTGTCCGGTCACTTTGCAAAGGAATGTCCTACTAAACCAAAAGCTCCTAAAAAGGTTAGCATAGTAGCAAAGAACCCTTCAGAGCAGGAAAACTAGGTAACTCGTCAAGGAAGGAGATCACTTGTACGAGGCAGCATCAGTCTAAGATCTCCCAATCTCGACTCAAGTTTGTACCCAGAATACCAAAACATTTTATAATTCAAGTCATTTTAATACTCAATGCCCAAGTCAGACATACTGTGTCAGTCTTATTGGATTCAGGAGCAACCGGAAATTTTGTGGATAATCAACTAGCTCAGAAGCTTCAGATGCCTGTTAGACTGAAACAACAACCAGAACCAGTTTGTGCTGTAGATGGCACTGCCCTGTCTTCAGGAGAAATAACCCATCAAACAGAGCCTATGGTCATGGTTTGTCAAAACGGACATACAGAGTCCATTAGTTTTGATTTGATTGATACCCCTGCTTTTGGGGTTATATTAGGAGTTCCTTGGCTTATCACACATAACCCATTCATAAATTGGGAGACTAGGACGGTAACCCTAAATTCTCTATTTTGCAAGGCCCAATGCTACCAAGTAGCCCATCAGGAATTCGAAACAATTGTTCATTGTGCGAATTCGTTAGTCACCACAAATCTCATTCCACCCGAGTATCAGGAATTTGCAGATGTATTTGACCCTATCAAGGCCACTGCTCTGCCCCCTCACAGACCATATGATTGTCGCATAGACTTGATACAAAGAGCGCCCCTACCCAACAGCAGAGTGTATGCGCTTTCTGAGGAAGAAACAAAATACCTAAGATCTTATTTGGATAAACTTCTGGATTTAGGCTTCATCCGTCATTCTACGTCCCCGGTCTCGTCGCCTTTATTTTTTTATCCCGAAGCGAGACGGTGGCTTGAGAGCTTGTCTCGATTATCGCGGATTGAATAAGATCACTATAAAGAATAAATATCCTTTACCGTTAATACCTGTATTGTTAGTTCAGTTGAGAGATTCAACAATCTATACCAAGTTGGACTTGCGAGGGGCATATCATCTTGTACGAGTAAAGGAGCATGACGAGTGGAAGACGGCATTCAGAACTAAATTTGGATTGTATGAGTACACCGTCATGCCCTTTGGCCTGTGCAATGCCCCCGCGGCATTTCAGTTTTTTATTAACGAAGTGCTAAACGAATTTTTGGACATAAGCGTGATTGTATACATTGACGACATCTTAATTTATTCTAAAAATGAAGCAGAACACACACAGCAAGTTAAGGACGTATTAGCTAAATTACAAGACAACCACCTTTTTGTAAAACTTGAGAAGTGTGTTTTTAACACTAGACAGGTGGAATTCCTTGTTTATTGTCTCTCACCTGCTGGTATTATGATGGACAAAAGAAAGGTGAGTGCTATCCTGGACTGGCCAGAACCCTCTTCCGTGAAAGAGGTTCAAAGAGTTTTGGGTTTTGCCAATTTCTATAGGCACTTCATCCCTCAATTTGCGGAAACAGTGGTTCCCATCACAAGACTGTTAAAGAAAGGACAGTCATTCGACTGGTCTAAAGAGGCCTCCCAGGCCTTTCAAACCTTAAAAGAAAAATTTACGTCAGCACCGGTGCTCCGACATCCTAATCCCGATTTGCCATTCTTTGTTGAAGCTGACGCTTCACAGGTAGCTGTGGGGGGTTCTCTCCCAAAGAGACGAACAGGATGGTCAGTTGCATCCTGTGGCCTTTTATTCAAAGAAAATGCTTCCAGCAGAGCAAAATTACACAGTCATGGAAAGAGAATTGTTGGCAATCAAGTTAGTGTTTACTGAATGGCGTCATCATTTGATGGGAGCCAAATTCCCGGTGACAATTTTTAGCGATCATAAGAACTTGCAATTTTTCAGTTCAGTAAAAGCTCTCACTCCCCGACAGATGCGTTGGTTGAATTTCTTTAGCTCCTTTGATTTTGTAATCACATTCAGACCAGGTACCAAACAAGTATTATCGGATCTGTTGTCTAGGTATGGGCACACAATTGAGTCTAGAAAAGAAACAGATAATCCCTCCATTATTCCACCACAAAAGATTGTAGCACCCTTGAGTTCCCCTGACTTTATGACTCAACTTAGACAATTACATTTAAAAGAACAGGTGAAAGAGTGGTTGCACGACTCGAAGAATTCCCTCCAAGAGGGTCTGCTTTACCATGAAGATTTGTTATATATACCTAGTTCAGATTTACAACTAAAGGTTTTGCAGTGGAATCATGAGTCACCTCTTGCTGGTCATCCTGGAGCTCAAAAAACTTTGGACAATTGTCGAAAACACTTTTGGTGGCCTACTCTAGTAAAAGATGTTAAAGAATTTGTTGCAACCTGTCCCATTTGTGCCAGTAATAAATCCTCCCACACCGCTCCTGCTGGTTTACTCCAACCCTTACCTGTTCCCCCACAACCCTGGCACACGATAAGTGTGGATTTTATCACGGGACTTCCGCTGTCAAATGGTCACAACACAATTTTGGTGGTGGTGGATTATTTGTCTAAAATGGCCCATTTTGTTCCCTTATCAAAACTCCCTTCTGCAATGGAGTTTAGTCACATCTTTCTATCGCAAATTGTGAGATTACATGGCTTGCCAAATAAGATTGTTTCGGACAGAGGTAGTCAATTCGTGTCCAAATTCTGGAAACACTTTTGTGACTTATTAAAGGTAAAGGTAGCTCTGTCCACAGCTTATCATCCAGAAACTGATGGTCAAACGGAAAGGGCGAACCAGACCTTATTACAAACCCTGCGTTGTCTAATGGCGGAATTCACTAGTCACTGGGACAAAGCTTTGGCTTTAGCGGAATTCTGTTACAACAATAGTGTTCATGTGTCTACTCAATGTTCCCCATTCTACTTTTTACAAGGTTTTCATCCCAAATCACTACCTCTGTCTGTAGAACGCTCTTGTTTACCAGCCGTTACAGAACGATTACACGATTTATTAGACATACAGGCGAGAGCAGTGAAACATTTAACCAAGTACAAGGAACGAATGAAAGTTCAAGCTGATAAACATAGAGTTCCAGCCCCTAATTTTAAGGTTGGGGACAAGGTATGGTTATCCACCAGGAATCTACTATTGGCAGGACCTAGGAAATTGCAGCCAAAGTTTATTGGGCCTTTTAGCATCATTCAGGTACTGACCCCTGTTTCGGTAAAACTGCTCTTACCCCCGAGTATTCAGTGCACCCTACCTTTCATGTGTCATTATTAAAACCTTATAATCCGCTCACTAGACAAGACCCCCTCCTCCTCCTGTAGTTATCGATGGGCATTTGGAGTATGAAGTTCAAAAGATACTAGATGCAAAACGGTTGCAAGGAAAGTTACATTACTTGGTTGCTTGGAAGGGTTATCCAGTAGAGGAAAACTCTTGGGAACCAGCTTCGGCAGTGCACGCTTCTCGGTTGATTAGAGCCTTTTACCTCAGAAACCCACACAAACCACGACCTGTGGGGAGGCCTTTGAGGGGAGCGACTGTTGGGGTTTGTAGAGCGCAACCGTCATGATTGCCCTCCAGTGTTAAGTTTAGGGATTTGTATGACCTTGTTAAACACAGCAAGGTAAGCTTGACCAAGCTGTGTTTGACTGGTCAGGTTTACTCTGTGGTAACGCCATCCTTATGCTTAGCATTGCTTTGTATCTGGTCATGATGCCCTTCTTGTAAGCCCATGGTAATCTGTTTATGTTTTCGAAGTTTGCTGCTATTTGTATTTGTATTTGCCTGTGCTTTATTATTTGTTCCCAAGAGACTGTCACTAACTCAAACATCCATGAACAGGCGCTCTGCCTTGTGAGCACGTTGCTTTCCTCTTACGCTGCTAGACGCGTGTCTGGCAACGTGCAGAGAAACCCCACCCTTCTGCAGCTATAAAAGACTGCCACACCGGCTTACACTTGCTTGTGTTCGTTTACCGCTAACCAGCATCTCCACTTACCTGGAATCTCCCGACGACGTTTCGCGCTCCAGGCTCCTCTCCAACTTCCGGTTCTTCTTCCGGCTTGCTTTGTTTCCCCTCCACCTTGGCTTGGCGAAGTCAGATCTTGGTCCGTCTCCGTCAATCTTCCGGCGCTCGCTTCCAGTTCCCGATTCTTCACCAGACCTGCAACAAGAGACAAAGAAAGAAGAGAAAGAATCAACAAACCAAGTAAGAACGTTCCGCTTGCGGAGCGCGCTCGCATGCATGCATAAAGACAATTGAAAGGTAATCAGAGAAAGGAGATACTTATCTCAATAAACAGTTTGGCTGAAGTAAGCCTTCTTGCCGCGATCTTCCCGTCAAGACCTAAGACACACAAAAGAGAAAAGATAACGCAAGGGTTACAACAGAGTTACCGAAGGAAGGCTCTGTGAATCAATCTTTGCGAAAACAGTCACGCTCATTTTATGTTTTATTTGGGGCACTTGTAAAGCGTCAAAAGACACCTGATTTTGTAAGTGATTCAAATGACTAGGCTTACATTAAGTAAGAAGTGAAGTTAATCGTGAGAATTGATGTGATTATGTTTATTGCAGAAAAGAGACAAAGAGACAAGCATTTTAACCTCATCCCTGAATAATAAGGATAATGCTAAGGTATTAACAGAACAGCGAATAGAGTCAATGTTAGATACATGTGAAGGACAGCCTTAGGAGTGAATAGTGTGGCACTCATCATTGTTTATTGTTTTATAGGCTTTGGACCGCGACAGAGTTAGCCGTCGGACGTGTCCTTACTGACGTGAAGAGAGTGGCGAGAGTGTCCTTTTATTTATCGTTTTGGTTCTTTTGTCCCTTTTTCCCCTTCCCCGAGGCCCTAAGAATCCAGGCTGTTAATAGACAAAGGCTTAGGAGGATCTAGGTCTTAGGGGGCATAGGAAAATATCTTCTCATCTCTCATATGGAACGCCTGGATTTCAGGTGAGTGAAGGTCAACACCAACTAAACACACTAATCTAGAAGTTCAGCCAAAAGATTATAAGCCTCTCCCCCCAGTTATGTTGTAGTCTTTTTAACAGTAAAAAAAAGGTAAGAAAACAATTGCAACAATATCACAGGCCCTTGAATAGGCCTTCAAAGACACCTCTCCCAGTTACAACTTAGTAACAGCTTCACATTGGGGCCGGGGCACTGGCTGAAGGGAAATCAAGACCACCCCTTGGTAGACAGAGCAGTCTGCCTGAGGTGAAAGAGTTCTTGGCTTGATCTGTAGTTTTGAAAATGAGCAGACCACCTCAGGTTCCAGGCGGTCCCTCCCCCCTCAATGGGGAAGAGAGCCACTGTCCGGTCAGTAGTGGTTGGCGACCCACAAAAATGGTGGGTCGACATAAATAAAATTAAAAATTACAAATAAACATTTACTTTTAAAAATGAAAAAAAAAGTTTTACTTACCTTCTAAGCCTGCAGCATATCCTCGGTGTTCTCCGGCCCCGGCTCCAGACTCCTCCAGCGTGAAGTGCCACAGCTCCTTATCCAATACCGACACTACTCTCATGTTGCATGAGAGAAGTGTCTGGATTGGCAGGAACAGGATACCTCAGAGCTCCGAAGAGAAAGGAAGGCCTGTGCCTGCTATCCAACCCAGCTGCCTAAGAGGGGAGTTTGAATTGCTCATGTTGGTTTGGCCTTAGCAAGGTAGCTGGCCACACTGGCATGATTGATTCATACTGAAGGGGCCACTCGTCATTGCTGCCAATCAGCAGCAATGACGCACTGGCCCCACCCTGCCCTCTCGATTCGACAGAAAGCCGGAAAAATAAAAGGGTAATAAAAATCCTTTTATTACCATTTTATTTTTCCAGCTTTTTGCAACAGTGTGGGGGTGGTGCTCCTCCACTCTCATGGAGGAACCGCCACTGCATTCGCTCCCTTTCTGGCCCACTGCTGCTGTAGACTCCAGTGTCCATCCACATACTGTGAAAGCAGCTCAGCCACCTCAGCACAGCTCCTAGTAACCATCAGCGTGGAAATCGGTGATCTGCGTGCCCGCCGCCATCTTAAATCCAATACCACCACACATCCAGCCGGCCGTGGCAAAGCCAGTACATCTCAGGGGAGAAGAGGAGACTCCTGCATTGCCGGCTCAGGTAAGTGAAGGCAGGGATTATTCCCCCAGTCTCCAGCACTCTGAGAACTCTGCCCTCGCCGTCAACACATACAACCTGTAGTCGCTCCACGCACAACTAGCGCTGCGCCATCATCTTACAGCAGCATACATACACAGCTTATCCTCTTTTTTAAACAAGCTTTCTCCAAGTGAATTTTTCCAGGTGTCACATGGTGAAATTTGCAATGGGGAACTTACAGGTCAGTGCAAATTTACTGGACTCATATTGTCAAGTTGGACATAAACGCAGTTTTCTCTTGACCTGACATTTACAGGCCCACTCAGAATAATGGGGTTCATGTGTGATTTTATTTTACCTCAATATCTTGAAAATATTTTACTTACTGAGCACACCAGCTCAGTTTCAAGGCTTAATGTTACAATGATGAAGTTTGAGTGAATGGCAATTTTGAATGTGACAACTTGTAAAGATGCCATGAAAAAAGTGTGACATACAAATTGGACTGGTTACTACCGTGGGTGACATCTTGTTTTTTGGTCTTACATGCTTATCACTCAATAATACATTTATGTTTTGAATGAATAGGCCATTTGTATAGTGTATCACTAAACGAGAGGAGACTACAAAATAACCTAGGCATTTTCAAAATAAAGCCAATAAAGAAATGATCTGAAAAAGCTGATGAATCCAATCGTTATTGCCATATTGATCACATATTAAGCTGGCAGGATCAGTCAAGAAAGTTTCCCCAATTTTTCAACCATTTCGAGGTGTTGATAATACAGGGGTGATGGTCTCTGGGGTTCCAAATGAAAGTTCTGCCACTTCAATCATCTATCTACTTGAAGTAATCCTGTAACGTTGAGGAATCAGTACAGTTAATGAAAGCAAGTGAACACCTTCTATGTCAGGGTGTTTTCTTACACGTGCCTTCTCGCATGATTCTTGATTACTTAGGCTCACATAATACACTTATTTTTTGTCTGTTTATTCGTTATCCATTATGCATAATTTTTGCTTCGAGTAGTTCGAGCAAAAAATGCTTTAGAGGGAGCCTGTGAAACTGGATGTATGTCACAGCTGGTTAGGATGTGCTACCAACTTTGTTGCATGACTTTAGAAACTATGGAAAATACACTGATTAGGTTTCTTATTTTACTTTTGTATACAAGGACATAATTTGCATAACAAACATATTTTCCATTAAAATTGTGTGTTATGCACAGGGAAATGTGTGGTATCACTCACCCGAACAAAATACGTGCCTTGAAGGTAAACGCCATTAAAAGAGGAGTAGGAAGAGACTGCTATTTCAAGAAAACGTGTCTGATGTGTTTTAATGAGAGTGACAGGCAGTGGAAAGAGAGAGGGAGTGACTGAATGGGAGTGTTCGTTTCTTCTTGTGTCATTACCCTTTAATGGAATGAAGGATGTCAGGAAATGTCACTCTGATCTTCCAGTTGACTTCTTCAATAAATTTGCAGATGATTTAATTGAATGTAACATTCAGCATCTTTTCACACACTGACATATTTGCGAGATATCTAAAAAAGGTAATTGCTAATACCTGGAAAAACAACAGAGGTGCACTGAAAAAGTCTAGTGAGTCATGTTATCCATTATATGAACAGTTTGTAGCTCTACAAACTCATGTTTTTGTGTTTATTCCAGAGTGAGGTGTTTAGTAGGTGGTTTAATACCTTCTATTCTGAGTATTCATGCTCCAAATTCTGCATATATCATAAATACACTGGGGGTACATTGGAAGTGGTTCGTCATTTACAGTTCTGCTTCAGGAGCGGCTCGTACTGGGGAAATTAGGTGAGGTAGGGCGGGGGAGGGTGCCAGGGATCGGGTGGAGGGACCGGGGGCAACGGAGATAAAACATTTTTTGACAAAAGAGGCGGGGGAACGTAGCCCAACAAATACAAGAAAATAAAAAATAAAACTTACCTGCTGCCCTCCAGCATCGCGTCGCCCTCTTCCACTCCTCTCCACCGCTACAGGCAGGCACAGGCACCCAGCCTGCCCTGTGGCCAATCCTGAAGCTGCTCTCACATGAGAGCAGCTTCAGGATTGGACTGAGCGCCGATAATGTGCGCTCCAGGACTGACAGGGAGTCTGTGCCTGATCTCTCCAGCCCCAGCAATGTCCAACAAGCATTGGCATAGCCAATAGGTCTCGCCTTTGGGACCTTATAAGTATTTAGTTATGCAGCACAATATCCTTGGTGCAGCAACATCAACTGTTGCATGGCTAAACACTTTAAGGTCCCAAAGGCGAGACCTATTGGCTATGTTTTAGCCAAGTCGCTTTTAAACGTGACTTGGTTCTGACCAAGACTTTTTTAGACTTTGTAAACATATGCTTATTGTTGTATTATGTTAAGCTGAGCCTTTTATTTATTTCAATGAAAGATATCACAACCTTTGTGTTTTTTGCTTTTAATGTTATGCTGTCAATTACAAAAATCCTGTCAGACTTTGCAGGTGCGAATCCTACAGCATGGGGCCTGGGCACCTGCCCAGAGGGTGGACTATGAGGCAGCAGCTGTCAAACCGCACAGACCGGCTGGACAGGAAGTGTGACATTCCAGAGAAAGAAAACAACGCGGAGCATCCGGGGAATCTCGGTTAAAGAAAAAAAATTAGAGGGGGCGGGGTCAATAAGTGTATGGAATGTGAACCATGTGGTAACCAGAGATCGAGAGTCTGAAGTAGCCATGTCCTGGGGTTAGGGGTGCATCTGTAAGGGAGTAGGTTTTAAAGCGAGAGGGCTCGTTAGGCAGTTTGTGAAATGTGGGGGGGGCGCTTTTAACAGGAGAGCTGGTTCTAGAGGCACAAGCCTTGTGTGATAATGGGCCAGTTCAAGCAGAGCGGCACCCACAGATTTGTTTGAAGGATTGTGTTTAAATCACCAAGAAGGTTTGCGAAGTTCAGGTTAACAAGTCAAAGATGGGGGGTGGGATTAACATGTTAAAAGGGAATAACTTGCAAGCTCAGATTCATTTAGGGAGATAGGATTCACTGACAGTTTAGTATTCAATGCATTGAAGCCGGGACGTGTATGATGCTGCCTTTTGCTGACCTGCTTTGCAACTTGCAAGCAGAGTTGAGAATGAAGAAAGATATACAACTGTGTAGTGTATGTCTTTATATTAAAATATTGGCAACAGGCTCAACTCTGCATGGAACCTGCGTGTCAGTGAATTTGCTGGTGAAGGTGTTTGCATACTACGAAGAATCTATGGCGGGAGGAAACAGTGAAATGTAAAAAGTGAAGAGAAGTCACCTTTAAAAAAAACAAAAGTTACAGGCGTTTAGTGTGAGGAATCTGTCTTCGGAGGGACGGAAGAGCGGACTTCGGACCCAGGTACTGTGGTTAAGTATTTCAGTACTACGTGAGGTCGGAGAGTGTTGCGAGGGATACAAACTGAGGAAGGGTCTCGTGCATAGTGAAAAGGACGTGTAAGCAGTCTAGTGCGGAGAGGTGACGACACACGTCAAGCGTCGAAAGCGGCTAACTTGGATTGGGCAGAAGTTCACTGAAGTGGATGCTTTGAGCCGAGAATATTTGCTTGACCGCATCACGTCAATGCAAGGTTGTAAAACTGCATACATGTTTTTACGGTGATACACACACCCGTGAGTATTGGAGTGCGTTCACATTCGCTGAGGCGCACACCAGTTCAGTTAGTTATAAGTTAATGGAAAAGTAGCGCAGCGGTGATGCGCACACCTTTTATGACATTTTGGAGTGCATATTGTATTGATAGCACGTATTTATTTTGGAAAAGTTATTTGGTTGTGGAGATAAAATGTATCTGAAAGAATTCAGGAAAAAAAAAAACTAAAGTAAGATAACAAAAGTATAAGTGTAAGGGGTTACAGCGAATACGTGCGCGCGCTTGCCTGAAGCTGACGAGGAGGGAGTGGGAGGGGGGAGGGGATTCACACGCTGTAATCACACGCTGTAACAAGTAGAAGAAATGAACAAGCTGCTGCAAAAATGCTTTACAGATACTCGCTACTTTATTATTTCACAGGCTTCACGCACATTATTTGTTCATACTCACGTTTCTGGGACAGCAGAGAGGGGATCCGGTGAGGCTGCTGCTGGAACAGCATCAGCATCTGCGGCTTAGCTCCCAGAATGCCTTGCTTCGGCCGCGAAAGTGAAACTGATGAAAGTGGCATGGGGAGTCAGTTCACAAAGGAATTAAACTCAACTAGAGAACGGCGATTTTTAAGATAAGAATTGGCTGCTATGCACAGATTAAAGAGGTGTCCGTGAAGGCCAAATGAAAGTAAAGACGGGGCTCACCCTGACCAAATCACAACTATGGCAGCATACAAGGACGCGAGTGGTGCGCGCGCGCGATGGGAAAAGTGAAAGCAGGCTGGCGAGTGGTGTGCGATGGGCGCGCACCATGACGAGAGAGGAAAGCCATAGGGCGCCTCTGCTCGTCATTGTGCGCGTAACCGCACGCTGGTGGCCGGAAAAAGCCTCTTTGGTAGCACTTTCAAAAGCCCCTTACTAAATGTCTCGCAGAGCAGCTGTGAGAAGTTGGCCTGGTATATGGTGTTCACTAATTAAAGTGGACACCTTGCACCAGAACAATTCGACTCTTATGGTAGATAGGTTTAAGACAACATTTATAGAAAGCTATCCTAGTGGTAGCTGTGGAGAGCAGCCTTCAGGCTAAGTCTTGAAGGAATGTAAAGCAGCTTGTTTTACCACACAATCTCTTGAATCACCAAATGAAAAGACACCACACAGGTATATATATCAAATATATATGTATTTATTAATAAACACTCTCTACTAATCTCTTTATGAGATTAGAGGATAGGAACATATGTACAAGTCAAATATTTATCAAGATATGTTAAGCACAATTGAATATTACAATCTTAGTTTGCTAGACCTAGGTCTAGGGCATCTAGAATCGAGGGACCCCCAAGAACCACCCCAGGTAGTTGTAGGAGACCCACAGGGGACGGACGCGGTGACCTGGCACCGATGCGAATCCTGTACGAGTCTATGCACTCAGACGCGATTGAAATATCAATGTTAAAGGTCCCTTGCGTGTTCGAGGCGAACACACCGATCGGTCCTTGTACGAGTCGAAGGACGCGGTTACAGATGGTATTGCAAGGGAGTTGGACGCGGTGTGTCTAACACAGACGCGAACAAGGTACGACTCAGTGCGAGAATCGCACGGGGAACGTAGGAGTTTTAGGATACTTCTGGTGAACCTACAAGCAAGTCACTTACAGGGTAAGTAGTTCGAGGGCCCACACCCACAGGAGCACCGTAGTGCTGGAGTTACCTCACCCAGGGAAGCCGGGTGCACAGGTGTCCTTTGGTGTCGGGTCGCGGCGTCGTTTTCAATGGCGAACAAAGAAGACTTGCTGCTTGTGAAGTCCGAAGAAGTGTCCGGTGGAATCCAAGCCTGGATTCGGTGGAAGGATGACCTGAAAGCAGAGGGGACAGTGTTCAAAGTCACTTGGCAGTGACTCGGGGCAAGGAAGATGAATGCCCACCGTCGTCGCAGGGTTCAGGTCGTTCACGGTTGCCTTGACTCTTCAGCCATGAGGTCCAGGCGGCGTCGACGACAATCAGGAGCTGGATTTGGCGTCTCCCACGATGTCTGCGGCTTATTGCGGTGTCGGCAACTCCATCGGAGCCAACAAGCCTTGGTAACAGTAAGTCTTGGGGAAAGTGTGAAGAGGCGATGGTGCAGACCAGCAAGGTCTGTGGAACTCACCCAGCGAGGGTAAGTCAGGGCAGGCCTGGAGCAACCAGGGGAGCCCTTTGGTTTCTTTGGAAAGTCTTCTGGGGACCCACAAGCCGGCTGGCAAGGGGTCACGAAGACACCTCAGGAGGATTCTCTCACAGGGGCCCACGGTCACTCGGGACGTGGTAGGCCGCTGATCTTAGGAGGGATTCCTGCTGGAGGTTGGGAACACACGTGGTCCAAAGCACAATTTTATGACACGTTGTGAGAGGTTGCACTCGACAATAGTGCACGGTACCCAGGGGTCGCGGTTCCTCGTTACTCTTGGGGTCCACTGGCCTCAGCTTCGCTGGGGACTCACGATGGCCTTTGAGAAGTAAGGAAATCTACTTCTTGGGCTGCAGGGACTTCGGACTCCGGCGGGAGTGGTGTAGTTTGCGACCGTCATTTGTAGTTTTTGGTGCCTGCCAAGCAGGGGAGTCACTCCTTGACTCCAAGGGAGATTCTTCAGTCTTCCAAAGGTAGTGGAACGTCGAAGGTCCGGGATTCTTCTTGTAGAGCGTCGTCCAGGGAAATCTAGGGTGCAATGCACAGGTTCCCCCTCTTATACTAAAAGGAGGGGAGGGACTAGCTCTATGACCCTACCTATGGGAGGGTCAGGGAGTGGGTGGCTACACCCACTTCCCTTTGTCCAGTTTCGCGCCAGAGCAGGGACAGGTAGCCCCTGAGCCGGTTTGAACTGGCATTTGCACAGAGGAGCCTTCTGCTCCCCCAGTGCAGGACTTCAAAGCACTCTAAGAGTGCACCCACCCAGCCCCAATACACTAAACCCTGTCTGGGAGGTGGTCACACCCCCTTGGGACAGGATATCTATTGTTGGGCTCCCTCCACTGCGAGTGTTGGTCATCAGCAGGAGGGCAGCCCAGTGTCTGTGACTGGTGGCATCCATTTTGTGATGCCAGGGCTCTGTCGGATTCTACCGCGTTTCCACAGTAGGTACATGTCTATCCCTCTAGAAGGGTGGAATGCTACCCCGCCGCCAGGACTGGCGGGGGGTAGTATTCCAAGGTGTTTGACACCAAACACGACATGTTTCGATGCAGCCATTCCAAAGTTAGCATTTTACCGCGAGGATATAATGCACTTAAAAGTATATGGTTTAACCGCATCCACAAACAGCACCAGAGAATGGACTCTGAGAGCTGCAGAGGGGGCCCTGCTCAGGCAGAGGCACCCCCTCACATAGAAGCCAAGCACCCTGCCCTTAGGATTGATAGGGCCTGCCTTAGGGGTGACTGATAGGGTTATATGTGTGTCTAGGAGAGATATAGGGAACCTATATCTCAGTGAGGGGTGCTAGCACTTCCTCACTCAGGCTGCAGTAGCAGGCCTGTGGTGTCAGATTTAGTCTGCTTCCCAGGGGTGGCATAATACATGCTTCAAACCCTGGTAGGCCTGTGAAGTACCTATGCCCTTGGTATCTAAGGTACCATATACTAGGGACTCATAAGGTACCACAGTATCCAATCACTAGTGCACCTAGAGTGCACTCCAAATCGTTTAGAGAGAACAGAGAGGCTGGGGCCCTGATTAGCAGGGGCCCAGCCAGACTATAGCCAGAAACCAGTGTAAACATCAGAAAAAAAGTGGGGGCAACATAAGAGGCAGATCCTACTCTCCTACACAACCCCCAAACGCAGGGACACTAAACTAACCTTGACCAGTTGAGTCTTCGTGTTCAAAGTGGAAATACATTGAGAGTCCATCTGCATTGGCATGTTGGGTCCCAGGTCTATGTTCCACTGTATAGTCCATCCCCTGTAGGGAAATGGACCACCTCAAAAGTTTTGGGTTTTCTCCTTTCATTTGTTTAAGCCATAGGAGGGGCTTGTGGTCGGTCTGAACTATGAAGTGAGTACCAAACAAGTATGGCCTCAGCTTCTTCAGGGCCCATACCACAGCAAAGGCCTCCCTTTCTATAGCTGACCAACGTTTCTCTCTAGGGGTCAGCCTTCTGCTAATAAAAGCTACTGGCTGGTCTTGACCTTCATCATTCAGTTGAGACAGTACAGCTCCCACACCCAGCTCAGAAGCATCTGTTTGGACAATGAACTTTTTGGTGTAGTCTGGACTCTGTAAGATGGGGGCAGTGCACATGGCCTGCTTTAGGTCTTCAAATGCCTTTTGACAGCTAGCTGTCCACTGAACCTTTTTTGGCATTTTCTTTGAGGTCAGATCATTCAAGGGGGTCACTATAGATCCATATCCCTTGACAAACCTCCTATAGTACCCAGATAGGCCTAAGAAGGCTCTCACCTGTGTCTGGGTGGTTGGAGCAACCCATTCCATTATGGTCTGGATCTTGCTCTGTAAAGGCTGAACCTGGCCTCCACATACAAGGTGGCCCAGGTACACAACCTGACTCTGCCCTATCTGGCACTTAGTGGCCTTGATAGTGAGGCCTGCCTTTTGCAGGGCCTCCAAAACATTCCTGAGGTGGACCAGGTGATCCTGCCAGGAGGAACTAAAGACAGCAATATCATCTAGATAAGCTGAGCAATAAGTTTCCATCCCTGTCAGAACTTTATTCACCAACCTCTGAAAAGTGGCAGGTGCATTTTTCAATCCAAAGGGCATCACCACAAAGTGGTAGTGCTCACCAGGAGTCGAAAATGCTGTCTTGGCTTTTGCATCATCAGCTAATCTGATCTGCCAGTAGCCAGCTGTTAGGTCAAACGTGCTTAGATACTTGGCTGAGGCCAAAGTATCAATCAGCTCATCTGCCCTTGGTATGGGATAGGCATCAGTCCTAGTGACTGCATTGAGGCCTCTGTAGTCTACACAAAACCTCATTTCTTTCTTACCACCCTGGGTATGAGGCTTGGGTACCAGGACTACTGGACTAGCCCAAGGGCTATCTGAAGGCTCAATTACACCTAGCTCCAACATTTTCTGGACTTCAGTCCTGATACAGTCCCTGACATGGTCAGGTTGCCTGTAGATTTTATTCTTGACAGGCAGACTGTCTCCAGTGTCCACCTCGTGGGTGCACCAGGAAGTCTGACTAGGGGTCAGGCTAAACATATGTCTAAACTGTTGCAGAACTTGTCTGCACTCAGTTTGCTGATGGTCAGTGAGGCTGCTTGCCAAGCAACACCATCTACTGACCCATCATCAGGGTTCTGAGAGAGCAGGTCGGGGAGAGGGTCACTCTCCTCCTCCTGGTCCTCATCAGTTGCCATGAGCAAGCCCATGTCAGCCCTGTCAACATATGGCTTTAATCTGTTGACATGGAGCACCCTCAGGGGCTCCTGGGAGTTCCAAGATTCACCAGATAGGTGACTTCTCCCTTC
Source organism: Calotriton arnoldi (assembly GCA_963921515.1). Lineage (NCBI taxonomy): Eukaryota > Metazoa > Chordata > Amphibia > Caudata > Salamandridae > Calotriton > Calotriton arnoldi. The sequence continues at coordinate 171,567 of CAWUFW010013199.1, forward strand.
TGTTCAACTATTGTATGGGGGCCACTCCACTTGTCCTGGAGGGCTGCTGGGGCCACAGGCTCCAACACCCACACTTTCTGTCCTGGCTGGTATACAGTCAGTACAGCCTTTGGTCATGCCAAGCTTTTTGTAATTCTTGGCTGGCCTCCAGGTTTTTGGTTGCCTTTTTCATGTACTCAGCCATCCGGGAGCGGAGACCAAGTACATAGTCCATCACATCTTGTTTGGGGGCTTGAGAGGTAACTCCCAGCCCTCTTTTACCAAACACAGTGGACCTCTCACAGGATGCCCAAACAGAAGCTCAAATGGGCTGTAGCCAACCCCCTTCTGTGGAATCTCTCTGTAGGCAAACAACAGGCAAGGAAGAAGAAGGTCCCATTTCCGCCTAAGCTTCTCTGGGAGTCCTTTAATCATTCCTTTCAAGGTTTTGTTGAAGCGTTCAACTAAACCATTGCATTGTGGGTGATAGGGGGTGGTGAACTTGTAAGTTACACCACACTCCTTCCACATTGCTTTTAGATACCCTGACATGAAGTTGGTACCTCTGTCAGAAATGACCTCCTTTGGAAAACCCACTCTGGAGAAGACTCCAATGAGGGCTCTTGCCACCACAGGGGCTGTGGTGGTCCTCAGAGGAATTGCTTCTGGGTACCTGGTGGCATGATCCACTACCACCAGGATAAACCTGTGCCCAGATGCAGTTTGAGGGTCAAGGGGACCAACAATGTCAATCCCTACCCTTTCAAAGGGTACCCCCACCACCGGTAGTGGTATCAGGGGGCCTTTGTTGTGCCACCTGCCTTACCACTGGCTTGGCATGTGACACAGGAGCGACAAAACTCCTTTGTGTCCTCTGACATATGTGGCCAATGAAAATGTGGAACAAGCCTGTCCCAGGTCTTGTTTTGGCCCAAGTGTCCTGCTAAAGGGATATCATGTGCTAATGTCAAGAGGAACCCCTAAACTTCTGAGGTATTACCAACCTCCTGGTGGCTCCAGGGGCTGGGTCTCTACCTTCAGAATATAGGAGTCCCTCATCCCAGTAAACTTTATGGGACCCGCTAGTACTCCCAGCAGCCTCAGCAGCAGCCTGCTGTCTGAGGGGTTCAAGAGAGGGGCAGCACTGTTGCTCCTTCCTCAGATCTTCCCTAGAAGGGCCCCTGCCCCCAAGAACTCAACCTGATCAGGCTCAAGTCCCTCTGGGGCAGTTCCTTCTTCAGGATCTGCTTCACCTCCCTCTGGGGGTGAATCTGTGATCTGAGACAGAGGGGAAGGCACTGCCTTTACCCTATTGCTCCTCCTATTGGGAAGCATCTGGTCCATTGTTCCAGGATCCAGAGCTGGTTCAGTGTCATGCATTCTTGCTTGTGACCTGGTCACAGCAAATACCTCTGCAGGGATGCCCAACATCTCAGCATGAGTCCATAACTCTACTTCAGACCAGGCTGAAGTCTCTAGATCATTGCCCAATAGACATTCGACAGGGAGGTCTGCACTGACTACAACCTTCTTGAGGCCAGTTACCCCTCCCCAGGAGAAATTCACAACTGCCAGACTATGGTTGGTCTTGGCGTTGCTTGCATTGGTCACCTGGTACATTTCACCCAGGATGATCTGTCCAGGGTCCACAAGATCCTCTGCCACCATGGTGACACTAGCACCTGTGTCCCTAAATGCCAAAGCCTGTTTGCCATTTATTACAGGCTGCTGTTTGTATTTGCCCAGATTACTGGGACTCACTAGGAAGGACATATTAAGGTCTCCCTCACAAATCAGCATTGCCTGAGTGGGCACTCTGACTAGGTCAGAGTCCACTTCAGAACCCAGGGTCAACCCTACTAAACCCTTAGTCTGTGTACCACCTCCACCAGTAGCTGAACTAGGGGGAGCAGTTGCCTTAGGGGCAGGAGTGGTGGTGGTTTGGTCTTTGGACTTGTTACAGTCAGAAGTCCAGTGCCCTTTCTGTTTACAGAATTTGCACCAGGGCTTCTTTTGGCCTTTTCCCTTGTTGGACTATGACTCCCCACCAGAGGCAGATTTTTGGGGCCCTTGTGAAGACTTCTGGTCTTTTGACTTATCCCCACCTTTCTCAGAGCCCTTAGGATCTTGCTTCTTGGTGTCACCCCCTTGGTTCTGGGGTTTCTGCCTCACCCTGGTTCTGACCCACTTGTCTGCCTTCTTTCCCAATTCTTGGGGAGAGGTCAGATCCGAGTCCACCAGGTACTGATGCAACAGCTGGTTCTGGCAATTATTAAGGATTTGTTCTCTCATCATCAGATTATACAATCCCTTAAAATCAGTAACCCTACTGCCAACCAGCCAACCCTCCAGAGCCTTGGTTGCACAATCAACAAAGTCAGTCCAGTCCTGAGTCTGTGCCTTCTGGGTGTCTCTGAACTTTAACCTGTACTGTTCAGTGGTTAAGCCAAACCCATCTATCAGTGCACTCTTCAGGACTTCATAATCATCAGCATCCTCTTCTCTAACAGTGAGGAGCTTGTCTCTACCTTTATCTGAAAAGGAGAGCCACAAGATTGCTGCCCACTGCTTCTGGGGGACCTGCTGTACTCGACAGGCCCTCTCCATAGCAGTTATCCACTTGTGGATATCATCTCCACTCTGGTAGGGAGGAACAACCTTGCTCAGGTTCCTATGGTCTGGAATAGATTCTCTGCCTCTAGGGACACTGTTGCTGCCACCAAGGGGTTCTAACCCCTCTCGTCGAGAAGCTCTCTGGATCTCCAGGGCTTCTCTATCCAGTGCCAACTGCTTGGTTCTGAGGGCAACTCTTGCTTCCTCATACTGCAGCAGTTTGCACATTCTTTCAGAGGAGGTCTCTCTTATTGGAAAGTATGAGTTCCTCTGGTGGACAAATTCTCTGCCAGAGTGATAAGAGTGCTCAGATTCCCTGGAAGGGGACCTATGCCTCTCATCCACTCTGTCAGTTCTCTTAGGGAGAATTCCTCTGTCCATTTCAGGCCCCTTGAGGCCTGGCCCTTCAATCACAGAGTCCTGGTCATTCGGATTTTCATCGTCTGACCCAGATACTGTAATTGACCCACCCACTGATTCAGACCCATTAGCTCCTAGAGCCAATCTAAGATCATCTGCTGTCAGCAGATCTATCAGGTGCAGGGTTGAGGGACTCTGTCCTAGTCTCAGGTGTCTTTCAACACACATGGCTCTCAAGTCAGAGAAAGCCATGTCCTTGTACTGAGGCTGAGTGGATCCACTGGTTCCACCCTTTAAGGACATTCTAGTGTTGTGCAGTGTTGTACTACCTACACTAGTTTGTGGCCTACTGATCCTAGCTTGAGCTGTAGAAAGGGTGTGCTATCCCTTGGCACACAGCTCTAAGTTCAGTAGAACTTATCGATACTAAGCTTGACTTTATATGTACCTTAAGTACCTATAGTGGTTTTCAGTTAGTAATTCAAATAGAGATTTTCTGGTAAAACAATAGCAAGCTGGAATCCCACACGCTGCACAACAATGTGAGAAGTTGGCCTGGTATATGCTGTTCACTAATTAAAGTGGACACCTTGCACCAGAACAATTCGACTCTTATGGTAGATAGGTTTAAGACAACCTTTATAGAAAGCTATCCTAGTGGTAGCTGTGGAGAGCAGCCTTCAGGCTAAGTCTTGAAGGAATGTAAAGCAGCTTGTTTTACCACACAATCTCTTGAATCACCAAATGAAAAGACACCACACAGGTATATATATCAAATATATATGTATTTATTAATAAACACTCTCTACTAATCTCTTTATGAGATTAGAGGATAGGAACATATGTACAAGTCAAATATTTATCAAGATAAGTTTAGCACAATTGAATATTACAATCTTAGTTTGCTAGACCTAGGTCTAGGGCATCTAGAATCGAGGGACCCCCAAGAACCACCCCAGGTAGTTGTAGGAGACCCACAGGGGACGGACGCGGTGACCTGGCACCGATGCGAATCCTGTACAAGTCTATGCACTCAGACGCGATTGAAATATCAATGTTAAAGGTCCCTTGCGTGTTCGAGGCGAACACACCGATCGGTCCTTGTACGAGTCGAAGGACGCGGTTACAGATGGTATTGCAAGGGAGTTGGACGCGGTGTGTCTAACACAGACGCGAACAAGGTACGACTCAGTGCGAGAATCGCACGGGGAAAGTAGGAGTTTTAGGATACTTCTGGTGAACCTACAAGCAAGTCACTTACAGGGTAAGTAGTTCGAGGGCCCACACCCACAGGAGCACCGTAGTGCTGGAGTTACCTCACCCAGGGAAGCCGGGTGCACAGGTGTCCTTTGGTGTCGGGTCGCGGTGTCGTTTTCAATGGCGAACAAAGAAGACTTGCTGCTTGTGAAGTCCGAAGAAGTGTCTGGTGGAATCCAAGCCTGGATTCGGTGGAAGGATGACCTGAAAGCAGAGGGGACAGTGTTCAAAGTCACTTGGCAGTGACTCGGGGCAAGGAAGATGAATGCCCACCGTCGTCGCAGGGTTCAGGTCGTTCACGGTTGCCTTGACTCTTCAGCCACGAGGTCCAGGCGGCGTCGACGACAACCAGGAGCTGGATTCGGCCTGTCCCACAATGTCTGCGGCTTACTGCGGTGTCGGCAACTCAATCGGAGCCAACAAGCCTTGATAACAGCAAGTCTTGGGGAAAGTGTAAAGAGGCGATGGCGCAGACCAGCAAGGTCTGTGGAACTCACCCAGCGAAAGTAAGTCAGGGCAGGCCTGGCGCAACCAGGGGAGCCCTTTGGTTTCTTTGAAAAGTCTTCTGGGGACCCACAAGCCGGCTGGCAAGTGGTCGCAAAGACGCCTCGGGAGGATTCTCTCACAGGGGCCCACGGTCACTCGGGACGTGGTAGGCCGCTGATCTTAGGAGGGATTCCTGCTGGAGGCTGGGACCACACGTGGTCTAAAGCACAAGTTCGTGGAACGTTGTGAGGGGTTGCACTCGACAATAGTGCACGGTACCCAGGGGTCGCGGTTCTTCGTTACTCTTGGGGTCCACTGGCCTCAGCTTCGCTGGGGACTCACGATGGCCTTTGAAAAGTCAGGAAATCTACTTTTTGGGCTGCAGGGACTTCGGACTCCGGCGGGAGTGGCGTAGTTTGCCACCGTCATTTGTAGTTTTGGTGCCTGCCAAGCAGGGGAGTCACTCCTTGACTCCAAGGGAGATTCTTCAGTCTTCCAAAGGTAGTGGAACGTCGAAGGTCCGGGATTCTTCTTGTAGAGCATCGTCCAGGGAAATCTAGGGTGCAATGCACAGGTTCCCCCTCTTATACTAAAAGGAGGGAGGGACTAGCTCTATGACCCTACCTATGGGAGGGTCAGGGGAGTGGGTGGCTACACCCACTTCCCTTTGTCCAGTTTCGCGCCAGAGCAGGGACAGGTAGCCCCTGAGCCGGTTTGAACTGGCATATGCACAGAGGAGCCTTCTGCTCCCCAGTGCAGGACTTCAAAGCACTCTAAGAGTGCACCCACCCAGCCCCAATACACTAAACCCTGTCTGGGAGGTGGTCACACCCCTTGGGACAGGATATCTATTGTTGGGCTCCCTCCACTGCGAGTGTTGGTCATCAGCAGGAGGGCAGCCCAGTGTCTGTGACTGGTGGCATCCATTTTGTGATGCCAGGGCTCTGCCGGATTCTACCGCGTTTCCACAGTAGGTACATGTCTATCCCTCTAGAAGGGTGGAATGCTACCCCCGCCGCCAGGACTGGCGGGGGGTAGTATTCCAAGGTGTTTGACACCAAACACGACATGTTTCGATGCAGCCATTCCAAAGTTAGCATTTTACCGCGAGGATATAATGCACTTAAAAGTATATGGTTTAACCGCATCCACAAACAGCACCAGAGAATGGACTCTGAGAGCTGCAGAGGAGCCCTGCTCAGGCAGAGGCACCCCCTCACATAGAAGCCAAGCACCCTGCCCTTAGGATTGATAGGGCCTGCTTTAGGGGTGACTGATAGGGTTATATGTGTGTGTAGGAGAGATATAGGGAACCTATATCTCAGTGAGGGGTGCTAGCACTTCCTCACTCAGGCTGCAGTAGCAAGCCTGAGGTGTCAGATTTAGTCTGCTTCCCAGGGGTGGCATAATACATGCTTCAGCCCCTGGTAGGCCTGTGAAGTACCTATGCCCTTGGTACCTAAGGTACCATATACTAGGGACTCATAAGGTACCACAGTGTCCAATCACTAGTGCACCTAGAGTGCACTCCAAATCGTTTAGAGAGAACAGAGAGGCTGGGGCCCTGATTAGCAGGGGCCCAGCCAGACTATAGCCAGAAACCAGTGTAAACATCAGAAAAAAAGTGGGGGCAACATAAGAGGCAGATCCTACTCTCCTACAGCAGCGCATGCGCGCTGGCTCAGCGAGACCTAAAAACCACATGCGCAGTGTAGGTAGATCACACCACTCCCCCTCCAGCCTATCATAACCCTGGCCCCACCCCAAGCCCTGGCACAAGCTTAATAAAACAGGTTTTTAAATTTTAACCCGTTTTATTATCGTACTTTTACATTTTTTTAAGTGCTTGAGGGGGGGGGGGGTGGGGGGGAGGCAACACTCCTCCGCCGCCGCTGTTCTGCTTATGACTCTGGGATTACGATCAATGCTTAACCGGGGTTAATTTAGGGATCAAAATTTAACCCAAAATAAGAATCATGGCCTATTGGCAAATGGATGGAGAATGGTGTTTGTGCAGCACTGGAGATAAACTCTGTGTAGGTAAGGGCTCTTTTTCTAGTAATGGTATATTCATGATGGTGATAAAATATGTTTTCAGTTGTTCTTGACTAGATTAAACCGGTGTCTGTTGTTCATACACTGCACCAAACGAATTGTTTTATAATGACTGGTTTAACTCCTCTATAACTTTTTGCAAAGAATACGGATGCAAAGTTCGCTTTAGTTGTTGGCCGCCATTTTTTAACTCAATCTTTTCTTGTCATGAAGGATGGAGTGGTAATATCTGGATGGCTGAGAGGATTTAAATGATTGTGTTTCCAGAAAACTATTGCACTCAGGGGTTGAACGTGTTGTGGTGGGCGTCTTTATGAATTATGAACCACACTCGTACACACGGTATTATAAGAAATTAAACTGTCATGTTACTGTTTAATTTTATCATCTTTGAATTCCACCGAATAAGAGCGTGAAGTTCGGAAATCTGCTCCATTTCTAACAGAGAGATTTTCAGAAATTACAATTTCAGGAGAGGATACTTGAAGGTAGAGAGCAGCTCCGTTTGACTTTAATGGCCCCTCGGGGCTATGAACAATGCACTTTGCATCCTACTAATGTTGGGGAAGTAGGAACGAGTTGTATTTTTACATATAAGATGTATTTTGCAGATGGGTTATTGTTACACCTACTGTGATATTACTGAAAAATGCATTTTGTAGGGAAAAATCACATTTTTTCAAACAATGCTGCTGTTTACTGGAAGAGTTCACTGAGTTCGACTGCCAGTATCCTGACTCAATCCGCCACAGTGATTAGTTTCCAGGACACGGTTTGTATCCACAATTATCATGATATGTGGCATTTATTGGGCTTCGAGCTAGCACACTCTCGATGCCATCAACTTTCACCTTTTTTCGCAAGAATGTTCTAGCCTGGTTGATGTTAGTCAGTGCTGTAGCAAGCTTTTTTGGGGGGGCCCTCGCATAACATTTGTGGGAGCTCGCTAAACGAAGGATGAGTGAAAAAGATCTTCACAAAGTGAACTCTGACTGTTTCCTTAAAATCTGTGCGCAGTCGAGTGTACATAAGTCCAAGGTACACTTTGTGAGCCAAGGACATTTATGGAAGGCCTCCCATGCCTGGGGACTCCATTTACAATGGGCTTGAAACATTCCCACGTATCTGTCTCTCTCATAAATCTTTAATCGGTTGATAAAATCACCATAAACTAATAAGGTCCACTTATCATTGTGAGGAGAACCTCATGGCGCAGAGTTGGATACCACAATTCCACCAGGCAAAACCTGGTGGAATTTGGAAATGGGAAACCTGGTGGAGGCTCTTCCCGAGGCTTGGGGGAAGGTCTAGGGGGATGACAGGCTGGTGGAGGAGTAGTTGCACTGCTATTCAGTGCGCATGACCGTCGGGCCGGCTGTCTCGGTCTGGCCAAACCGTCATGCGCACTGAAGCTCTCTCCAACCCGAGCTGCATTGCCAGGTTGGAGGGAGCAGGCAAGACTCCCAGTCTAACTGGGAACGCAACCATCGGCGCTCCGGCCAATCCGGACGCTGCTTTCAGCAGCATGAAAGCAGCATCAGGACTGGCTGCAGTGGACTCTGGGAACTTGTGCCTGTAGTGGAGAGGAGCGCAGTGCGGCAGATAAGTGTTTTTTTTAAATTTGCCTATTTGTCCATCCGTCTCCACCCCGCAGCTCTATCGACACACCTGCTGCTACTGGGAAAACCCTTGCAAATGTGAAATGATAGCACTAGTTGAATCGGAATTCAACACAAGCACATATTGTGCCCGCCTTTGGATTCAATGCCGCAGTCAGCATAAGGATCAAACTAGCTTAACCAGAACGCGCCTCTTCAATAGAGATCCATTTTGGTGCTTTGGATTAGTGGTGCTTTAGTGCCACTTTGTGGAAACTACTGGGCCTAGATTACGAGTCAGACAGAGTTTAATTGCTATATGGAATTCTGCTCCTTTTGGATCTCATTAGGCCTGTGACCCCACAAACGGTTTTCCCAGTTGTTGAAACACCAAACCTGATTTTACCAGGCAGTCATTCCACCCCGTAAAATTGCATGATACATTGGTTGAAGCAGAAGGCAAACTTCTGTCCCCATTTTTTTCCTGGTAGGGAGGAGCAAACAATGCTCCTCTCCCAGCACTTGGCTTCCTCTTCCAAATCCCGACACCCCCTTCCTCCATCCACTACCACTCAATAGAGAAGCCCTTGCATACATTTACCATCTGCTCAGAGCACATGGTAAATGCATGTGTTACAACACATGGAATTGGGAATGCTGTGTGGTTTTATAATCAGTAAATCCAGTCCCACTTGATTATTCCCTATCCTATGTGGTTCAACTCATAATTGTACAGTACTGGCACAGTGTTACTGTACAGAAACGTTAATTCCACATGAAGATTGGGCATCCCACCAGCACCATGCAACTTGTAATCAGGGACACACAGTAGTATTGCAAGATATAGCCTAAAACTCAATGTTTCTCTTGCAATGCATTCATTGTTTCTTTCATTTTCGGTGTAAGTTTGTAGCATTGATTGTGAAAATGAATGCTTCCCCATCTTGGATCAACAGTCATTCCATTGCCAAATAGAAAGTATGAAGGAGTTACTCTCATTTTGTGGAGTATCTGTAGTATTCAACCATAGATATCACTGGAAGCAGAGATGGATAGAGTCTGCTGGCTGAGCTGTGTGGCCAACTGCACTGGCAGAGAACACAGACTCCTCTGGCCTCAGTATGTAAGTCTTCAAGTGTCCCCTCTGTACTTTCCCGATTGAATATTTCAACTTCTTCGCCAACTAACACGACAGCTGAAAACCTCTATCTCTATGTGGACCTCTATGAAGGACTTAGGAAGGAGACTCTGAGAGCTTCAGCACCTCCACTGGCACACAGATCATTGACCCAGCAGTGGAGAAGACCTAGGGAAGCTATTGACCTTCACAGCCAGAAGGGTGAGTGAGGGGAATTTAACGAGAGTGCCACACACCCCTCCTGGCTTAAACTGAATGTACAAAAAGCATGCCAACCTCTCAAGTCTTTTTATCCTTTGTTTTCTGTGTAATTCTGTGTGTCAGCACTTCAGTCCAGAAAGTCACTTAGGAGTCAGAAACATCATCCATATACTGTGGTTTGATGCATAATGGAATTCCCCAATGTAAAACGTAGCCCTAAAAAAATATAGCCATGTTGTATGTCACCTGTGGTCAGATATATTTACCCTATCTATTCCTCCTATTGGTATCACTTCACTGTAATAATAGTTGACATTAGGGTTTCCTAATTTTTGGAGTAGTCTAGCAATTTTGACTAACTATATTGTTGCCAATTGGAGAAATTAATTTAAATAGTGATGGAGCAAGCTAGCGGGTACTTTAAATATGCTTCCCGATCACCATAATCAAATCATAAAAGCATACAGAGGAATGTCCGCCTAATGCCCTTTAGAAGGTGTGCTTAATGTATCCATGGAGAACCTGTCGGGACACATACATTTATGTATCTGATTTTATACTTATCTTGTCATGATCTTCACATCCATAAAGACAAGATACCTTCACCATTACCATACCGAGCCTAACCCACTTAATGTGGTACATTTCCATATCACAATTTCATAATAGATGGCACATATTCTTTTTTAGTTCTTAATTGTGTCTCATCTTGCTATGGGGAGGTACTGTTGATATGCAAATATATACCCTCCAGCATGGCCCTGAAGATTGACCTCAGTGGGAAGCATGTTTCAGACCTGGCAGGCCTGATTTAAAAAGACTCAAAACATGGTTGAATTATAGGGTTTTAGTTATCTGATTATAAAAAAATTCTAGTTGGACTTCATTTTAGCTCTCAAATAACTAACATCTAATGGCCGGTCTGGTCTATGGAGGTGCTGTGGTTACCTATTTGTAGATCACAGCCTCTGGCCTATTTAGACTGACGTTAACACGTGTAACATATGCATTGCAAGCAACAACTTGATGTTCTTTATTTATCCTACTCCAGATGGAAAGACTTTGCATTGTTAGCATACACACACCTGCCTGGAAAAGTGGTAGATACCATAGTAAGCTGGAAAACTTAGGTCTTGATTTAAATCTTGGGGGATGGGTTACTCCATTACAACGGAATATAAATCCCAAAGGATATAATGCTATTTATATTTTGGCGGACAGGATATCCATCACCGTTGTGACGGAGTAACCCGTCCGCCAAGATCTAAATCAGGCCCTTAGACTGGGGTGCCCCTCCCTCAATCTCTGTGCATGCACATCATTACTCATGTGCTCAGTGAGAGAGCACAAGTGGGTCCTGCCTGCAGGAGAGCTGCAGCAATGTGGGCCAGTGGTATTTCAAACTGACATTCAGGCTTGTCCGCAGCCAATAGGAAATGTGCAGCACTCAGTTTCATAGTTTAGAAGACCAGCAGTGGAAGGATCCACTGAGGTATTCAATAAGCTGAATGGGATCCCCAGTCTATAAGCAAAGTCAGCACATCTAAAGCAGTTTAAAACCAACCAACCAGTTTTGGACAGAGTTTCCGTCCACAGTGAGGTTTCTGGAAGTGCATTTGATCATGTACATTCTCCAGGGGACTGTTTTAGCAGAAGACCATGTTTATCAACTTAGACACATCCTGATTTCAAAGGAAAATGGTACCACGAAGAAGTGGTGGAAGGGCTATCCGTTTGGCTCTCCCTATGGTTCACTATTGGCAACATGCATCTTCCATCTTGCAGTTGCTGGTACCACATATATACAGAGGTTTATAATTAGCTAATGGTCACTATAACAAATGTGTGGCTTGTGGTCATAAGCTATCTTCCTTTGGTGCACAGTCTGATGATTATAAGCATTATTGAAAAACCGATTCATAAATTTCACAACCTTGTGGGATACTTAGAGTCCAAGACAACTGTCCTGAAGCCTCTCAGGAGCAATGTATTTTTGGGATTATTTTTTATATCAATAACTCTAAACTAGGTTCTGGAGAATCAGGGGAGAGGAACAACTAAAGGGAGAAATACCAGAATCCTTGCACTCTTAGACCCTGTCTACCAGCTATAACTATAGAACATATATCAGTGTTTCAGTACAGTCTGTTATCAATTTTTCAGAAGTGTTATTGGTCTTACATGATATGCATCACTTACAACATGGAGGCTAAAGAAGCTTGCAGCCCACTGGTGAATCCATGGACTCCAGGGAGATAGAGCTGAGATGGAAGGAGAATAAAAATAACAATAATAATAAAGCAAGCATTAAGGAATAAAACGTGCTTACTAGGGAATATCCTCAGGGTGTAAGAACCCAAAAAAGGTGCAGACAAGGGGAGGCTGGGAGCGAATTGGAAAGAGTAACAAGAAATACACAACACACCAAGCATTGGTTTGATGTAACAACTGTGCTCATACTATCAGTGACCATCATTTGCTGGAAAGTTGACTACTATCTTTTTAATGAGCTGATAATGCTATCTTGGACAGGTCCTGACAGCAAACCTGGAGTGCACAGCTCTCTAGTCACTTTGTTCCTGGCTGCCAGGGATGCCAAGATGACCTAACACAGTGTTCTGACCTAAACCTCTGCCACAGCCTCCTGCTCTCTCCTGCCGCTCAATGAAATCACACTGCTGTTCCTAGTAACCCATAGAGTCCCAAAAAGGAGCTCTAGGTTGTCCATCAAACCACCTAAGCAGGACTAAATGTGATTCTTGACAATATAATGTTCACGACCATATCCAGTCATGCAAAAAAAACTAAAAATAAAGCCACAACAATTCATCTCAGGTCACTGGATTTAATGTGGACATTGAGACCTTATACAGGATGCTTATTTCTATCCTCGCTCCAACAGGGATAAGACAGCTATGGTTCAAGTCAGGATCTAAAATTCGTAAGTGTTTGAAGGAAAAATTGTTCAAATGATGGATAATTTATCTCCTAGTTTACCACTTCATACAAACCCAGATTTTATAAAGATCTTATTCACAAACAACCCCCACTAATAGGGACTTCCATCACGTACAATTTCAAATGATCATTTATGTTCACGTCCCTACAAACACAATGGCTTACAATGTTTTAGGTGCAATAATATAACATAAAATAAATTAAACATTGCATGAACAAGGATTCAACTACACTACCCTAAAACTACTCAAATTGAGACAATGGCTAACCAAATAAACAACAAAAAATAAAACATTTCTTTATAACTGCTCACTGTAACTGAATGGGGCAGTATTTAAAAGTAATAGTGAGTAATGTTATAAAAAAAAGGTAATGATAACAAAGATGCAGCTTTCTTGTCTCAAATATTTTTGCAAGAATATAAAACATAAATTTGGATGATTCCGAATGCCTGTAGTCCAACAATAGGAAAATGTCTTCTACAATGGGGAAATGCGGTTCACTAGGATCATAATCTACGGTTGACTAGACAACTTTTAATAGCATATGGAAGACCACAAGGCAGAAATTTAGAATCCGGTGTGAGGACCTTTGGCACAAATTATACAGATGTGATAAAAACAGAATGCAAGGACTTTAGAAATGGGGGTCTCTAGTTGGCAGAGGTAGGTAACTTTGTCCAAATAGGGACCCTTGCTTCTAGTCAGGGTGAGGGGGAAACACACTCTAGATAACCCCTGCTCACCCCCTTGGTAGCTTGGCACGAGCAGACAGGCTTATCCCAAAGGCAATGTGTAAAGTATTTGTACCAACATTCACAGTAACACAGTAACACAGTGATAACACCACACCATTTAAAAAAAATAAAGTAGCTTAATCTAAACTTAACAAGACCAAAACGACAAAAATCCAACATACAAGTATTAAGAAAAATGACTTTCAAAAGGTTTTAGCAACTGAGTCCATAGAAATCTATGGATGCGTGATTTCTTGCAAAGTACCTGTCGTTGCGACACAATTCACAAAGCCAAACAGCAGCAGCGCTGGGAAGCGTCGAAAAACAAAGAGATGCGTAGATTCCTGAGACCTTCGTGGATGCGATACGACAGTTCTGCTGGACACAGGGGAGCGGTGCGTCGGGTCCGGTCTGTAGGGGGAAGCGATTCGTCGATTCTGAGATGACTCCGATCTGCGGGTGATGCGTCGGGGAAAACATGCTGCACAGGGACAATGCGTGGAAATCCGGGATGCGTCGCCGAACGATGTGGCAGCGTCGAGCGGCGCTGCGTCGGTTTCTTCAGCCACGATCCCTCGATGCGTCGATTCTTGCAGTGGCGACAGGCGCTGCGTCGGTTTCAGCAGCGGCACCGCGGTGGGGGAGATGCTTCTCGCACCACAGCGTTGCATAAGAAAAAACTGTTGCAAGAAGAGCGATGCGTTGATTTTCTTGTTGTTGCGTTGCTTTCCAGCTCTCATCAGCAGAAACAACCTCCAGAGGCCCCACAAAGTCACAGGCACTCCTGGCAGGTCAGAACTCCCAGCAAGGAAGTTCAGGGGAGCTGGGGTGAAGTCTTTGTGTTCCTGAGAGTTCAAAACAGGAGGCAAGCTCTACTCAAGCCCTTGGAGACTTCCCTCAAGCAGGGGACACAGCACACAGCAAAGTCCTTCTCCTTTCCTTGGCAGAAACAGCAACTGCTTGCCAACCCCAGACACACTGCAAGGGCAGTACTTCTCCTCAGTTTCTCCAACTCTTCTCCTTGACAAAAGTTCCTCTTGATTCCAGAAGTAGTCTAAAGTTCAGGGGTTTTAGGTCTAATACTTATACCCCAAAATGTCTTTGTTCTCTTTGTGCAGAGAAGCCCTGTGCCCAGTCAAAACCAATTCTGTCCTCTCTGGTGCAGCTTCCTGGCAGGAGGTGGAGACAGCATTGTGGAAAGCAGACCAGGCCCATTCAGGTGAAAAGAAATCTCCTCCCCCTACTCTAAATGCAGCCCAGGTCTATTCAGCCCAGCCCTGACTCATCAGTGTGAGAAGTTGGCCTGGTATATGCTGTTCACTAATTAAAGTGGGCACCTTGCACCAGTCCAAACAACCCTTATGGTGATTTAAGAGGTCAAAGGTAACCTTAGAAAGCTATCCAAGTGGTAGCTGTGGAGAGCAGCCTTCAGGCTTAGTCTTGAAGGAATGTTAAGCAGCTTGTTTTACCAGAAAGCAATCTTATAGTATTGGGTAAATGAAAGGAGAACCACACAGTAGCCTCAAGCTTCTGGGCGTTTTTGGTTATATATTATGCGGCAGTTCCAGGCAGAGGGATCGCACTGCCCGCAACCAACGGGACTAGGAGAGAGGAAGATTCCTCTTTCCGAAGCTGCAGGGTACCTTTAATGAAGCCGGCAGAGTATCATCCAAGGCTCAATGGAGGGCCGAGAATAATCATCCATAATAAGCTGCAGCGGAGGTAACCCACCAGAGGGCGTTATTTGGCAAAATGAGACCTCATATCCCAGCGTGCATTTGAAAATGAACTTCCACCAAGGGAGGAGCACTGATAGCTCACTAACCACAAACACGCAGGAAATGCGGCAGCCATAAATCACCTCCGCTGACACGGCCTCTGAGGAGATACAAACAGCGGCATCGAAACGCGTCAGGCCATGGACTTCAAAGGGATGTTAAGCTGCCTGCTTGGTTCAAATGGAGTTTGTAACTCACCTGCAGCTGTGTGCGGCCTCAAGCTTCTGGGCGTTTTGGTTATATATTATGCGGCGGTTTCAGGCCGCAGAGGGATCGCACTGCCCGCAACCAACGGGACTAGGGAGAGGAAGATTCCTCTTTCGAAGCTGCAGGGTACCTTTAATGAAGCCGGCAGAGTATCATCCAAGGCTCAATGGAGGGCCGAGAATAATCGTCCATAATTAGCTGCAGCGGAGGTAACCCACCAGAGGGCGTTATTTGGCAAAATGAGACCTCATATCCCAGCGTGCATTTGAAAATGAACTTCCACCAAGGGAGGAGCACTGATAGCTCACTAACCACAAACACGCAGGGGAAATGCGGCAGCCATAAATCACCTCCGCTGACACGGCCTCTGAGGAGATGCAAACAGTGGCATCGAAACGCGTCAGGCCATGGACTTCAAAGGGATGTTAAGCTGCCTGCTTGGTTCAAATGGAGTTTGTAACTCACCTGCAGCTGTGTGCGGCCTCAAGCTTCTGGGCGTTTTTGGTTATATATTATGCGGCGGTTCCAGGCCGCAGAGGGATCGCACTGCCCGCAACCAACGGGACTAGGGGAGAGGAAGATTCCTCTTTCCGAAGCTGCAGGGTACCTTTAATGAAGCCGGCAGAGTATCATCCAAGGCTCAATGGAGGCCCGAGAATAATCGTCCATAATTTGCTGCCGCGGAGGTAACCCACCAGAGGGCGTTATTTGGCAAAATGAGACCTCATATCCCAGCGTGCATTTGAAAATGAACTTCCACCAAGGGAGGAGCACTGATAGCTCACTAACCACAAACACGCAGGGGAAATGCGGCAGACATAAATCACCTCCGCTGACACGGCCTCTGAGGAGATGCAAACAGCGGCATCGAAACGCGTCAGGCCATCGACTTCAAAGGGATGTTAAGCTGCCTGCTTGGTTCAAATGGAGTTTGTAACTCACCTGCAGCTGTGTGCGGCCTCAAGCTTCTGGGCGTTTTTGGTTATATATTATGCGGCGGTTCCAGGCCGCAGAGGGATCGCACTGCCCGCAACCAACGGGACTAGGGGAGAGGAAGATTCCTCTTTCGAAGCTGCAGGGTACCTTTAATGAAGCCGGCAGAGTATCATCCAAGGCTCAATGGAGGGCCGAGAATAATCGTCCATAATTAGCTGCAGCAGAGGTAACCCACCAGAGGGCGTTATTTGGCAAAATGAGACCTCATATCCCAGCGTGCATTTGAAAATGAACTTCCACCAAGGGAGGAGCACTGATAGCTCACTAACCACAAACACGCAGGGAAATGCGGCAGCCATAAATCACCTCCGCTGACACGGCCTCTGAGGAGATGCAAACAGCGGCATCGAAGCAGCGTCCAGGCCATGGACTTCAAAGGGATGTTAAGCTGCCTGCTTGGTTCAAATGGAGTTTGTAACTCACCTGCAGCTGTGTGCGGCCTCAAGCTTCTGGGCTTTTTTGGTTAAATATGTATTTATTAATATAACAATATCTAGCACGACACAGTATCTCCTACATGGAGATAACCACAAAGCACACAATACTTAAGCACAGAAATGACACTAATACACAGTGGGCGCCGGGGGAGACCAAACCATATACTAAGAAAGTGATATAAGAACCACGACTCAAGTCAAGACAGTGTCGAGAGGACATAGAATTGCTGGGACCCCAAGGAACCACCCAAGGTGAGTTGATAGGGACCCCATGGAGAGCGTGTGTAGTGTGGGAATACGACCGCGTGGTCTGTACAAGTCTATGGGGTAGTCGCGGTTGAAGTTTTAGAGTTTAAGGACCCTTCCCAGTGGACTTCGAAAAAAACCCGTGGAAGACAGAAGGTTGGAGAGCCACCCCACCTGTGGATACCAAGGTACCCAAGTTACCTATCCCACGGAAGCCGGGTGCATAGGTCTGAAGTGGCGTCGGAAACCGCTGTTGAACCCAATGGAGGACTTTGAAGATGAGCCGCTGCTGGAAGGAAGAAAAGTGTCTGTTGGAATCCAAAGGTGGATTCTTGTCGAGAAGTACCTAAAAACGCAGAGGGGACAGTCTGGGTCACTTCAGAGTGACCAGGGGCTCGGTAGACGAATGCCCACCGATGTTGGGTGCTTCAGGTTGGTTGATCGAGTCCTTGACTCTGCAGCTGCGGGGACCAGGAGATGTCAAGGACGACCAGGAGCCGGATGCGAGCTGTCCCATGAAGAATGTCGAGTGCTGAGGGGTCGGTGTCTGACGGGAACACCAACAAGCCTTGGCAACAGCAACCCATACAGATGATCAAGGAAGGGAATGATTCGGACCAGCAAGGTCCAGGAGACTCACCACACACAGGGGAATCAGAGCAGGCCTGGAGCTTCCAGGGGAGCCCAGGAAAATCAAAGTTGACCCTCAAATGGACCCACAGGCCGGAGGCACAGGATTCGTGAGAGAACCTCGAGCGATTTCACCAAACAATAGCCCACGGAGCACTCCGTGTGAGGGGGTCAAAGTTCTTGGTAGGAAATGGTGCCAGAAGTTGGGGCTACATGGAGCCCAAAGCACTTGTTCGGGAAATGCCAACAAGCTTATGCACTTGCAAAAGTATGCAGTGCACAGGGGATTGGGTATTGCAGCCCCCACAAGGGAGTCTGACCTCAAACTTGGAGAGAGGGCAGGTCTGCCTCATGAGACGTAAAAACTCATGTCCTGTGTTGCTGGACCCTTCAGAGTCCGGAGGAGCTTGGGATCAGCAAGCCAGTCAGCAGTGTTGAGGTGCCTGCGAATGCAGGGGAGTGACTCCTTCACTCCAAGGGAGATTATCTTCAGTTGTCCTTGATGCTCCAAAGGTCCTACAAGGATCCTGTATGGTGCACGGGCACAGACGATGCAGCAGACTGAGTGGGAGATGAAGTCGGGCCCAAACGAATTCCAGCGAAGTCCAGAGTGTCCAGACGGTTGAAGTGCAGTGGTTTCTTGTTCAGAATCTTGTCCACATTGAATCTAAGGTCCTACAGCCAGGTAAGCCCTTAAGTACCCAAGGAAGATGGTTGGCGAGATTCAGGGGACCCTCCCAGTGGAGGGTCTAGACAGTGGGGAGGTTACTCCCATGTCCTTTGTTCAGTTTCGTGCCAGAGCGGGAGCCAACCGCTCCCAGGACTGGTTTGAACTGGACTATGCACAGGGACACCAAATGTACCCCTCATGCAGACTTTCAGTCGCTGGCAAGCGCACCCACCCAGTCCTAATACACTAAATCCTTTCTGGGAGGTGGTCACACCTCCCTGTGACAGGATGACCTATTGTTCTGCCTTCCCCTGCTCGAGCTTGGGTCAGCAGCAGGAGGGCAGAAATGTTTCTCTGGTTGGCAGCAACTATTTTGTGCTGTCCGGAGTTAGAAGGCTGGTACCGGGAACACCAGGGACCCCAAGAAGCTCTCTTCTGAGGGGTGTAATCATACCTCCCACACCAGTTACCGGTGTGGGGATATGATTCCAACATGTTTGACACCAAACACAAGAGGGTTTGTTTCAGCCGTTTTAGAGTTGGTCATCACGCGGTCGCGTAATGCCCCTCCATATGTCGTATATGGCTGTATCACTGACAACCTGGGAGGATGGACTCGGTAGGCTTCAGGGGTGTTCTGCTCATGCAGTGGCACCCTCTCACTTAGATCCAAGCACACTGCCTTCAGGATTGTAAAGGCCTGCTATAGGGGTGACTGATAGGTCTTAAGTGCAGTGACCCTTAGATATAGTAAACCTATATCTTAAGCAAGTGGTGCATGCACCAACTTACACAGGCTGCCATGGCAGGCCTATAGTTCCATGTTGCGTGGCCTCTCATGGGTGGCATAATACATGCTTCAGCCCATGGGAGGCCTCTGGGGTACCTATGCCCTGGGTACATGGGTACCATATACTATGGACTGACAAGGGTACCCCAGTATCCAATCTGGAGTGTACCTGAGTACATAACATAACAGTTTAGGGAAAAAGCAGATAGACTGGGGCCCTGATTAGCAGGATCCCAGTCAAACGAGTCAAAAACAGTATTAAATTTAGCAAAAAGTGGGGGTAACCATAAGAAGCAGATCCTACTTTCCCATACAACCCCCCCAACGTAAGGAGATGAACCTAACCTTTCCCAGTTGAGTCTTCATTTTCTAAGTGGAAATATCTGGAGAGTCCATCTGCATTGGCATGGTTACTCTCAGGTCTATGTTCCACTGTATAGTCTATCCCCTGTAGGGAAATGGACCACATCAAAAGTTTGGGGTTTTCATCATTCATCTGTTTTAGCCATAGGAGTGGCTTATGGTTGTAGGAGAGTAGGATCTGCTTCACATGGGTACCCCCACTTTTTGCTGATGCTTCACTGTTTTTCGACATTAGTCTGGCTGGGGCCCTGCTAATCAGAACCCCAGCCTAGCTGCTTCCTCTCTAAAATGGTTTCCATGTGCCTTAGGCACATCACTGATTGGGATCTGGAGTGCCCTTATAAGTCCCTAGTATATGGTATACTATGTACCAAGGGCATAGGTACCTCAGAGGCCTGCCAGGGGCTGCAGCATGTATTATGCCACCCCTGGAAGGCCATCCAAACTGACACCACAGGTCTGCTACTGCAGCCTGGGTAAGGTGGTGCATGCACCCCTTACTGTGATATAGGTTACCTATATCACTAAATACATACACACATATAAACCTATAAGTCACTCCTAAGGCAGGCCTTATCAATCCTAAAGGCAGAGTGCATGGTTCCTATGTGAGAGGGTGCCCTGCATGAGCAGGGCCCCTCTGCAGCGTTCGGAGACCATCTCTGATGCTGTTTGTAGTGCAGCCTGACCATATACTCTTAAGCGCATTATAACCTCGCGGTAAAATGCTAACTTTGGAATGGCTGCACCTAAACATGTCGTGTTTGGTGTCAAACATCTTGGAATACTACCCCCCCGCCAATCCTGGCGGCGGGGGTAGCATTCCACCCTTCTAGAGGGAAAGACATGTTAACTCTGGCTAGCCCGGTAACTTCTTTCCAAAGCCCTGGCATCACAAAATGGATGCTGCTGCCACAGACACGAGTCTGGCCTCCTGCTGCTGGACGAAACTCCGGCAGGGGAGGCCTGGACAATAGGTTTCCTGTCCCAGGGAGGTGTGACCACCTCCCCAGACAGGATAATGTGTATTGGGGCTGGGCGGGAGCACTTTCGGGTGCTTTGAAGTCCTGCACTGGGGGCACATTTGGTGTCCCTGTGCATACCCCAGTTCAAACCGGATCAGGGGCTTGCAGCCCCTGCTTTGGCGCGAACTGGACAAAGGGAAAGGGGTGTAGCCACCCCTCTGCCCTGACCCACCCATAGGTGGGGCCACAGAGTAGTCCAACCCCTATCCTTAGTATAAGTATAGGAACCCAGTCCTTAGGACTTTAGATTATCCCTGGACGAAACTCTGAAACTGAATCCTGGACCTTCGACGCTCTACTCACGATTAGAGGACAGAAGAATCTCCCTTGGGGTCAAGGAGTGACTCCCCTGCTTGGCAGGCACCAAAGAAGCATCTGTCCGGTTCGCATTTCTGAAGCTCCCGTCGGACGCCGAAGTCATCGCATCACCAGAGGTGGATTCTCAGACTTCCCCGAGGCTACCCTGAGTCCCCAGCAAAGCTGAGGCCCGTGGCTATCGTGGGTGACTTGAGACCATGACCCCTGGACACCGAGCACATTTGCAAGTGCATCCTCTTCTGGGTCTCCCAAGAAGTCGTGCTTTAGGCTTCAAGTAGCCCTAGCCTCCAGCACCAACTGCACTGAAGATCACTGGCCCCCACTCCACGAGTGTCCTGTAAGCCAGATCCACGTGCGGCGTCACAAGGCTCCTTCACAGTCGCTATCCCGTTGGCTAGTAGCCCTTAATGAAGGCCAATCCTTTTCTAACTTGGCATCCTGGTTGCTCCAGGCCTGCCCTCACTTACCCTTGCTGGGTGAGTTCCCCAGACCTTGCTGGTCTGCACCATCGACGATCTTCCTCTGCATCGAGACTTGCCGTTGCCAAGGCTTGTTGGGTCCAATCCGGTCGCCGACACCTCAGCACTCGACAGACATCGTGTACCAGCCCGAATCCTGCTCCTGGTTGCCGACAACGCCTCCTGGACCTCGTGGCTGAAGAGACAAGACGACCGTCAACGCACCTGAAGCACTCGACATCGGTGGGCATCTGTCCATCGCCTTCCTGGTCACTGGCTAGTGACCCAGACTCTGTCCCCTCTGCTTTCAGGTTCTTCAGAACTCCGATCCACTCTTGGATCCACCCGGACACTTTTCACTTGGTCGCCAGCAGCACTTTGCAGCAGATCGCCATTCAAATCGACGACGAAACCCGACCCCGAAAGGCACCTATGCACCCGGCTTCC
Source organism: Calotriton arnoldi (assembly GCA_963921515.1). Taxonomy (NCBI): domain Eukaryota; kingdom Metazoa; phylum Chordata; class Amphibia; order Caudata; family Salamandridae; genus Calotriton; species Calotriton arnoldi. Next base: position 193,313 of record CAWUFW010013199.1, read on the forward strand.
CTGGGTGAGGTAACACGAGTACTCCGGTGCTCCCGTGGGTAGAGACTCTTCAAAGTCCTAGATCTCAAAGGGTTTGGTCCAAGTCCTCTTTTAAGTGTCCCTTTTCTCTAATTTCCCGATCACGACTTTCTCCATAGAAGTCAACGGCGTATCGCGGTTGTGTATTTACACTGCACGCGTCTCCCGTGGGTCCCCTGTGTCACTACCTTGGGTGGTTCCTTGTGGTCCAAGCACTTCTAGAGGCTCTAGGCCTAGTGTCTAGTTCAGTCGTGGTTCTTATACCACTTTATTGGTATATGGTTTGGTACGCCCCTAGGGCCCAAACGTGTATTTGTGCTATTACTGTGTTTAAATAACTTCTAACTTATGTACTTCGAACTCTAGCCTCATAAAGAGACTAGAGGGGTGTGTTTAGCAATAAATACATATATTTTGAATATATACCTGGTGTGGTGCTCTTTCATTTGATCACTCAAGAGATTATAGACTGGTAAAACAAGCTGCTTTACATTCCTTCAAGACTTAGCCTGAAGGCTGCTCTCCATAGCTACCACTAGGATAGCTTTCAATAAGGTTGTCTTTAACCTATCTCCAATAAGGGGTTGTTTGGACTGGTGCAAGGTGCCCACTATAATTAGTGGACAGCATATACCAGGCCAACTTCTCACATTGGTGTGCAGCGTGTGGGATTCCAGCTTGCTATTGTTTTACCAGATAATCTCAATTGAATTGATCAACTGAAAACCACTAAAGGTACCTAAGGTACATATAATTTAAGCTTAGAATACAGTAAGTTCTACTGAACTTAGAGTTGTGTGTTAAGGGATAGCACAACCCTTTCTACAACTCAAGAGAGTTTAGTAGGCCACACTAGAGTAGGTAGTGCATACACCACACCACACTAGTAATGTCTTTAAGGGCAGGATCTAAAGAATCCTTGCAGGAAGCCATTGAGCTTCCACCCTCCAAGTATGATACACTCCCATTCTTGGAATTGAGAGCTTTATGCAACTTGAGAAAAATAAGGACAGGCCAAAGCCCCACCACCCAACACCTCAAGGAGTTGTTGGTGGCTTATGACCTTAGTAAGCCCTTGGGGACTGAAGGGGTAGGAGCTGAGGGTGGGGCAGATGATGAGGATGGGAACAGGGGTACCAGTACCCCCAGCCCCCCTCTGAAACTGGCCAGGAGGGCGACAATGGCCCTGACCTGGATAATCCAACCCCTCCTGAGGAAGATGAAGAGGAGGATCAGAATGATGCCCCCTTTGTCCCCCCAGGAAGGATTGTGAGTGTGCCCAGAAGGTCTAGATCTTCTTCTCAGGAGTCTAACCACTCTGGCACCTCAATAGGGAGCTCTGTCTCATCTCATAGGAGGGAATCCTCTCATGAGAGAAGAAAGAGGCTGGTTCTATATGAGGAAGCTCAGCTTGAACTCAAAAAGAAGCAACTAGCCATAGACAGGGAGTCCCTAGATCTCTTTAGAGAGAGAAGAAAGTTGGGACTAGAGTCCCATGGTGGCAGCCATATCCCTAGAGATAGGGAAAGGTCCTATGACCATAGGAACCTGAGCAAGATTGTCCCTCCCTATCAGAATGGGGATGACATCCACAAGTGGATAACTGCTCTAGAGAGGGCCTGTAAGGTACAGAAGGTCCCTCAGGAGCAGTGGGCAGCAATCTTGTGGCTCTCCTTTGCTGACAAAGGTAGAGATAAGCTCCTCACTGTTAGAGAGGAGGATGCTGATAATTACAAGGTCTTGAAGAGTGCTCTTATTGATGGGTTTGGCCTAACCACTGAACAGTACAGGTTGAAGTTCAGAGATACCCAAAAAGCACAGACTCAAGACTGGGTAGACTATGTGGATTGTTCTGCCAAGGCTCTGGAAGGCTGGTTGATGGGCAGTAAGGTGTGTGACTTCTCAGGATTGTACAATCTGATAATGAGGGAGCAGATTCTTAATAACTGTCAAAATCAGCTGTTGCATCAATACCTGGTAGACTCTGATCTGACCTCTCCCCAAGAATTGGGAAAGAAGGCAGACAAATGGGTCAGAACCAGGGTGAAGCAGAAGGTACAGAACCAAGGTGGGGAAACCAAGAAGCAAGATGCTAAGAACTCTGACAAGGGTGGGGAGAAGGGTAAAGATCAAAAGTCTTCATCAGGCCCCCAAAAATCTTCTTCTGGTGGGGATTCACAGTCTACCAAAGGGAAAGGCCAAAGAAAACCATGGTGCAAGGTCTGTAAGCAAAAGACCCACTGGACCAGTGATTGCACCAAGTCCAAAGACTCCAGTCCAGCACCCACCAATGCCCCTAAGGCACCTGTTCCCCCTAGTACAGTTGGTGGGAGTGCTCCAGCCAAGGGTTTAGTAGGGTTCACCCTGGGTACTGAGTTGGGCTCTGACCTAGTCAGAGAACTGACTCAGGCTGTGTTAGTCTGTGATGGAGGCATGGATGTGACCTCCTCTGTGAGTCCCAGTAATCTGGGCAAGTACAGACAACAGCCTTTAATCAATGGACGTGAGGCTTTGGCATTTAGGGACACAGGGGCAAGTGTCACAATGGTGACACAAGACCTTGTGAATCCTGGGCAAGTTATACTTGGTGAGATGTACCAAGTGACCAATGCTAGCAATGTCAGAACAGACCATACTCTGGCAGTTGTTAACTTCTCCTGGGGAGGGGTAACTGGCCTTAAGAAGGTTGTGGTGAGTGCAAACCTACCAGTCGAATGCTTGCTTGGCAATGACTTAGAGACTTCTGCTTGGGCAGAAGTGGAGCTCAGGACCCATGCAGAAATGCTGGGGATCCCTGCAGATGTGTTTGCTGTGACCAGGTCACAAGCCAAAATGTCTAGCACTGAACAGGCCTTGGATTCTGGAAGAATGGACCAAGTGCCTTCCAAGAGGAGGAGTAGTAGGGTTAAGGCAGTGCCTTCCCCCTTGGCTCAGGAGGAAGATCAGTCCCTTGAGGGGATGATCTCAGCCCTGAAGAAGGAACTGTCCCAGAGGAACTGGAACCTGACCAGGTTGAGTTCTTGGGGACAGGGGGACCTTCTAGGGCAGATCTGAGCCAGGAGCAGCAGAGCTGCCCCTCCCTTGAACCCCTCAGACAGCAAGCTGCTGCTGAGGCTGCTGGGAAAGCTAGTGGTCCCCATACAGTGTATTGGGATGATGGACTCCTGTACTCAGAGAGTAGAGACCCCAAGCCTGGTGCTACCAGGAGGTTGGTTATACCTCTGAAGTTCAGGGGCTTCCTATTGACCCTAGCCCATGATATTCCCTTAGCAGGTCACCTGGGCCAGAACAAGACTTGGGACAGAATTGTCCCTCACTTTCACTGGCCCCACATGTCTGAAGACAGCAAGGAGTTTTGTCGCTCCTGTGTAACCTGCCAAGCCAGTGGCAAGGCAGGTGGCACTACAAAGGCCCCCCTGATACCACTACCTGTGGTGGGGGTGCCCTTTGAAAGGGTAGGGATTGACATTGTTGGTCCCATGGATCCCCAAACAGCCTCTGGGCACAGGTTTATCCTGGTGGTAGTGGATCATGCCACCAGGTACCCAGAAGCTATTCCCCTCAGGACCACTACAGCACCTGTGGTGGCAAGGGCCCTCCTGGGAATCTTCTCAAGAGTGGGCTTTCCTAAGGAGGTAGTCTCAGACAGGGGTGCTAACTTCATGTCTGGGTACTTAAAAGCAATGTGGAAGGAGTGTGGAGTGACTTATAAGTTCACCACACCCTATCACCCACAATGCAATGGTTTAGTTGAGAGATTCAACAAAACCTTGAAGGGCATGATTAAAGGGCTCCCAGAAAAGCTTAGGCGTAGATGGGACATACTCTTGCCCTGCCTTTTATTCGCATATAGGGAGGTGCCTCAGAAGGGGGTTGGTTACAGCCCTTTTGAACTTCTGTTTGGCCACCCTGTGAGGGGTCCACTGTGCTTGGTGAAGGAAGGATGGGAGTTACCTCTCAAGCCCCCAAAGCAAGATATAGTGGACTATGTACTTGGTCTCCGCTCCAGGATGGCTGAGTACATGAAAAAGGCAACCAAAAACCTTGAGGCTAGCCAGGAACTTCAAAAGGCCTGGCATGACCAAAAGGCTGTTCTGACTGTTTACCAGCCAGGACAGAAGGTGTGGGTGTTGGAGCCAGTGGCCCCAGCAGCTCTCCAAGACAAATGGAGTGGACCCCACACTATTGTTGAGCAGAAGGGTGAGGTCACTTACTTAGTAGACCTAGGAACACCCAGGAGTCCCCACAGGGTTCTCCATGTCAACAGGTTAAAACCATATGTGGACAGGGCAGACATGGGCTTGCTCATGGCTACTGATGAAGGGCAGGAGGAAGAGAGTGACCCACTCCCTGACCTGCTCTCACAGAACCCTGACGATGGGTCAGTTGATGGTGTAGCCTTGGCAGGCAGCCTCACTACCCAGCAACAAACTGATTGCAGGCAAGTTCTCAATCAGTTTAGACATATGTTTTCACTGACACCCAGTCAGACCACCTGGTGCACTCATGAAGTGGACACTGGGGACAGTCTGCCTATTAAAAACAAGATTTATAGGCAACCTGACCATGTCAGGGACTGTATCAGGACTGAAGTCCAGAAAATGTTGGATTTGGGAGTTATTGAACCCTCAGATAGCCCTTGGGCTAGTCCAGTGGTCCTTGTACCAAAACCTCACACCAGTGGTGGAAAAAGAGAGATGAGGTTTTGTGTGGACTACAGGGGTCTCAATGCAGTCACTAGGACTGATGCCCATCCAATACCCAGGGCAGATGAGCTCATAGATACTTTGGCCTCTGCCAAATATCTCAGCACATTTGACCTAACAGCTGGCTACTGGCAGATCAGACTAGCTGATACTGCAAAGCCCAAAACAGCATTCTCAACCCCTAGTGGGCATTATCAATTTGTGGTAATGCCCTTTGGTCTGAAGAATGCACCTGCCACTTTCCAGAGGCTGGTGAATACAGTTCTCACAGGTCTGGAAGCCTATAGTGCAGCATATCTAGATGATATTGCTGTCTTTAGCTCCACCTGGGAGGATCACCTGGTCCACCTCAGGAATGTTTTACAGGCCCTGCAAAAGGCAGGCCTGACTATCAAGGCCACTAAGTGCCAGATAGGGCAGAGTCAGGTTGTGTACCTGGGCCACCTTGTGGGTGGAGGCCAGGTTCAACCTTTGCAGAGCAAGATCCAGACCATCATGGACTGGACTGCTCCCACTACCCAGACTCAGGTGAGAGCCTTCTTAGGCCTGACTGGGTACTATAGGAGATTTGTCAAGGGGTATGGATCAATAGTGACACCCCTGAATGACTTAACTTCTAAGAAAATGCCCAAAAAGGTTCAGTGGACAGTTAGCTGTCAAAAGGCATTTGATGACCTGAAGCAGGCCATGTGCACTGCTCCCATTCTACAGAGTCCTGATTACTCCAAGAAGTTCATTGTTCAAACTGATGCATCTGAATTGGGGGTAGGGGCTGTACTGTCACAATTGAATGAAGAAGGTCAGGATCAGCCAGTAGCTTTCATTAGCAGAAGGCTGACCCCTAGAGAGAAACGTTGGTCAGCCATAGAGAGGAGGCCTTTGCTGTGGTCTGGGCTCTGAAGAAGTTGAGGCCATACTTGTTTGGTACACACTTCCTGGTTCAGACAGACCATAAGCCCCTCTTATGGCTAAAACAAATGAAGGGTGAAAACCCCAAACTGCTTAGGTGGTCCATTTCCCTACAGGGGATGGACTTTACAGTGGAACATAGACCTGGGAGTAACCATGCCAATGCAGATGGACTCTCTAGGTACTTCCACTTAGAACATGAAGACTTAACTGGGCAAGGTTAGTTTAATGTCCCTACGTTTGGGGGGGGTTGTGTAGGAGAGTAGGATCTGCTTCACATGGGTACCCCCACTTTTTGCTGATGCTTCACTGTTTTTCGACATTAGTCTGGCTGGGGCCCTGCTAATCAGAACCCCAGCCTAGCTGCTTCCTCTCTAAAATGGTTTCCATGTGCCTTAGGCACATCACTGATTGGGATCTGGAGTGCCCTTATAAGTCCCTAGTATATGGTATACTATGTACCAAGGGCATAGGTACCTCAGAGGCCTGCCAGGGGCTGCAGCATGTATTATGCCACCCCTGGAAGGCCATCCAAACTGACACCACAGGTCTGCTACTGCAGCCTGGGTAAGGTGGTGCATGCACCCCTTACTGTGATATAGGTTACCTATATCACTAAATACATACACACATATAAACCTATAAGTCACTCCTAAGGCAGGCCTTATCAATCCTAAAGGCAGAGTGCATGGTTCCTATGTGAGAGGGTGCCCCTGCATGAGCAGGGCCCCTCTGCAGCGTTCGGAGACCATCTCTGATGCTGTTTGTAGTGCAGCCTGACCATATACTCTTAAGCGCATTATAACCTCGCGGTAAAATGCTAACTTTGGAATGGCTGCACCTAAACATGTCGTGTTTGGTGTCAAACATCTTGGAATACTACCCCCCCGCCAATCCTGGCGGCGGGGGTAGCATTCCACCCTTCTAGAGGGAAAGACATGTTAACTCTGGCTAGCCCGGTAACTTCTTTCCAAAGCCCTGGCATCACAAAATGGATGCTGCTGCCACAGACACGAGTCTGGCCTCCTGCTGCTGGACGAAACTCCGGCAGGGGAGGCCTGGACAATAGGTTTCCTGTCCCAGGGAGGTGTGACCACCTCCCCAGACAGGATAATGTGTATTGGGGCTGGGCGGGAGCACTTTCGGGTGCTTTGAAGTCCTGCACTGGGGGCACATTTGGTGTCCCTGTGCATACCCCAGTTCAAACCGGATCAGGGGCTTGCAGCCCCTGCTTTGGCGCGAACTGGACAAAGGGAAAGGGGTGTAGCCACCCCTCTGCCCTGACCCACCCATAGGTGGGGCCACAGAGTAGTCCAACCCCTATCCTTAGTATAAGTATAGGAACCCAGTCCTTAGGACTTTAGATTATCCCTGGACGAAACTCTGAAACTGAATCCTGGACCTTCGACGCTCTACTCACGATTAGAGGACAGAAGAATCTCCCTTGGGGTCAAGGAGTGACTCCCCTGCTTGGCAGGCACCAAAGAAGCATCTGTCCGGTTCGCATTTCTGAAGCTCCCGTCGGACGCCGAAGTCATCGCATCACCAGAGGTGGATTCTCAGACTTCCCCGAGGCTACCCTGAGTCCCCAGCAAAGCTGAGGCCCGTGGCTATCGTGGGTGACTTGAGACCGTGACCCCTGGACACCGAGCACATTTGCAAGTGCATCCTCTTCTGGGTCTCCCAAGAAGTCGTGCTTTGGGCTCCTAGTAGCCCTAGCCTCCAGCACCAACTGCACCGAAGATCACTGGCCCCCACTCCACGAGTGTCCTGTAAGCCAGATCCACGTGCGGCGTCACGAGGCTCCTTCGCGGTCGCTAGCCCGTTGGCTAGTAGCCCTTAACGAAGGCCAATCTTTTTCTAACTTGGCATCCTGGTTGCTCCAGGCCTGCCCTCACTTACCCTCGCTGGGTGAGTTCCCCAGACCTTGCTGGTCTGCACCATCGACGATCTTCCTCTGCATCGAGACTTGCCGTTGCCAAGGCTTGTTGGGTCCAATCCGGTCGCCGACACCTCAGCACTCGACAGACATCGTGTACCAGCCGGAATCCTGCTCCTGGTCACCGACAACGCCTCCTGGACCTCGTGGCTGAAGAGACAAGACGACCGTCAACGCACCTGAAGCACTCGACATCGGTGGGCATCTGTCCATCGCCTTCCTGGTCACTGGCTAGTGACCCAGACTCTGTCCCCTCTGCTTTCAGGTTCTTCAGAACTCCGATCCACTCTTGGATCCACCCGGACACTTTTCACTTGGTCGCCAGCAGCACTTTGCAGCAGATCGCCATTCAAATCGACGACGAAACCCGACCCCGAAAGGCACCTATGCACCCGGCTTCCCTGGGTGAGGTAACACGAGTACTCCGGTGCTCCCGTGGGTAGAGACTCTTCAAAGTCCTAGATCTCAAAGGGTTTGGTCCAAGTCCTCTTTTAAGTGTCCCTTTTCTCTAATTTCCCGATCACGACTTTCTCCATAGAAGTCAACGGCGTATCGCGGTTGTGTATTTACACTGCACGCGTCTCCCGTGGGTCCCCTGTGTCACTACCTTGGGTGGTTCCTTGTGGTCCAAGCACTTCTAGAGGCTCTAGGCCTAGTGTCTAGTTCAGTCGTGGTTCTTATACCACTTTATTGGTATATGGTTTGGTACGCCCCTAGGGCCCAAACGTGTATTTGTGCTATTACTGTGTTTAAATAACTTCTAACTTATGTACTTCGAACTCTAGCCTCATAAAGAGACTAGAGGGGTGTGTTTAGCAATAAATACATATATTTTGAATATATACCTGGTGTGGTGCTCTTTCATTTGATCACTCAAGAGATTATAGACTGGTAAAACAAGCTGCTTTACATTCCTTCAAGACTTAGCCTGAAGGCTGCTCTCCATAGCTACCACTAGGATAGCTTTCAATAAGGTTGTCTTTAACCTATCTCCAATAAGGGGTTGTTTGGACTGGTGCAAGGTGCCCACTATAATTAGTGGACAGCATATACCAGGCCAACTTCTCACAATGGTCTGTCTGAACAATGAAGTGAATGCCAAACAGGTATGGCCTCAGCTTCTTCAGGGCCCAGACCACAGCAAAGGCTTCCCTCTCTATAGCTGATCAACTTTTCTCTCTGGGGGTCAACCTTCTGCTGATAAAAGCTACTGGTTGATCCTGACCCTCTGCATTAAGTTGTGATAACACACCGCCTACCCCCAACTCAGATGCATCTGTTTGGACAATAAATTGCTTGGAGTAGTCAGGATGGGAGCAGTGCACATGCCTTCTTGAGATCATCAAATGCCTTCTGACAGCTAACTGTCCACTGAACTTTCTTGGGCATTCTTTTAGATTTCAGATCATTCAAGGGAGTCACTATAGACACATACCCTGTAACAAATCTCCTGTAATACCCAGTCAGGCCCAAGAAAGCTCTGACCTGAGTCTGGGTAGTTGGAGCAACCCAGTCCATTATGGTCTGCATTTTGCTCTGTAGTGGTTGAACCTGGCCTCCACCCACAAGGAGGCCCAGGTACACAACCTTGCTCTGCCCTATCTGGCACTTAGTAACCTTGATAGTGAGGCCTGCTTTCTGCAAAGCCTCCAAAACATTCTTCAAGTGGACCAGGTGATTTTCCCAGATGGAGCTAAAGACAGCTATATCATCAAGATATGCTGCACTATAGGCTTCCAGACCTGTAAGGACTTTGTTCACAAGCCTTTGGAATGTGGCAGGTGCATTCTTCAAACCAAAGGGCATCATAATAAATTGATAATGCCCACTAGGGGTTGAAAATGCAGTTTTTGGTTTGGCATCCGCAGCTAGTCTTTTTTGCCAATAGCCAGCAGTGCGGTCAAATGTGCTCAAGAATTTGGCTGAGGTCAAAGTATCAATAAGCTCATCTGCCCTAGGAATTGGATGAACATCAGTCCTAGTCCTGCATTGAGTCGCCTGCAGTCCACACAAAACCTCATCTCTCGTATACCACCCTGGGTGGTGTGAGGTTTGGGTACCAGGACCACTGGACTAGCCCAAGGGCTATCTGAGGGTTCAATCACTCCCAACTCCAGCATCTTTTGGACCTCTGTCCTGATGCAATCTCTGACATGGTCAGGCTACCTCTAAATCTTATTTTTAACAGGAAGACTCTCACCTGTGTCCACTTCATGGGTACACCAGGTGGTCTGACTAGGAGTCAGAGAGAACATGTGCCTGTATTGATTGAGGACCCTCCCGCAATCAATCTGCTGTTGGTCAGTGAGGCTGCCTGCCAAAGCTACACCATCAACTGACGCATCATCAGGGTTCTGAGAGAGGAGATCAGGGAGAGGGTCACTCTCTTCTTCCTGTCCCTCATCAGTTGCCATGAGCAAGTCCATGTCAGCCCTGTCTATGTAAGGTTTGAGCCTGTTCACATGGAGCACCCTGTGGGGGCTCCTGGGAGTTCCAAGGTCCACCAGATAGGTGACCTCACTCTTTTGCTCAATTATGGTATGGGGTCCACTCCACTTGTCTTGGAGAGCTGCTGGGGCCACAGGCTCCAACACCCATACCTTCAGCTCTGGCTAGTAAACAGTCAGGACAGCCTTTTGGTCATGCCAAGCTTTCTGTAATTCTTGACTTGCCTCAAAGGTTTTGCTGGCCTTCTTCATGCACGCAGCCATTCTGGAGCGGAGACCAAGTACATAGTCCACAATGTCTTGTTTGGGAGGTTTGAGAGGTAACTCCCATCCCTCCTTTACCAAACACAGTGGACCCCTAACTGGACGCCCAAACAGAAGTGCAAAAGGGCTGTAGCCAACCCCCTTCTGTGGGACCTCTCTGCAGGCAAAGAGAAGGCAGGGCAACAGAACATCCCATTTTCGCCTAAGGTTTGCTGGGAGGCCCATGATCATGCCCTTGAGGGTTTTGTTGAACCTTTCAACTAACTCATTGCATTGTGGGTGATAGGGTGTGGTGAACTTATAGTTCACTCCACACTCCTTCCACATCGCAGTTATATAACTTGACATGAAGTTTGTACCTCTGTCAGTTAAGACCTCCTTAGGGAAACCCACCCTGGAAAAAAAACCCAGGAGGGCCCTGGCCACCATCGGGGCTGTGGTGGTTCTAAGGGGGTATTGCTTCTGGATACCTAGTGGCATGGTCTACCACCACTAGTATGTAACTGTGTCCAGATGCTGTAGGAGGGTTCATGGGACCAATTATATCAATCCCAACCCTCTCAAAGGGAACCCCCACCACTTGTAGTGGTATGAGGGGGGCCTTTGTGGTACCACCTGACTTACCACTGGCTTGGCAGGTGGTACAGGAGCGACAAAACTCCTTGGTGTCCTCAAACATGTGAGGCCAGTGAAAGTGAGGGACAAGCCTGTCCCAAGTCTTGCTTTGGACTAGGTGTCCTGCTAAGGGAATGTCATGTGCCAAGGTGAGTAGGAAGCCACTAAACTTCAGAGGTATGACCAACATCCTGGTGGCACCAGGTTTGGGGTCTCTACCCTCTGAGTAAAGGAGTCCCTCATCCCAATAGATCCTGTGGGACCCACTGACACTCCCAGCAGCCTCAGCAGCAGCTTGCTGTCTGAGGGGTTCAAGAGAGGGGCAGGTTTGCTGCTCCAAACTCAAGTCTGCCCTGGAAGGGCCCCCTGTCCCCAAGAACTCAACCTGATCAGGTTCAAGTTCCTCTGAGACAGGTCCTTCACAGGTACTAAGATCATCTCCCTCAAGAGACTGATTCTCACTCGGAGTCTGGCGGGAAGAAACAACCTTACCCCTCCTGCTCCTTCTCTTGGAAGGCCCCTGGTCCATTGTTCCAGGATCCAGGGCCTGTTCAGTGGATGCCAGTTTGGCCTGTGACCTGGTCACAGCAAACACATCTGCAGAGATGCCCAGCATTGCTTCATGAGTCCTAAGTTCCACTGCAGCCCAAGCTGAAGTCTCCAAATCATTGCCCAACAAACATTCTACTGGTAGGTCTGAGCTAACCACAGCTTTCTTAGGGCCAGTTACCCCTCCCCAGCTGAAATTAACAACTGCCAAGGAATGGTCAGTCCTGACATTGTTTGCATTGGTCACTTGGTGTATTTCTCCAAGTATGATTTGATCAGGGGCCACAAGATCCTGTGTCACCATAGTGACACTTGCACCTGTGTCCCTGTATGCCATGGCCTCCTTACCATTGATTAAAGGCTGTTGTCTGTACTTGCCCAAATTACTGGGACTGACAAATAGGGTGGCAATATCCATGCCACATCACAGACAAGCACAGCCTGAGCTGGAGTTCTGACTAGGCCAGAACCCATCTCAGAGCCCAAGGTTAACCCTACTAATCCCTTGTTCCCTGTACCACCACTTGTACTTGTGCTAGGGGGCGCAGTTGCCTTAGGGACAGTGGTGGTAGGAGGATTTTCCTTGGCTTTTGGACAATCAGCATCTTTTGTTCAATGGGTCTTTACCTTACACAAGTAACACCAAGGTTTCTTTTTGCCTTTGTTGGATTGTGACTCCCCCCAGATGCAGGTTTTTGGGGCCCTGATGAAGACTGTTTTTGATCTTTACCCTTGTCCCCACTCTTATCTGGAGTTTTAGAATCTTGCTTCTTCTGGTCACCACCAGAGTTCTGGGTTTTCTGCTTCACCCTGGTTCTGACCCACTTATCTGCCTTCTTTCCCAATTCTTGGGGAGAAGTCAGATCAGAGTCCACCAGGTACTGATACAATAACTGGCAATTATTAAGGATCTGCTCCCTCATAATCAAATGATACAATCCATTAAAATCATGTACTTTGCTGCCAAGCAACCAGCCTTCCAGAGCCTTAATAGCACTATCCACAAAGTCAACCCAATCTTGGTTCTGTGTCTTCTGGGTGTCTCTGAACTTACTCCTGTACTGTTCAGTGGTTAAGCCAGACCCATCAATGACAGCACTCTTCAAAACTGAGTAATTGTCAGCATCCTCTTCTCTAACAGTGAGGAGCTTATCTCTACCTTTGACAGTGAAGGAGAGCCGCAAGATATCTGCCCACTGCTCTTGAGGGGCCCTTTGTACTTTACAGGCCCTCTCTAAAGCAGTTATCCATTTGTGGATGTCATCCCCAACATGGTAGGGAGGGACAATCTTGCTCAGGTTCCTATTATCAAAGGAATGTTCCTTAACTCTAGGGACACTGTTGCTGCCACCATGGGACTCTAGTCCCAACTTTTTTCTAGCTCTCTGGACTTCTAGGAACTCTTTGTCAAGGGCCAACTGCTCTTGCCTGAGCCTAGCTTTCTCAAGTTCAAGAAGTTGGTATTCCGTATTATAAGAGTAGTCCCTCTTGCTGGATACAGAGGTCCCTACAGACTTTCCTGAGTCATTAGACTCTGCAGAGGGAGATCTAGATCTCCTTGGTAAGCTCTGCACTCTTCCAGGGGGAGTAAAGAGGGGATCCTCATAGCCTCCTCCACTCTCCTCTTGAAGATCTGAGTTATCCAGGTGGGAACCATCAGGTTCCCCCTGGCCAGGGTTAGAGTTTAGGTCATAAAAGGTGTCACCTCCTGACCTGTCTTCATTCCCTGACCCACCCACTCTCTCCTGTTCATCTGACCCAGGGGTTTTCCTTAAGTCATCTAGAAGTAACACCTCTACGAGGCGTTGAGTGTTGGCACTTCTCCCTGTCTTCAACTTTCCAGAGGCACACAGGGCTTTCAGTTCCTGGAACGAAAGCTCACTGTATCTAGAAGGCAGAGAGCCACTGGCATCTCCTTTAGTAGACATACTAAGTGTGGTGTGGTGTTGCACCTACCTAGCCTAGTGGGAACTAAACTCTCTGAGGTTGGAGAAAGGGTGTGCTAGACCGTTGACTTACCCAACCCTAAGTTCAGTAGAACTTACTTATTCTAAGCTTGTATTATATGTACCTAGTACTAGTGGTTTTTCAGTTAATCAATACAAAGATTTCTCTGGTAAAACAATGCAGGCTTGAATCCCAACCGCTGTACACCAATGTGAGAAGTTGGCCTGGTATATGCTGTCCACTAATTAAAGTGGGCACCTTGCACTAGTCTAAACAACCCTTATGGTGATTTAAGAGGTCAAAGATAACCGTAGAAAGCTATCCAAGTGGTAGATTTGGAGAGCAGGCTTAGTCTTGAAGGAATGTTAAGCAGCTTGTTTTACCCGAATGCAATCTTATAGTATTGGTTCAATGAAAGGAGAACCACACAGTAGTTATAAAAATATGTATTTATATAACACTATCTAGTATGACACGATATCTCCTACGTGGAGATAACCACAAAGCACACACTACTTAAGCACAGAAATGACAGTAAATAGCACTAATACACAGTGGGCCCGGGTGGGGGACCAAACCATTACTAAGAAAGTGGTATAAGAACCACGACTCGAGTCAAGACAGTGTCAAGAGGACGTAGAATTTCTGGGACCCCAAGGAACCACCCAAGGTGAGTTGATAGGGACCCCACGGAGTGCGTGTGCACTGTGGGAATATGACCGCATGCTCTGTACAAGTCTGAGGGGAAGTCGCAGTTGAAGTTTTAGAGTTTAAGGACCCTTCCCAATGGACTTCAAAGAAACCCTGTGGAAGTCAGAAGGTTGAAGAGCCACCACACCCGTGGATACAGAGGTACCTAAGTTACCTATCCCAGGGAAGTCGGGTGCATAGGTCTGAAGTGGCGTCGGAAACCGCTGTCGAACCCAATGGAGGACTTCGAAGACGAGCCACTGCTGGAAGGACGAAAAGTGTCTGTTGGAATCCAAAGGTGGATTCTTGTCGAGAAGTACCTGAAAGCAGAGGGGACAGAGTCTGGGTCACTTCAGAGTGACCAGGGGCTCGTTAGACGAATGCCCACCGATGTCAGGTGCTTCAGGTTGGTTGATGAAGTCCTTGACTCTGCAGCTGCGGGGACCAGGAGATTTCAAGGACAACCATGAGCTAGATGCGAGCCGTCCCACGAAGAATGTTGAGTGCTTAGGGGTCGGTGTCCAACGGGAACACCAACAAGCCTTGGCAACAGCAACCCATTCAGAAGGACAAGGAAGGGAACGATTCGAACCAGCAAGGCCCAGGAGACTCACCACACACAGTGGAGTCAGGGCAGGCCTGGAGCTACCAGGGGAGCCCAAGAAAATCAAAGCTGACCTTCAAATGGGCCCACAGGCCGGAGGCACAGGAGTCAAGAGGGGACCTCGAGCGATTTTCACCAAACAACAGCCCACGGAGCACTCATTGTGAGGAGATCAAAGTTCTTGGTAGGAAATGGTGCCAGAAATTGGGGCTACTCAGAGCCCAAAGCACTTGTTTGGGAAACGCCAACAAGCATATGCACTTGCAAAAGTACGCGTTGCACAGGGGTTCGGGTATTGCAGCCCCCACGAGGGATTCTGACCTTAAACTTGGTGAGAAGGCAGCTCAGGTGTAAGGGACATAGAAACCCACCTCCTGTGTTGCTGGACCCTTCGGAATCCGGAGGATCTCGGGATCAGCAGACCTGTCAGCAGTGTTGAGGTGCTTGTGAATGCAGGGGAGTGACTCCTTCACTCCAAGGGAGATTATCTTCGGTAGTCCTTGATGCTCCACAGGTCCTACACAGATCCTGTATGGTGCAGAGGCACAGACGATGCAGCAGACTGAGTGGGAGACTAAGTTGGGCCCAAACGAAGTCCAGCGAAGACCAGAGTGTCCAGATGGTCGAAGTGCAGTGGTTTCTTGTTCAGAATCTTGTCCACGTCAAATCTAAGGTCTTGCAGCCAGGTAAGCCCTTAAGTACCCAAGGAAGATGGTTGGCAAGATTCAGGGGACCCTCCCAGTGGAGGGTCTAGACAGTGGGGAGGTTACTCCCATGTCCTTTGTCCAGTTTCGCGCCAGAGCGGGAGCCAACGGCTCCCAGGACTGGTTTGAACTGGACTATGCACAGGGACACCAAATGTGTCCCTCATGCAGACTTTCAGTTGCTGGCAAGCGCACCCACCCAGTTCCTAATACAGTAAATCCTGTCTGGGTGGTGGTCACACCTCCCTGTGACAGGATGCCTACTGTTCTGCCTTCCCCTGCTCGAGCTTGGCTCAGCAGCAGGAGGGCAGAAATGTGTCTCTGGTCGGCAGCAACCATTTTGTGCTTTCCGGAGTTAAAAGGCTGGTTGCGGGAACACCAGGAACCCCACGAAGCTAGCTTCTGAGGGGTGGAATCAATCAATCAATCAATCAATCACGGCATTTATAGAGCGCGCTACTCACCCGGGAGGGTCTCAAGGCGCTGGGGGAAGGGGTAAGTTACTGCTCGAACAGCCAGGTCTTGAGCTGCTTCCTGAAGGAGAGATGGTCCTGGGTTCGCCGAAGGTGAGTGGGGAGGGAGTTCCAGGTCTTGGCTGCCAGGTAGGAGAAGGATCTTCCTCCGGCGGTGGCTCTGCGGATGCGTGGTACGGTGGCGAGGGCGTGGCTGGTTGATCGTAGCTGGCGGGTGGGCGTGTAGAAGGTCATGCGGTCGTTGAGGTACATACCTCCCACACCGGTTACTGGTGTGGGGGGTATGATTCCAACATGTTTGACACCAAACACAAGAGGGTTTTTTCCAGCTGTTTTAGAGTTGGTCATCACGCGGTCGCGCAATGCCCCTCTATATGTCGTATATGGCTGTATCACTGACAACCCCGCAGAATGGACTCCGTAGGCTGCAGGGGTGTTCTGCTCATGCAGTGGCACCCTCTCACTTCGACCCAAGCACCCTCCTTCAGCATTGTAAAGGCCTGCTATAGGGGTGACTAATAGGTCTTAAGTGCAGTGACCCTTAGATATAGTAAACCTATATCTTAAGCAAGTGGTGCATGCACCAACTTACACAGGCTGCCATGGCAGGCCTGTAGTTCCATGTTGCATGGCCTCTCATGGGTGGCATAATACATGCTTCAGCCCATGGAAGGCCTCTGGGGTACCTATGCCCTGGGTACATGGGTACCATATACTATGGACTGACAAGGGTACCCCAGTATCCAATCTGGAGTGTACCTGAGTACATAACATAACAGTTTAGGGAAAAAGCAGATAGACTGGGGCCCTGATTAGCAGGATCCCATTCAGACAAGTCAAAAACAGTATTAAATTTAGCAAAAAGTGGGGGTAACCATAAGAAGCAGATCCTACTTTCCTATACAACCCCCCCAACGTAAGGAGATGAGACTAACCTTTCCCAGTTGAGTCTTCATTTTCTAAGTGGAAATATCTGGAGAGTCCATCTGCATTGGCATGGTTACTCCCAGGTCTATGTTCCACTGTATAGTCTATTCCCTGTAGGGAAATGGACCACATCAAAAGTTTGGGGTTTTCATTGTTCATCTGTTTTAGTCATAGGAGTGGCTTATGGTATGTCTGAACAATGAAGTGAATGCCAAACAGGTATGGCCTCAGCTTCTTCAGGGCCCAGACCACAGCAAAGGCTTCCCTCTCTATAGCTGATCAACGTTTCTCTCTGGGGGTCAACCTTCTGCTGATAAAAGCTACTGGTTGATCCTGACCCTCTGCATTAAGTTGTGATAACACACCCCCTACCCCCAACTCAGATGCATCTGTTTGGACAATAAATTGCTTGGAGTAGTCAGGATGGGAGCAGTGCACATGCCTTCTTGAGATCATCAAATGCCTTCTGACAGCTAACTGTCCACTGAATTTTCTTGGGCATTCTTTTAGATGTGAGATCATTCAAGGGAGTCACTATAGACACATACCCTTTAACAAATCTCCTGTAATACCCAGTCAGGCCCAAGAAAGCTCTGACCTGAGTCTGGGTAGTTGGAGCAACCCAGTCCATTATGGTCTGGATTTTGCTCTGTAGTGGTTGAACCTGGCCTCCACCCACAAGGTGGCCCAGGTACACAACCTTGCTCTGCCCTATCTGGCACTTAGTAACTTTGATAGTGAGGCCTGCTTTCTGCAAAGCCTCCAAAACATTCTTCAAGTGGACCAGGTGATCCTCCCAGATGGAGCTAAAGACAGGTATATCATCAAGATATGCTGCACTATAGGCTTCCAGGCCTGTAAGGACTTTGGTCACAAGCCTTTGGAATGTGGCAGGTGCATTCTTCAAACCAAAGGGCATCACAATAAATTGATAATGCCCACTAGGGGTTGAAAATGCAGTTTTTGGTTTGGCATCCTCAGCTAGTCTTATTTGCCAATAGCCAGCAGTGCGGTCAAATGTGCTCAAGAATTTGGCTGAGGTCAAAGTATCAATAAGCTCATCTGCCCTAGGAATTGGATGAACATCAGTCTTAGTCCTGCATTGAGCCCCCTGCAGTCCACACAAAACCTCTCATCTCTTATACCACCCTGGGTGTGAGGTTTGGGTACCAGGACCACTGGACTAGCCCAAGGGCTATCTGAGGGTCCAATCACTCCCAACTCCAGCATTTTTTGGACCTCTGTCTTGAAGCAATCTCTGACATGGCCAGCCTACCTCTAAATCTTATTTTTAACAGGAAGACTCTCACCTGTGTCCACTTCATGGGTACACCAGGTGGTCTGACTAGGAGTCACAGAGAACATGTGCCTGTTGTGATTGAGGACCCTCCTGCAATCAATCTGCTGTTGGTCTGTGAGGCTGCCTGCCAAAGCTACACCATCAACTGACGCATCATCAGGGTTCTGAGAGAGGAGATCAGGGAGAGGGTCACTCTCTTCTTCCTGTCCCTTATCAGTTGCCATGAGCAAGTCCATGTCAGCCCTGTCTATGTAAGGTTTGAGCCTATTCACATGGAGCACCCTGTGGGGGCTCCTGGGATTGCCAAGGTCCACCAGATAGGTGACCTCACCCTTTTGCTCAATTATGGTATGGGGTCCACTCCACTTGTCTCGGAGAGCTGCTGGGGCCACAGGCTCCAGCACCCATACCTTCAGCCCTGGCTGGTAAACAGTCAGGACAGCCTTTTGGTCATGCCAAGCTTTCTGTCATTCTTGACTTGCCTCAAGGTTTTTGCTGGACTTCTTCATGTACACAGCCATTCTGGAGCAGAGACCAAGTACATAGTCCACAATGTCTTGTTTGGGAGGTTTGAGAGGTAACTCCCATCCCTCCTTTGCCAAACACAGGGGATCCCTAACTGGATGCCCAAACAGAAGTGCAAATGGGCTGTAGCCAACCCCCTTCTGTGGGAACTCTCTGCAGGCAAAGAGAAGGCAGGGCAACAGAACATACCATTTTCGCCTAAGCTTTTCTGGGAGGCCCATGATCATGCCCTTGAGGGTTTTGTTGAACCTTTCAACTAACTCATTGCATTGTGGGTGATAGGGTGAGGTGAACTTATAGTTCACGACACACTCCTTCCACATTGCAGTTATATAACTTGACATGAAGTTTGTACCTCTGTCAGTTAAGACCTCCTTAGGGAAACCCACCCTGGAAAAAATTCCTAGGAGGGCCCTGGCCACCATCGGGGCTGTGGTGGTTCTAAGGGGTATTGCTTCTGCATACCTAGTGGCATGGTCCACCACCACTAGTATTTAACTGTGTCCAGATGCTGTAGGAGGGTTCATGGGACCAATGATATCAATCCCAACCCTCTCAATGGGAACCCCCACCACTGGTAGTGGTATGAGGGGGGCCTTTGTGGTACCACCTGACTTACCACTGGCTTGGCAGGTGGTACAGGAGCAACAAAACTCCTTGATGTCCTCAAACATGTGAGGCCAGTGAAAGTGAGGGACAAGCCTGTCCCAAGTCTTGCTTTGGCCTAGGTGTCCTGCTAAGGGAATGTCATGTGCCAAGGTGAGTAGGAAGCCACTAAACTTCAGAGGTATGACCAACTTCCTGGTGGCACCAGGTTTGGGGTCTCTACCCTCTGAGTAAAGGAGTCCCTCATCCCAATAGATCCGGTGGGACCCACTGACACTCCCAGCAGCCTCAGCAGCAGCTTGCTGTCTGAGGGGTTCAAGAGAGGGGCAGGTTTGCTGCTCCATACTCAAGTCTGCCCTGGAAGGGCCCCCTGTCCCCAAAAACTCAACCTGATCAGGTTCAAGTTCCTCTGAGACAGGTCCTTCACAGGGACTGATATCATCTCCCTCAAGAGACTGATCCTCACTCGGAGTCTGGCGGGAAGATACAACCTTACTCCTCCTGCTCCTTCTCTTGGAAGGCCCCATGTCCATTGTTCCAGGATCCAGGGCCCGTTCAGTGGATGCCAGTTTGGCCTGTGACCTGGTCACAGCAAACACATCTGCAGAGATGCCCAGCATTGCTGCATGAGTCCTAAGTTCCACTTCAGCCCAAGCTGAAGTCTCCAAATAATTGCCCAACAAACATTCTACTGGTAGGTCTGAGCTAACCACAGCTTACTTATGGCCAGTTACCCCTCCCCAACTGAAATTAACAACTGCCAAGGAATGGTAGGTCCTGACATTGTTTGCATTGGTCACTTGGTGTATTTCTCCAAGTATGCTTTGGTCAGGGGCCACAAGATCCTCTGTCACAATAGTGACACTTGCACCTGTGTCCCTGTATGCCATGGCCTCCTTACCATTGATTAAAGGCTGTTGTCTGTACTTGCCCAAATTACTGGGACTGACAAATAGGGTGGCAATATCCATGCCACATCACAGACAAGTACAGCCTGAGCGGGAGTTCTGACTAGGCCAGATCCATCTCAGAGCCCAAGGTTAACCCTACTAATCCCTTGTTCCCTGTACCACCACATGTACTTGTGCTAAGGGGCGCAGTTGGTTTAGGGACAGTGTGGTAGGAGGAATTTCCTTGGCTTTTGGATAATCAGCATCTTTTGCCAATGGGTCTTTACCTTACACAAGTAACACCAAGGTTTCTTTTTGCCTTTACCTTTGTTGGATTGTGACTCCCCCCCAGATGCAGGTTTTTGGGGCCCTGATGAAGACTGTTTTTGATCTTTACCCTTGTCCCCACCCTTATCTGGAGTTTTAGAATCTTGCTTCTTCTGGTCACCACCAGAGTTCTGGGTTTTCTGCTTCACCCTGGTTCTGAGCCACTTATCTGCCTTCTTTCCCAATTCTTGGGGAGAAGTCAGATCAGAGTCCACCAGGTACTGATACAATAACTGATTTTGGCAATTATTAAGGATCTGCTCCCTCATAATCAAATGATACAATCCATTAAAATCATGTACTTTGCTGCCAAGCAACCAGCCTTCCAGAGCCTTAATAGCACTATCCACAAAGTCAACCCAATCTTGGTTCTGTGTCTTCTGGGTGTCACTGAACTTACTCCTGTACTGTTCAGTGGTTAAGCCAGACCCATCAATGACAGCACTCTTCAAAACTGAGTAATTGTCAGCATCCTCTTCTCTAACAGTGAGGAGCTTATCTCTACCTTTGACAGTGAAGGAGAGCCACAAGATATCTGCCCACTGCTCTTGAGGGGCCCTTTGTACTTTACAGGCCCTCTCTAAAGCAGTTATCCATTTGTGGATGTCATCCCCAACAAGGTAGGGAGGGGGACAATCTTGCTCAGGTTCCTATTATCAAAGGAATGTTCCTTAACTCTAGGGACATTGTTGCTGCCACCATGGGACTCTAGTCCCAACTTTTTTCTAGCTCTCTGGACTTCTAGGGACTCTTTGTCAAGGGCCAACTGCTCTTGCCTGAGCCTAAGCCTAGCTTTCTCAAGTTTAAGAAGTTGGTATTCCGTATCATAAGAGTGGTCCCTCTTGCTGGATACAGAGGTCCCTACAGACTTTCCTGAGTGATTAGACTCTGCAGAGGGAGATCTAGATCTCCTTGGTAAGCTCTGCACTCTTCCAGGGGGAGTAAAGAGGGGACCCTCATAGCCTCCTCCACTCTCCTCTTGAAGATCTGAGTTATCCAGGTGGGAACCATCAGGTTCCCCCTGGACAGGGTTAGAGTCTAGGTCATAAAAGGTGTCACCTCCTGACCTGTCTTCATTCCCTGACCCACTCACTCTCTCCTGTTCATCTGACCATGGGGTTTTCCTTAAGTCATCTAGAAGTAACACCTCTACGAGGCGTTGAGTGTTGGCACTTCTCCCTGTCTTCAACTTTCCAGAGGCACACAGGGATTTCAGTTCTTGGAGCGAAAGCTCACTGTATCTAGAAGGCAGAGAGCCACTGGCATCTCCTTTAGTAGACATACTAAGTGTGGTGTGGTGTTGCACCTACCTAGCCTAGTGGGAACTAAACTCTCTGAGGTTGGAGAAAGGGAGTGCTAGACCGTTGACTTACCCAACCCTAAGTTCAGTAGAACTTACTTATTCTAAGCTTGTATTATATGTACCTAGTACTAGTGGTTTTTCAGTTAATCAATACAAAGATTTCTGTGGTAAAACAATGCAGGCTTGAATCCCAACCGCTGCACACCAATGTGAGAAGTTGGCCTGGTATATGCTGTCCACTAATTAAAGTGGGCGCCTTGCACCAGTCTAAACAACCCTTATGGTGATTTAAGAGGTCAAAGATAACCGTAGAAAGCTATCCAGGTGGTAGATTTGGGGAGCAGCCTTCAGGCTTAGTCTTGAAGGAATGTTAAGCAGCTTGTTTTACCAGAATGCAATCTTATAGTATTGTTTCAATGAAAGGAGAACCACATAGTAGTTATAAAAATATGTATTTATTAATATAACACTGTCTAGTATGACACAGTATCTCTTACATGGAGATAACCACAAAGCACACAATACTTAAGCACAGAAATGACAGTAAATAGCACTAATACACAGTGGGCGCCGGGGGGGGACCAAACCATATACTAAGAAAGTGATATAAGAACCACGACTCAAGTCAAGACAGTGTCGAGAGGACATAGAATTGCTGGGACCCCAAGGAACCACCCAAGGTGAGTTGATAGGGACCTCACGGAGTGCGTGTGCACTGTGGGAATATGACCGCGTGCTCTGTACAAGTCTATGGGGAAGTCGCGGTTGAAGTTTTAGAGTTTAAGGACCCTTCCCAGTGGACTTCAAAGAAACCCCGTGGAAGTTAGAAGGTTGGAGAGCTACCCCACCCGTGGATACCGAGGTACCTAAGTTACCTATCCCAGGGAAGCCGGGCTCATAGGTCTGAAGTGGCGTTGGAAACCGCTGTCGAACCCAGTGGAGGACTTCGAAGAAGAGCCACTGCTGGAAGGACGAAAAGTGTCCGTTGGAATCCAAAGGTGGATTCTTGTCCAGAAGTACCTGAAAGCAGAGGGGACAGAGTCTGGGTCACTTCAGAGTGACCAGGGGCTCAGTAGACGAATGCCCACCGATGTCGGGTGCTTCAGGTTGGTTGATTGAGTCCTTGACTCCGCAGCTGCGGGGACCAGGAGACGTCAAGGACAACCAGGAGCTGGATGTGAGCTGTCCCATGAAGAATGTTTAGTGCTGAGGGGTCAGTGTCCATTGGGAACACCAAAAAGCCTTGGCAACAGCAACCCATGCAGAAGGTCAAGGAAGGGAACGATTCAAACCAGCAAGGCCCAGGAGACTCACCACACACAGTGGAGTCAGGGTAGGCCTGGAGCTACCAGAGGAGCCCCAGAAAATCAAAGTTGACCCTCAAATGGACCCACAGGCCAGAGGCACAGGAGTTACGAGGGGACCTCCAGTGATTTTCACCAGACAACAGCCCACGGAGCACTCAGTGTGAGGAGATCAAAGTTCTTGGTAGGAAATGGTGCCAGAAATTGGGGCTACTTGGAGCCCAATGCACTTGTTTGGGAAACACCAACAAGCATATGCACTTGCAAAAGTATGTGTTGCACAGGGGTTTGGGTCTTGCAGCCCCCACAAGGGATTCTGACCTCAAACTTGGTGAGAAGGCAGCTCAGGCCTCAAAGGACGTAGAAACTCATCTCCTGTGTTGCTGGACCCTTCAGAGTCTGGAGGATCTTGGGATCAGAAGACCTGTCAGCAGTGTTGAGGTGCCTGTGAATGCAGGGGAGTGACTCCTTCACTCCAAGGGAGATTATCTTCGGTAGTCCTTGATGCTCCACAGGTCCTACACAGATCCTGTATGGTGCACGGGCACAGACGATGCAGCAGACTGAGTGGGAGACTAAGTCGGGCCCAAACGAAGTCCAGCGAAGACAGAGTGTCCAGATGGTCGAAGTGCAGTGGTTTCTTGTTCAGAATCTTGTCCACGTCGAATCTAGGGTCTTAAAGCCAGGTAAGCCCTTAAGTACCCAAGGAAGATGGTTGGCAAGATTCAGGGGACCCTCCCAGTGGAGGGTCTAGACAGTGGGGAGGTTACTCCCATGTCCTTTGTCCAGTTTCACGCCAGAGCGGGAGCCAACGGCTCCCAGGACTGGTTTGAACTGTACTATGCACAGGGACACCAAATGTGCCCCTCATGCAGACTTTCAGTCGCTGGCAAGCGCACCCACCCAGTTCCTAATACACTAAATCCTGTCTGGGAGGTGGTCACACCTCCCTGTGACAGGATGCCTATTGTTCTGTCTTCCCCTGCTCGAGCTTGGCTCAGCAGCAGGAGGGCAGAAATGTGTCTCTGGTCGGCAGCAACCATTTTGTGCTGTCCGGAGTTAGAAGGCTGGTTCTGGGAACACCAGGGACCCCACGAAGCTTGCTTCTGAGGGGTGGAATGTTACCTCCCATACCGGTTAATGGTGTGGGGGGTATGATTCCAACATATTTGACACCAAACACGATAGGGTTTTTTCCAGCCGTTTTAGAGTTGGTCATCACGCGGTCGCGCAATGCCCCTCTATATGTCGTTTATGGCTGTATCACTGACAACCCAGGAGAATGGACTCCGTAGGCTGCAGGGGTGTTCTGCTCATGCAGTGGCACCCTCTCACTTAGACCCAAGCACCCTGCCTTCAGGATTGTAAAGGCCTGCTATAGGGGTGACTGATAGGTTTTAAGTGCAGTGACCCTTAGATATAGTAAACCTATATCTTAAGTAAGTGGTACATGCCCCAACTTACACAGGCTGCAATGGCAGGCCTGTAGTTCCATGTTGCATGGCCTCTCATGGGTGGCATAATACATGCTTCAGCCCATAGGAGGCCTCTGGAATACGTATGCCCTGGGTACATGGGTACCATATACTAGGGACTGACAAGGGTACCCCAGTATCCAATCTGGAGGGTACCTGAGTACATAACATAGCAGTTTAGGGAGAAAGCAGATTGACCGGGGTCCTGATTAGTAGGATCCCAGTCAGACTAGTCAAAACAATATTACATTTAGCAAAAAGTGGGGGTAACCATAAGAAGCAGGTCCTACTTTCCTACAATCAGGCTCTCTGGAGCCACTGCTCCTCCCCAGCCCCAGCCCCTGACACTCCAAACCCAGACAGTCAATCCACATCCTAGCAGAGGCACACTGGATGGCTAAACAAGAAAATACCTACTTTCTAAAAGTGGTATTTTCAAACAGAATGTAAAAATCACCCTCACTAAAAGATGCATTTTAACATTCTGAGTTCAGGCATACTAAACTTTATTTTCCTATCTTGTTCCCAGGGGTAGTTATGTTTATAAGATGTTATAAGCAAACTCCCCATTCTATCCTTTGGGAACAGATAGCCTTGCAATAGTGAAAAACGAAATTGGCAGTAGTTCACTATCAGGACATGCCACACACATCAGGGCATGTCCTACCTTTCACATACACTGCACCCTGCCCACAGCAGTACCTTGGGCCTACCTTAGGGGTGACTGACATGTAAGTAAAAGGAAGGTTGGGGCCTGGCAAGTGGGTGCACTTGCCAAGTCGACATGGCAGTTAACAACTGCGCACAGACACTGCAGTGGCAGGTCTGAGTTACCGTTTCAGAACTACTCATGTGGGTGGCACAGTCAGTGCTGCAGGCCCGCTAGTAGTATTTGATTTACCAGCCCTGGCACACTTAGTGCACTTTACTAAGAACCTAGTAGTGAATCAAATATTCCAATCAGGGAGAACCAATCATGTTCACAATTTACACAGAGAGCATATGCACTTTAGCACTGATCAGAAGTTGTAAAGTGCCCAGAGTCCTAAAACCAACAACAGCAGGTCAGGGAAAAATAGGAGGAAAAAGCAAAAAGTTTGGGGGTTACCTTTCAAAAAGGGCCAAGTCCAACACAACCCCCTTCCAGCCTAAAGCCAGGGAATACCATTCCATACCTCGATGGGCTTCCCTGCTTAGGGCGATAGAACATGGAACCTGGCCCGCAACAGCAGGGGTCTATTCCCGTTCTACGCCTTCCTGAACCCAGTTGGATCCTCTATCCTTGCTCTCAGGGCCTACTAAGTTGACCCATGTGGAACCCTTCTTCTCCCCTGTGGCCCCATCTGTGCAGCACCTAAACTTACTTTGCTCACAGATGTGTCCCAACAGGCAGACAGTACCCACATAGCCAACACAGTGGTGTGGCCCAGTCCACCCCCGGGGTGTGACTCATGTCCCCCTCCCAGGGGCAACTCTGTCCACCAGGACAGCAAGCCACAGTAGCCACTGACAACTGTCAGTGATGAGAGCCAGGCCTCATGCCTTTCAGGGCTCTCTAACCTCTGTGGCGTCAGAAAGTGGGGGGCGGTAGCCCCAGGAGCCTGGTACCCTTTCTCTACTCTCCCTCCTGCCAAGTCAGGTATGGCATCCTGACACTGGCCCACTAGCCTAGGGTCTTTACCCTGCGGCTGGACAAGAGAATGGTGTGGGCTCTCCCACACCCTGTCTTCCTACCTGGGGCTCTGCACCCTCCCACCTGAGGCGGTACCCCCAGAAGACAACTTGTTAGTGGCACTGTTAGCAGTTGCCCCTTCCTCCAGGTCAGGGGTGGCACCCTGAACCTGGTCCTTCAATCCAGGGTCTGTACCCTTAGGCTGGACCTGTGCCTGGCAACCTAGGACTTCCGGGGGAGTACACCAACCCCCCCCAAGGGTAACACACTCCTCATGAGTTGTACGAGAGTCTGCCTGGCGCAGGTCTCCGGCCTCCTGTCCACTTGACAGAGCATGATGACCACTCAGGCCAGAAGTGGCCTCACCAGGGTCAGTCCTGGGGTGCTCTGACCTCAGAGCTGGCAACCCCTGACCCACTAGTCCTTCCACTGGGGACAGCGTCCCCCCTCACCCTTTTCTCTGGACTCATGCACCCTCCCCACTGGAGCGGTACAGCCAGACACCAGAACTGGTGGGATGCCTGCTACAGCAGTCCCCCCAGTCCACCTGACACTTTGGGATCCCCCTCAGGGGATGGCCTCTCGGTACAGACTAGGCCCCCCTCCTGGTGTTCACTCATGGAACCAACCAGACCCTGGGACTGGGTTTCAGGCACCTTGGGGCACAGCCCACTCCCACTCCTTCTCCTCTGAGACAGGACGTGGGACCCTACACCCCTCCCACTACTCTGGGACCTTTCTGGGCTACCACAAACCTCCCCTACCTCACTTGGTTGGGGAAAACCTGAGCCACCCTCTTCAGGATCACTCCCAAAAGCTTCTTCAGACCCCCTGGAATCCACCAATAGGTCTACCTCCAGTACAAGCTCCCTGGGGTCAGAGAACTCACACTCCACCGGCTTTTGGCATAGCTCTGGAAAACAGGGACTTAAAATATGTTCTCCAACAATTGAATCACACAGCCCCCACAAGTGTTGACCAAGCTACTCTTTGCCTCACCATCCAGTGCCTCACACAAGTACCTCACCACATCACCCTCCTGAGACTGGCAAAACAGTGTCTGACTGTTTCTGTCACTCAACCCACTCTCTTCTGGGCAGTCTCCAAACTCACATACCAAGGCTTCTACCATGGGGGAACCCCTCTCCCTGCACCTCTCATCTAGAGTCAGTAGAGTGTCCCTCCCACCACTAGGAATATGAACCACTGTGCCAGTTCCCCAATCCACCTCAGGGATACTGCACACCACTGGAGCTACCTCATAACCCTGAACCCTTTGGTGTATGTCAACTCCCTCCTTCAAGTCAGGCGCCACATCTCTGGGTGTGTTTACTTCTCCCTCAGCACTAGACACTACATTTTTGCTGCCACCATCTGAGCTAGAATCCACTTCCAACCCAGCCAAGCTCACTTCATGAGCTACACACACATCCTTTTTCTTAGCTAAGACACTCGAGGCCTCAAGCCTTCTGAGCTCCTCATCAAGCTCTCTCATTCTCAGTTGATGTGCCAAGATCAATTTCTTCTCTTCCAAGGCATAAGTGTTCCTGCTCTCCTCTGCCTTTATTCTCATGACCTCTAACTCATGATCTCTGGCCCTTTGCCTTTCCTCCAAATCCTCTGGAGAAAAATTTCTGGAAGAATGATTGCTGCCAGCCCTAGAGGCTGCTCTCCCAACAGGCAAATCCTGGGATCTGAAATGACCTTCTGGCACCCCCCCCCCCCATCCACATCTGCATCATCTGTCTCCCCAGCTTCTCTGGCCTCCCACCAGGCCCCTAAGGCCTTCTGTAGCTCCTCTTTTCTAAAGTGGCTCTTAATGGGACAACCAAAGTTTTTGCAGAATTGCCTGAGTTGCTCTACCTTGTAACTGGTTAACAATTCAAAGTCAAACTCCAAATCTGCAACCTCACTTGCTGCTTTACCATTCCGAGACATGATGCGTGGATAACTCAAGGGTCAGATCAAAAATAGAACAAAAAATAAAACACAGTATATGGTTGCGTAGTGGTCTGCCCTAAACTAGTGATGTACACCAATCACTGTGAGTCAAGTACAAGTACAAGTTCAAATCCTCACCGCTGACCACCAATGTTAGAAATGGGGGTCTCTAGTTGGCAGAGGTAGGTACCTTTGTCCAAATAGGGACCCTTGCTTCTAGTCAGGGTAAGGGGGATACACACTCTAGATAACCCCTGCTCACCCCCTTGGTAGCTTGGCATGAGCAGACAGGCTTATCCCAAAGCAATGTGTAAAGTATTTGTACCAACACTCACAGTAACACAGTGATAACACCACAAATGGACACCATACCAGTTTAGAAAAATAAAGTAGCTTTATCTAATCTTAACAAGACCAAAACGACAAAAATCCAACATACAAGTATTAAGAAAAATGACTTTCAAAAGGTTTTAGCAACTGAGTCCATAGAAAACTATGGATGCGTGATTTCTTGCAAAGTACCTGTCGTTGCGACAAAATTCATATAGCCAAACAGCTGCAGCGATGGGAAGCGTTGAAAAACAAAGAGATGCGTCGATTCCTGAGACCTTCGTGGATGCGATGCAACAGTTCTGCAGGACACAGGGGAGCAGTGCGTCGGGTCCGGTCTGTAGGGGGAAGCGATGCGTCGATTCTGAGATGACTCCGATCCGTGGGTGATGCGTCGGGGAAAACATGTTACACAGGGATGATGCGTGGAAATGCAGGCTGCATCGTCGAACGATGCGGCGGCGTCGAGCAGCACTGCATTGGTTTCTTCAGCCGCGATCCCTCGATGCGTTGATTCTTACAGCGGCGATAGGTGCTGTGTCGGTTTCAGCAGCGGTGGTGCGGGGAGATTCTTCTCGCACCACGGCGTTGCATCGGAAAAAAACTGTTGCAAGAAGAGCGATGCATCGATTTTCTTGTTGTTGCATAGCTTTCCAGCTCCCAGCAGCAGAAACAACCTCCAGAGTCCCCCCACACAGTCACAGGCACTCCTGGCAGGTCAGAACTCCCAGCAAGGAAGTTCAGGGGAGCTGGGGTGAAGTCTTTATGTTCCTGAGACTTCAAAACAGGAGGCAAGCTCTACTCAAGCCCTTGGAGTCTTTCCTCAAGCAGGGGACACAGCACACAGCAAAGTCCTTCTCCTTTCCTTGGCAGAAACAGCAACTGCAGGCCAACCCCAGACACACAGCAAGGGCAGTACTTCTCCTCAGTTTCTCCAGCTCTTCTCCTTGGCAAAGGTTCCTCTTGATTCCAGAAGTAGTCTAAAGTTCAGGGGTTTTAGATCTAATACTTATACCCCAAAATGTCTTTGTTCTCTCTGTGCAGAGAAGCCCTGGGCCCAGTCAAAACCAGTTCTGTCCTCTCTGGTGCAGCTTCCTGGCAGGAGGTGGAGACAGCATTGTGGAAAGCAGACCAGGCCCATTCAGGTGAAAGGAAATCTCCTCCCCCTACTCTAAATGCAGCCCAGGTCTATTCAGCCCAGCACTGACTCATCAGGCTCTCTGGAGCCACTGCTCCTCCCCAGCCCCTGACACTCCAAACCCAGACAGTCAATTCACATCCTAGCAGAGGCACACTGGATGTCAAAACAAGAAAATACCTACTTTCTAAAAGTGGTATTTTCAAACAGAATGTAAAAATCACCCTCACTAAAAGATGCATTTTTAACATTCTGAGTTCAGACATACTAAACTTTATTTTCCTATCTTGTTCCTAGGGGTAGTTATGTTTATAAGATGTTATAAGCAAACTCCCAATTCTATCCTATGGGAACAGATAGCCTTGCAATAGTGAAAAATGAAATTGGCAGTAGTTCCCTATCAGGACATGCCACACACACCAGGGCATGTCCAACCTTTCACATACACTGCACCCTGGCCACAGGGGTACCTTTGGCCTACCTTAGGGGTGGCTGACATGTAAGAAAAGGGAAGGTTAGGGCCTGGCAAGTGGGTGCACTTGCCAAGTCGACATGGCAGTTAACAACTGCGCACAGACACTGCAGTGGCAGGTCTGAGTTACCGTTTCAGAACTACGCATGTGAGTGGCACAATCAGTGCTGCAGGCCCACTAGTAGTATTTGATTTACCAGCCCTGGCACACTTAGTGCACTTTACTAGGGACCTAGTAGTGAATCAAATGTGCCAATCAGGGAGAACCAATCATGTTCACAATTTACACAGAGAGCATATGCACTTTAGCACTGATCAGCAGTGGTAAAGTGTCCAGAGTACTAAAACCAACAACAACAGGTCAGGAAAAAAAAGGGGGAAGAAGCAAAAAGTTTGGGGATAACGCTGCAAAAAGGGCCAAGTCCAACAAAGGAATACACAGCCTTTTAACACTGGCTTAAATACATATGAGATGTTGAACTCTGTTGAAAGCTTTCCACTGCATCAGCTACATTCCAGTATATGGGAGCCATGTGATTTTAAAAGGAACCCAAAAATTGGGTATTTAGCTAGAACAGAGCATTCAATTTCAAATGCATTTCAGGTGACTCACCAGTGGGACAATACATGTGAAGTTACAATGTCATCACGCTGCGTGCCGCCATCTTGATTTTGACTGCATACATATTTTCTTTCATGTGCCTGCGCAATTTTATGCACCAACAGTTTAATTTGGGCTGCAATATTGTTTTGCTTTTCATGATTTGGAAACTCTTTGGGGTAGACTTGCTTCATCTGATTCGTCTGTGCACACAAGACAACCTTGCTGATTGTTCTTATCATTTTTTCTAATTTTTAGCATTTCTACTTCAGCATTTTCAAAAATGTGTGCATCACAAACATATTCGTTAATTCCTCCACAAGTATTTTTACTGGCACCAGGAGATCCGGTTATGAAATGGCAAGAATGGAAGAAGTACTTCCTAATTACATTTTAACCTTAGAAGATGAAAATAAAGCAGAAGTTGCACCCTCAAGGAACAAAAAATATATGCATTTTAATCAAAATGAAGAAAAAAACTAGACCAAGTGATGAAACTGATTTGTACAAAAATGCACTAGATGATTTGAATGCATATTTTTCTCCTGGCCTATATGTGGCTATAGATCGACATCATTTTTTCCAAAGAAAACAAAATAGAAATGAAGAAGTGGAGGAGTATGTATCAGTCTTGAGGAAGTTAGCCTACCTTGTTAATTTGGAAACCTTCATGATGATCTTATAAGGGATCAAATTATAATGCACATCAACAACACTCGCATTGAAGAGAGCTTATGGATGTATAGGGATTCGCTATTGAAGGATGCTATTGCTTTTGTCAAGAAAGCAGAACTACGGAAAAGATGTACACAAGCAGCTAATGTTAATGTTGTAGAACACGAACAGGTGTGTGAGGTGTCTAATAAGAAACAACAATCTCATAAAAAATGAGAAGAGTACCACAAGTGCTATTTCACGTTTTCAAAGGAAAGAGTGTTACTATTACGGTAGCAGTGAACACCTAGCTCATGACAAAAAATGCTCTGAAGTCAAACAAAGGGGTTTGAATTGCTGCATGATGGGCCACTATTCTAGGGTATGCAAGAAGAAAGCATCTTCATTGAAAATCAAATTTGTGCAGGAGGATTCTGGATCTGAGTCCTCTGATGCTGAAAATAAACACGGTGGCTCTACGTATTGAATCAAATGTATTAGCGTTAGTCCATAGTCCAGAAAAAAGCCAGTGTGCGAAATGGATTTTGGTGGACTTGTTGTTCATGTTATTGAAGACTCAGGATCACCCTACATCATTCTCAACAAAGTCTTGTGGGAAGAGAAATTTATTGACACTTCAAGAACGCAATTACTTCCTACTGATATAAACTCTAAGGGCTTTACAGGAGTACCTATTCCCATAAAAGGGCACAAGTTGAATTTGTATGTAGGAGAGAAGGGTACATCAGTTTTAGGGGGGATTGATAACAAGCTTTAGGCATTACGTTGGACCCTAACAGTCCCAAGCAAATGCTACTTGTTGATTTTTTGTAAACGGTTTGAGGAATGAATTTTGCAAGGTTTTCATTGGAATGGTGGGAGAGCTAAAATGGTTTTCTCACAAAATTATACTTAAAAACCATGCTACACCAATTTCACGTAAAGTTACAAACATTCCTTTTCCCATCAGGAATAAGGTAGAGTTGAAACTGAGGAAGATAGAAGAGGATAAGATATTTGAACCAGTAGAATCCTCGGAATGGATGGCACCATTAGTGATAGCTAGACATCAGAATGGCAAGATTAGGCACTGCATTGATTTGCAAGATCTTAATCATAATATCCAATTTGATAAGTTCCCTTTACCCAGAATTAGTGAGCTTCTAGCCATAACTAAGAATGTGAAGTGGTTTATAACAATAATCAATAGGAGCTAACTATATGAGTAGAAAAAACTCTGATGATGTACTTCTGGAAAACAATTCTGTTTTGTATGAAGGCCCTCACCCACCAACCTAGTTGGTGGCATGCTTCATCATCGGGCCCCACCCGATGGCACCGAATGTGCCTCGGGTGTGCTACAACGTCTGCTTACAGCGGAGCGGATTCTGTAAAGTGAGTGTGCAGTGCTGGCAGTGGTGAGTATAAAAATAAAAACTGTCCAACGAGTCCCAAAGTCCACAGGGGGAATTTATTCATGGGCTCATGGCAGTGGTTAAAAACAAGGCTACGGATGTTGACTGGGGGTAATTAATGCCCCTTACATCCAGTGAGGTCAACTAGTTTCAGCCAGACTAGACCTCCACCTGGACGACCAATTGTCTCTGGAATTAATTCTCTTTTAGAACCGCTTTCAAGATACTGCGATTTTTTCCTGAACCCATTAACTCAGAAAGCGTCTACTTATATCAGAGACACTAAACATCTGTTGTCTCTCATTAAAGATATGAATTTTGACCCTACAACACAACTTCTGGTGGGGTTAGATATTGAAAGTTTATATACTAGCCTCCCCAAGATGCCACCTTGAAGGTTCTCCATGATATGATGATGGAGACGACCTGGGATTATACGACCCCTAGAGGCTTCATCCTTCAATGTGCCACACTGGCCCTTAAAGAAAATTATTTTGAATTTGAGGGTGAATTGTATCTTCAAACAAATGGTACCTCAATGGGCAGTGTTTTTGCTCCAAGTGTGGCGGGATTATATGTCTACCACTTTGAAAAGACCCACATCTTACCCACGACGAACCCTTTTTCTGACAACATCTGCTTCTGGCGTCGCTATATCGATGACATCTTGATGATATGGACCGGCACCATGGAGTCACTAACCACTTTTCTTTTTTGGCTCAATGAACATGACCCCTATTTACGGTTCACCAGTACAGCCAATGCCCAAAATGTCACCTTTTTGGATCTTACTATTGAAGCAGAGGCTGGAACTCTCAAGACCTCCACGTATTACAAACCTACAGCAAGAAACTCGCTGTTACAATTTGAAAGCTTCCATCCACGTCCACTCAGGGAGAACCTACCATTTGGACAGTTTCTGCGCATACTGCGAAACTGCAGTTCTACTGCAGATTTCCAGAGGCAATCAACAGACCTCGCACTAAAATTACAGGAACGAGGGTATCCTAATAAAATTATTGCAACCACCAAGAAACGTGCTTGTAACCAGAACAGGGAAGCCCTCCTTGAAGATTCATTACGAACTACTACATCAACTCCACTTACCTGTGTTACTACGTATAACGTAACATCAAATCAGGTTGCCAAAATAATACGTAAAAACTGGAGAATTCTCAATACAGGACCCAGAGTATGGGATCCCCCTTTTGCATACAAGAGGGCCAGCAGCCTAAAAGACCGTCTGGTATCCACCCGCCCTAAGAAACAGAACACCGCTGATAACACTGTTCTCAATGCATGGGGTTTACCTAATGTGACCGGTCATTACCCTTGTGGTAATTGTAGTGTATGCCATCTCACACAACCCAGTAAAACACTCGACCTGGAACCCGGGAAAAATGGCATCAACTAAAACACACGAATTGCAACACCACAAACGTAATATATTTAATTGAATGCCCATGTAAACTCCGGTATATCGGCATGACAACAAGGAAAGTAAGGACAAGAATTGTGGAGCATCGTAGCACCATTCGGTGCAGAAAATCAAACAGCAAACTGATGGACCATTATCTGGAAAAAGGACACACTCCGAATGATATATCATGGACGATAATAGAACATATACCATTCTTTAACATCAATAATGACAAACAAATTCTTTCAAAAGAACAGCGTTGGATATACCGTCTTTCGACCCATATCCAAGGATTGAATGACAATATTCCTTGGAATAGCCTTAACAACTGAGATAGTTCAGTGCAGTCCCTCCTCCTGGTCTGAGAATATCGGGCCATGTATGTAGCCCCTTATATGGACAACATATGATCTGACCCATATCAGATATAAGATCTGAAATAGTACCTATCTGTGTAATCTGTTTTCAGAAATTATTGGGCCTGACCACCCTGTACCTGAGGAGAGGGCATATACAGTCTCTGTAAGATTATGTTTCCCAATAGTCTGTTTTTCACTCCCTACACTGAGCCTCTACAGCTTAATTAGCCACGTATTATTCTTTTAATACTCTGCTTTTTTATACATTGCCATTTGAACCACAGCCATACCTTCAAAAACAGTCACTGACTAGATCACACACGAGTGCAGTCTGTTGTCTGTCTCTATTTTTCTCCCCAGACGCTAGTCACGCTGGGGAGACTTCCGTGTAGTTTGCTTTCATTTTTCCTCTAGACGCTAGTCGCATTGAAGAGACTATCGACATCAGCTGCGGTCTCAGAATGATGTTAATCGTAGCGGGTAGGAAAGTGATTGCAGCTGCAGCACCCGACAGGTATTTAAACCCCGCCATAACCAGTGCAAACATCGACGGAGTTCCCGTAACGACCAAGTAGGTGGTGCTGTGGGTTCTGGACTGTGACGAAGTAAGTAACACAATAGGAGAAGCTGTTGTTTCAATTGAAACGTATCGTTGTGACTGCTAAGGGCTCCCCATTAATTTCCTTTTCCCAATTTTCTCTTTCCTTTTTTTAAACTCCAATTAGAGTGTGACTGAAAGTCGAACCCCCGCCGGGGACTCATGGAGTCAGTCTCTTAGACCATAAGAGTAAGCCGCTTATTCTTCCGTGCTTGCATGCATTCGATGCCACTATTCATTGAAATTGACTAGCACAGTAACGCATAATCACAACAACGACAAATGGCCTTCACATATCGACACGGATCGCATTATTCCGACTTAAGGCACTATGATATCAAGTCACTGTGATCTTTACGGTGCCTTACCATATTTCTTACTCTGGATGTTTGTTTGTTCTTTGTGTTTGTTTGTCTTTTATTAGGCACGACTACAGAGGAAACCATCCTCTTACACTTCTCGCACCTTAGCGTGTGCGGCACATAGGAGCCTGTACACATTGTAGACTCCCTTTTATTTCACCATACACATACCGGTCCTGATGAAAGCCAGTTTTACCAAAAGGCCTGGCTGAAACTAGTTGACCTCACTGGATGTAAGGGGCATTAATTACCCCCAGTCAACATCCGTAGCCTTGTTTTTAACCACTGCCATGAGCCCATGAATAAATTCCCCTGTGGACTTTGGGACTCGTTGGACAGTTTTTATTTTTATACTCACCACTGCCAGCACTGCACACTCACTTTACAGAATCCGCTCCGCTGTAAGCAGACGTTGTAGCACACCCGAGGCACATTCGGTGCCATCGGGTGGGGCCCGATGATGAAGCATGCCACCAACTAGGTTGGTGGGTGAGGGCCTTCATACAAAACAGAATTGTTTTCCAGAAATACATCATCAGAGTTTTTTCTACTCATATAGTTAGCTCCTATTGATTATTACTATAAATCCCTGGGGAAATGAACTAGTCTATCTTATTCCTCTCTCTCTTTCTGATATTTATTGATGTAGCAGCGCACAGCTGTGAGAGATATAAACACATTTAATTCTTAATACCATGGCGGAACACGCAGGCCTGACTTTTACTGACATTGATGTGAGCGAGCTGCTTGCTGACCCCCCGTTCCAGGCAGATATTAATATATCACAAACTCTAGCTCAGACTACAGGTTGGGAAGCACTAACTGAAAAGAAGCGCAATAGAATTCGCGCAATTTTACATGGAGTTATTCTCACAGAGTATTTACGAACTAATACTGCACCTAAAGGCCTCTTGGTAACTAATGCGCCCAGGATCTTCCTGGAGGATGCTTCCTTCAGGAAGGACTGGGCTCAAATTGCCTGGCACTGCACTAGAGACTGGCTGGTATTAATAATCAGGACAGCCAAACGACTCTCGGATGCCATGATTATTGAAATCCAAGCTACAGAGAGTCACTTTAAAACCACTATCACTTCCTTTAAAAAGAAGTTAGAAGAATCCAATAAAGAGATTGCGGAATATAAGGAATACCTTACACAAGCAAAAATCACGAAATTTCAGAAAGACCTAAAAGATTTAATTACACCAAGGTATACCTCTACTCCGATGATAACTATACAGTTTTGGAACAACCGGATAGATCATCGGACACCTTAGGAGATAACACTTCTAACTCCAGTGGCTCAAGCAATGGCTCCTATAAACAAAAAGGAAGAGGACGAACACCCCGATGGACACAACCATGGGGTACTTCACAACACCGAGGCCAAAGCTTTGGGCCGGTACCTTACCCACATCTACCACAGAACCCCTATTTCGGGTGGCCCCCTCAATATCATCAAGCACCTCAACCATTCTTCCCATACCATCAGAGGCCGCCTTTTTAGGGCAAGGCCGGAGAGCCAGGGGACGCAGAAGGAACCAACCACAAGTCCATTCGGAGGAAGAAGGCGGACCAGTCAGTGCCAACACAAGGAACAGAGGAAGAGACCCCCAACCGGGACCGAGCGGGGCCCGACAATAACATCTCATGTACAACCAAAACCAGCATCCTTGGTCTTTAATTTGTCATCCACCCCCTCACCTCTATTGAGGAACATGTCCTTAATAAAGGACTGTCGTTTGTCCCTACCGCGCGATTGGATAAATTCAATCTTCATTTAGAGCTAGCCGATTTTTTTCCGCAAAATCAAGCTTAAAGCATTCTTTGAGAAAACCCCCTTCTCAGACAATACAACAGATAAAAATGAAACGGGTCTTCGAACAAAATCAACGTTCATTCCCCCACCATCAGGAATCCCGGTCGAAATCAGTGCCTTTGAACAGGCAGTCTATAATGAGGTTGAAAACCTGAGTCAACCCAATACTTTCAACAATCTCTAAAGAAAAGAGAGGAGGCAGTACGCAAACTACAGAATAATGCCAATATTATCATCAAGCTCTGCGGACAAAGGGGGCGGAGTGGTCATTCAGAATAAAGAGGATTATAACTCTGAATGCCGTAGACTGCTCAGTGACGGACGCAATTATTGACGTCTTGAGGTTGATCCAACGAGCACTCTACAAACCACTATTGCCCTACTAGTGGAAAGAGCAGAAAGCCATCAAGACATCTCCAAACAAGAGGCAGACTACCTCCGCACTAAGACTGTAAAAATCCCCTACTTCTACACAGTACCAAAAATTCATAAGGAGACTAGACCTCCACCTGGACGACCAATTGTCTCTGGAATTAATTCTCTTTTAGAACCGCTTTCAAGATACTGCGATTTTTCCTGAACCCATTAACTCAGAAAGCGTCTACTTATATCAGAGACACTAAACATCTGTTGTCTCTCATTAAAGATATGAATTTTGACCCTACAACACAACTTCTGGTGGGGTTAGATATTGAAAGTTTATATACTAGCCTCCCCCAAGATGCCACCTTGAAGGTCCTCCATGATATGATGATGGAGACGACCTGGGATTATACGACCCCTAGAGGCTTCATCCTTCAATGTGCCACACTGGCCCTTAAAGAAAATTATTTTGAATTTGAGGGTGAATTGTATCTTCAAACAAATGGTACCTCAATGGGCAGTGTTTTTGCTCCAAGTGTGGCGGGATTATATGTCTACCACTTTGAAAAGACCCACATCTTACCCACGGCGAACCCTTTTTCTGACAACATCTGCTTCTGGCGTCGCTATATCGATGACATCTTGATGATATGGACCGGCACCATGGAGTCACTAACCACTTTTCTTTTTTGGCTCAATGAACGTGACCCCTATTTACGGTTCACCAGTACAGCCAATGCCCAAAATGTCACCTTTTTGGATCTTACTATTGAAGCAGAGGCTGGAACTCTCAAGACCTCCACGTATTACAAACCTACAGCAAGAAACTCGCTGTTACAATTTGAAAGCTTCCATCCACGTCCACTCAGGGAGAACCTACCATTTGGACAGTTTCTCCGCATACGACGAAACTGCAGTTCTACTGCAGATTTCCAGAGGCAATCAACAGACCTCGCACTAAAATTACAGGAACGAGGGTATCCTAATAAAATTATTGCAACCACCAAGAAACGTGCTCGTAACCAGAACAGGGAAGCCCTCCTTGAAGATTCATTACGAACTACTACATCAACTCCACTTACCTGTGTTACTACGTATAACGTAACATCAAATCAGGTTGCCAAAATAATACGTAAAAACTGGAGAATTCTCAATACAGGACCCAGAGTATGGGATCCCCCTTTTTGCATACAAGAAGGCCAGCAGCCTAAAAGACCGTCTGGTATCCACCCGCCCTAAGAAACAGAACACCGCTGATAACACTGTTCTCAATGCATGGGGTTTACCTAATGTGACCGGTCATTACCCTTGTGGTAATTGTAGTGTATGCCATCTCACACAACCCAGTAAAACACTCGACCTGGAACCCGGGAAAAAATGGCATCAACTAAAACACACGAATTGCAACACCACAAACGTAATATATTTAATTGAATGCCCATGTAAACTCCGGTATATCGGCATGACAACAAGGAAATTAAGGACAAGAATTGTGGAGCATCGTAGCACCATTCGGTGCAGAAAATCAAACAGCAAACTGATGGACCATTATCTGGAAAAAGGACACACTCCGAATGATATATCATGGACGATAATAGAACATATACCATTCTTTAACATCAATAATGACAAACAAATTCTTTCAAAAGAACAGCGTTGGATATACCGTCTTTCGACCCATATCCAAGGATTGAATGACAATATTCCTTGGAATAGCCTTAACAACTGAGATAGTTCAGTGCAGTCCCTCCTCCTGGTCTGAGAATATCGGGCCATGTATGTAGCCCCTTATATGGACAACATATGATCTGACCCATATCAGATATAAGATCTGAAATAGTACCTATCTGTGTAATCTGTTTTCAGAAATTATTGGGCCTGACCACCCTGTACCTGAGGAGAGGGCATATACAGTCTCTGTAAGATTATGTTTCCCAATAGTCTGTTTTTTCACTCCCTACACTGAGCCTCTACAGCTTAATTAGCCACGTATTATTCTTTTAATACTCTGCTTTTTTATACATTGCCATTTGAACCACAGCCATACCTTCAAAAACAGTCACTGACTAGATCACACACGAGTGCAGTCTGTTGTCTGTCTCTATTTTTTCTCCCCAGACGCTAGTCACGCTGGGGAGACTTCCATGTAGTTTGCTTTCATTTTTCCTCTAGACGCTAGTCACATTGAAGAGACTATCAACATCAGCTGCGGTCTCAGAATGATGTTAATCGTAGCGGGTAGGAAAGTGATTGCAGCTGCAGCACCCGACAGGTATTTAAACCCCGCCATAACCAGTGCAAACATCGACGGAGTTCCTGTAACGACCAAGTAGGTGGTGCTGTGGGTTCTGGACTGTGACGAAGTAAGTAACACAATAGGAGAAGCTGTTGTTTCAATTGAAACGTATCGGTGTGACTGCTAAGGGCTCCCCATTAATTTCCTTTTCCCAATTTTCTCTTTCCTTTTTTTAAACTCCAATTAGAGTGTGACTGAAAGTCGAACCCCCGCCGGGGACTCATGGAGTCAGTCTCTTAGACCATAAGAGTAAGCCGCTTATTCTTCCGTGCTTGCATGCATTCGATGCCACTATTCATTGAAATTGACTAGCACGGTAACGCATAATCACAACAACGACAAATGGCCTTCACATATCGACACGGATCCCATTATTCCGACTTAAGGCACTATGATATCAAGTCACTGTGATCTTTACGGTGCCTTACCATATTTCTTACTCTGGATGTTTGTTTGTTCTTTGTGTTTGTTTGTCTTTTATTAGGCACTGACTATAGAGGAAACCATCCTCTTACACTTCTCGCACCTTAGCGTGTGCGGCACATAGGAGCCTGTACACATTGTAGACTCCTTTTATTTCACCATACACATACCGGTCCTGATGAAAGCCAGTTTTACCAAAAGGCCTGGCTGAAACTAGTTGACCTCACTGGATGTAAGGGGCATTAATTACCCCCAGTCAACATCCGTAGCCTTGTTTTTAACCACTGCCATGAGCCCATGAATAAATTCCCCTGTGGACTTTGGGACTCGTTGGACAGTTTTTATTTTTATACTCACCACTGCCAGCACTGCACACTCACTTTACAGAATCCGCTCCGCTGTAAGCAGACGTTGTAGCACACCCGAGGCACATTCGGTGCCATCGGGTGGGGCCCGATGATGAAGCATGCCACCAACTAGGTTGGTGGGTGAGGGCCTTCATACAAAACAGAATTGTTTTCCAGAAATACATCATCAGAGTTTTTTCTACTCATATAGTTAGCTCCTATTGATTATTACTATAAATCCCTGGGGAAATGAACTAGTCTATCTTATTCCTCTCTCTCTTTCTGATATTTATTTAAAGTGGTTTATAACCTTAGACCTGAAGTCTGCTTATCAACATACATTTCTCTGTCTTGATAGTAGACCCTTAATGGCTTTCATAACTCCTTTTGGGTGCTACCAGTTTTGTTGAATTATTTTAGGGTTACTTGAAGGAAAGAGTTTGACCACAAATGTCTCAAGAATTGGTTACCTATGTGGGGCATTTGGTATGTGACAGGGGTATATAGCCAAAGCCTGAATTAGAGAAAGCTTTACCTAGCTTGTGAATTCCGCAAGTTAGGATTATGTGCGATCCTTTCTAAGACTTGTGGAAATCTATGCAAAATTTGTTCCTAATTCTGCTGATAGAACTTGTGACATTAGACAACTTTTGAAGAAAGGTGTAATTTTTACATGGAATCGTAAACTGCAACATGATGTTGACACCATAAAGACTGACATTAGTAGAATAT
This sequence comes from Calotriton arnoldi, assembly GCA_963921515.1. NCBI lineage: Eukaryota > Metazoa > Chordata > Amphibia > Caudata > Salamandridae > Calotriton > Calotriton arnoldi. Next base: position 234,777 of record CAWUFW010013199.1, read on the forward strand.
GCCTTTGAGTGGGTTGACACCATAAAGGTTGACCTAAGTAGAGCTATGCCTTAGAGTGGGTTTGATTCATTCCTCAAGATGGTAATCCCCAGTGATGTCAGCTACAGAGGGATTGGTGCCGTGCTTACCCAAATTGAAGCAGGTGGCAAGAAAGCTACTGTAGTGTGTGCATCAAGATCTCCTCTAAATCAGAAGAGTATTTTTCTGTAATCGAAAAAGAAATGTTGGTGTGTGTTTGGGGAGTAATTTATTTCAGAGTTTGTTGGGGCGCAGAGTTTACCTTACAAACTGATTATAACCCCTCATAAAACTTCTCACAACTAGTAGTATGAATAAGGCTTCACCACACAATATTAATAATGAATGGTACTCAGGGAGTGTAAAAAATAAACGAAAAATCAAGGAAATGTATTGGTGGCTAAGTATGGACATCAAGATTGAGGAACGTGTCCGATCTTGTTGTGATTAAACTAATGCAGATAAATCACAAGTTATGTTCAGACCACCATTGTCCCCTCTGACGAGAGAGTCTCCTTGGGAAACTTTGTATATCAATATTTTAGGTTCTATAAATGTGCGGAAGGAGAGTTCCAAGTATGTACTTGTTTAAGTAGATACTTTTTCTAAATGGCTGGAAATCAAAATAACATCCAAAGTTGATGCTGTTACTGTGGTGTGATTTATGGATGAGGTGTTTTGAAGGGAAGGACTATCTTAGAGAGTGATCTTTGACAATGGCCCACAATTTAGCTCTACAGAAGTCAAAGAGTCTTTCGCAAGAACTGAGTGAAACATAGTTTTACTTCAGTATATCATCCTGCTGGAAACCGAAGTGTGGAATGAGTCACTGAAGTCACTATGGGTAATGTCCAAATCTCCATTAAGGGAGGGTCAAGAGCACAGGAATTATACAAGATGATGTGGGCTTATCGTACTACAACCATAGTAACTGTATTTTGCCCTTTTAAAATATTGAGGGGCCGAGAACCCTGCAGTAAAGATAACGTATGTTGGATGTTGAAACAAAGACTTAGAGATTGGTGTCCAATCAGACTGAAGTTGAACATCAAATATGCTCAAGAATCTTACTAGAAATAATATGATCGGAAAGTGGAAACATGGTGTGTCCATGGACATCGTTTAGGGGTCACCAGGGGTCGTAGCAGCGACCCCTAGACTACAGCTTGGCCCCTGGCAGGCTGCTTGAGACCCCTAGTGAGAGAGGCATCTTGTTTGGGTGTCTCACTCAGGATGGTATAGAAGTCAAAATGTAAGCGTGTAACTGAGTGCTTTTTTAATGTGTGCTTTGCTACGTGTTTAATTAATGTGTTGGTCGTACCTATGCTAGAATGTATTTGTATGAGTGTTGTTTTAGAAATGTGTGCCAGGTTGTATGTAATAAGAATATGTAAATGACTGTGACTATGTTAGGCACTCATATTTACATTTTCGCCCTAAGTGGGATGAGTATGCCCAGACGTGGGTCCCTTGCTCACTGTGCCACTGGATTCAAGCTAGCCTGGCTGAAGAAGGGTGACATACCCTGAAACCGGTCCCAGGATGGTTGTTTCCGGTCCAGGGAGGACCTAACCTGGCTGTTCGGTCTGGACTGTTCCCATGGGGCACAGGGTCAAGACTGATTTGCATATGGCTGGGTCCAAACTGGGGTGGCGTAGTGGGCAAAAGAACGATGGATTTAACCCAGATCTTTTGACTGGGGGAGAATGTTTGCATTGTCAGCATTCCGTCCATCATTTGTTTGCTGTAACACTTTTCGCCCTAAGTGGGATGGGTATGCCCAGACGTGGGTCCCTTGTTCACTGTGCCACTGGATTCAAGCTAGCCTGGCTGAAGAAGGGTGACATACCCTGAAAGCGGTGCCAGGATGCTTTTTTCCAGTCCAGGGAGGACCTGGCCTGGCAGTTCGGTCTGGACTGTTCCCATGGGGCACAGGGTCAAGACTGATTTGCATATGGCTGGGTCCAAACTGGGGTGGCGTAGTGGGCAAAAGAACGATGGATTTAACCCAGATCTTTTGACTGGGGGAGAATGTTTGCATTGTCAGCATTCCGTCCATCATTTGTTTGGTGTAACACTCATATTTACATGGTCACATTCATACACACATTCTTGACACACACAACCTGCCATACATTCCTAAAACACATACACACAAATATATATTCTAACATGGTTAGAACCAACGCACATTCCTTAGACATGTAGCAAAGCACACATAAAAAAAACACCCAGTTACACCCTTACCGTTTGAGATATATAATCATTCAGAGTGAGACACAAATACAAGGCCACTCTCTCTCCAGATGAGTTACAAGCAAGCTGCAGTCTAGGAGCTATACAGAACAGGTGTAAAATGTGAGTGGAGTTGAGTGCCCAATTTAAAGGAAGGATTACAGGTCACAGATTAGAGGATGCTTTGTACCTACCTATTAATGGGCACTAGGTGCATAATTGTGACTGGGGGCCTGTGTGCCTGCATGTGAGAAGGGGCTAAGTTCACCTAGTCGGAGGCATTGTATGCAAACAGATGAGGGGGTATATGTTGGAGTGGAAGGTGTAAATTGGTCTGAGAAAGATTGATCCATTCACATTATAAGGCTATATGCACACAAGTAAGAATGGTTAAAGGTCCACATATGAGAGGGGGTTATGTGCACAGAGATGAAAGGAAACTACAGCCATACAGAGTTACCCTGGAAATTTCAAGCTGTCCAGTTTAAGTCTGAGTAGCTGGGGTGGTTCTGTTGAAAGGCATGGTGTGCACCGCTGAAAGCGATACAGGTGCACAGAAATGAGAGGCTCCTGACTGCAGACAGAGGATGGATACTATGTGGATGCAAGTGATATGAATGTTTGCATACAGGTAAAAGGGACAAGGTGTGTAAAGGGGAGATTTGTCTATGTAAACACAGGCAAGATGTGGCTAGGTGCACACAGGTGAGTGGGTCCTATGCCCACACTCAAATGAGATGTAGCCAGATCATGCAAGCAGGTGGGATGTGACTTAATAAAGAAAGGTACTAGCTGTACTCCAGCTACCTCTACATGCACACATGGTGGTGTCATGGGTTTAGAATTTTTAAAATGGCTTCTGTCAGGACCACCTATTAATAAAGTTCCGAGAGACAATTTAATTTGAGACATCAACTGTATATAAGGCTAACATGATTCATATATGTAATGGGTGTCCAAAGCAAGTCCAGGAAGGCCCACTCTGTGTCGTTTTTTTAATATGCACATGTAATAAAGTGATTATCCTGAAAATATCAATTTATTTCAAAACAAAAATTATGATTCAAAGGTAGGTATATTCTACACAAATGAGTGATTAAGCTAAAAAGCTTATCCCAGAAGACTTATCCCAGAATAGGGCCACAGATTTCCTGTGCACGCAGTCATATTTGACTGGAGAAAACCAAAGGATTAGAAATTGTGTGTAAATAGAGTGACTGCGTGTTTTGGTGGGCATATTTGCTTTTTTGGGCTCAGCAGATGCATTCTGGAAAGACACTTGTGCAGCCTCTTCTATAATCTAGATAGCACTGGGTCACATGTAGCACCAGCGCCATCAAGAGGGCGTTCCCTCATTTGCATGGGGGCGTGGTCCCATGCAAATAAGGGAATCACTTTGCCTCCTCGACTGCAGCGTATTACTGACGTAGGTGCAGAGGCATACATGCCTTTAGGAGGTGCACTGAAAGTTCACCACAAAATGGTGGTGAACTGTCAGTGTGCCAACTAATGTCAGCCCTCTGGAGGAGGAAAAGGGGAATCTCAGGGACCCTCCATCATCCCCCTGCAGGCGGGTGCAGTCACTCACTGCACCCGCCTGTGAGGGGATCTCTCTCTCCTCTTGAAAGTTCAGGCGGCAAGCCGCCTTCACTCTGAAACATGGAGAGGCTTTGAAGCAGCTAATGCGTATTTCACTAAATATGCTTTCCCCAGGGGAGCGTAAGTTCGCATTCTGCATAATATGGGGCACTTTCCCTGTTTGCGCCCGGTGCACCTGCTTAAAGGTGTGCATTGAATGCCTCTAAAAATCTGGAACAATGTCAGTCCGGATGAGCCTCAGGTATGCAGAGCCAGCATTTTGAGTTCAGGGTGAGGGGTGTATGTGTGCTGTTCCCTGATTGAATGAAAAATTGGTTTCAGAAGCTGAGGGTTTGTCATATATCAAATCCACTTGTATAATCATGCAGTGGGGGTGAAGTAAAGTTAATTCGAGCTTTTCACTGTTCAGTTGGTCAATGTAGTTGTTTTGTTTATGGTACAAGAATATATGATGTGCTCCAGCATTGTGTCTGAATGTTGCTTGATTACCTTTTTGAACATCTCCTCATAGATCCGCAAGGTATATTTTATGTATGTGCTTTAAGTGAATGCTTGGGACTACAGGGTCTCATTATTTCATCCTTCCTGAAAAAGGCTGCAAGAGCTGTAGGATATGTCAAACCTAGTGGCAGAAGTACAAGAGATAAAGTTATTCAAGAACTGTGATTAAACTGTCCTTAAGGGTTCATAGATTCTTGGAGGCATTCAATGAAGCATTCTCCTCAATGGGAACAGTTGGAGAAGCCACTACCCACACTACATCAGGCATAAAGGAAGTCCATATGGTCAGTGCCCAATTTGAGCCGGTGCTTTCCGGTGCTCAGCGCCGGCACTTAATTGGTTTCCGATGCTCTGCACTGGCACCCTAATTGTCAAAACCATACTTAGAACAGTCTACCACATGGTGGCGCTGCTCATCTAATTTAGAGATGAGCAGAACAACGGTTGTTTAGGAATACAAAATACATTAAAATAGTGCTAATACCTGCCTCCCAAGCCATTCCTTTAGCTTTGGGGACCTGGAATAATCTGAACTGTTGCATTTACATGAAAGAGAGATGGTTAGTAGTTGTTTTGGCAGCAATGACAAGGGCGATGGGTGGTGCAAGCTGCAGTGACCTCCTGGTCAGAGCCCTGGCAGTTAATATTTTACAAATTAAGCACTGCATATGGTGAACCTATCTTATGGGGAACCCTGTGGATGGCCTTGTTTGTTGGGATGAGTAGGCAACTGAATACTGGTGGAAAATAATCAAGTAAGCCATGTGAACCAGACCCTTTTAAGGATGGGCCATTGTATTTGCTACATTGATTCTTCCAATCTCTTCTCTTCCTCACAGCATTTTTCTTTGCATTCCTCTTTCCTTCCTTCTTTCGCACTTTCATTCCATTTGACGATCGCTTTTTTTCTTAACACTTTTTATATTTTCTCTTTCTTTAATCATGTATTTTTCTATTGACACTGTTTGATGCCCAACTCAATACTGTGTCTTAATATCATCTTTATCAGCTTCTGTTTCTGTCTTGAAACCTACAAGCCATAGATCAAAGTTAAGAAGGGCCTTTAAGACCTCTTAAATCAGTCCATGACAGCCCCTGCTGGAGCTGGTATAGTGGTTTCCTCCCTACACCCCTGACTGGCATTCATACCTAACCTGCTGTGGGAGATGATTCCCTCATGGACATACAAATGATTCCCACTCACTAGCTCTCTCTGGGGCATATTTACAAGGAGTTAACGCTACCAAAATGTCACTTTATCCGATGTTCTGGTGGCTTTAACTCCTTTACCGTATTTACAAGGTGGCGTTAAGCCACTTAACGTGTCTTAACAGCGCTTTGTAAATAATGCCTCTATTCACGCAGGACTTAGTGTGAAAGGGGCAGCAATGGTTGTTGCAGTGGACGTTTCGCCGCAACACCCATTGTTTTTTTACGCTGCCCCATATTTACAAGGTATGGGGCAGCGCCAAAAATACCGCCAGGGAATACCTGGTCTAAAGCAGGCGATACGAGGAGAAATGTTTTATTTCTCCTCGTATTTTGCTCTTTCCACTTGTGCTGCATTCTGCAGCACACATAGATAGAGCAAATTGCATGTAAAGATTGTTTATGTGCAGGAAGGTGTCATTTCCTGCACATAAACAATTGCCCCTGCAGCGCAGGCACCCTAGTAAAATGGCGATAGGGTGCCTGCGCTGGTGCTAGGCAGTTTTTTACCACCAGCGCTAGGGGTAACTCAGGGGTGTGCCACATTCTTGTGAATACGGCACATCCCTGCGTTTTCAAACTGTCGGAGCGTGGCTTTACCAATTTTGGCGTAACACCACTCTCCGCCAGTTTCTTGTAAATATGCCCCTCTGTCTCTTCTCTGCTGCAGATGCAGATTCATCAGACCCTTTATAACCATAGGTGACACTCCTGCAAGCAGCTCAATAAGAGACTTATTTCCAAAGCATACCACACTGGTGAACTGGCAAGGTACTTGCACGTTTCAGAGGGGACCCACTTGGGCTCCAGCCTTTCCATCAATGGCGCACTGCACACTAAAATACTTCCTGATAACACACAATACATACTGTGTTCTCTGTCAGTGTTGCAGCACAGCCTCAAAATCATCATACACTTGCTAGCATCTGCATAACTATGAATGATTTTCTTTCTCATGCATGGCTGACACAATCTGCAATGATACATCGACTGACCCTCAGGCAACATCCCAAAACAGCACCAACTTATGAACCACTTCAGAGCAGTCGCATAATTTATTCTTTCCAAAAGGGTATGCAGTTCCTAACTGTTACAGGGGGACAAGAGCGTGAGATGGTCATAAGTTACAGGGGGAACGGGGAGTTCCTCCTGTTGGAATTAGGGCCCTCAGACAACCGGCTGGGTGTCATTCTTCATCATAGGGCCTGCTCCTCGTCAGGTCGGTGCTGCAATACCTGACGGGCACTTTATGAGGGGCTCTTTGGTGGAGATCTTTTATTCCAATTAGCCGTATGGTGTGTGGTATGTTCACACTACATTGTTATATAAAGTTTCTTGTAGGCACTGTCATTTAGAATGCTGTTAGGTCATGTGGAATGTTGTTATGTCATGGGTTGGAATGGGAGGGGAGGACAGAGAAGCGGTTGGAGTTGGATGTTACAGGACGTGATTTTGCTACGCACCAGTGGGTCTTTTTATGGTTTACTGAATAAACCTATTTCTTACAAATATTGCCGACTCCTTCGCCTCTTTACAATGGCGACGAGTTACTAAGGGGACCCACTGTGCATTATTTTTCAACATTTTTGTTGAATCCTGTTTTTTTCGTCCGATTCATTTATTAAGAATATTCGGACCTTTAAACTTTTCTGGATCGACGGAGTATATTTCTACACTTTCAGCATTTCTCCGTTTCTACAATTTACTGGATTTAAGGTACTGTTAAATTTTAATCCTTACTTCGTGGCAGTTGAGAATCCTCCTGCATGCATCGTTCTGCAAGCGATAAGTCTCGAGCGTTTTCCTTCCTCGAGCGATGCTGTGCTGTGACGGCTTCTTGTGACGTCTGCTGTTCTTGCGTAGCAACGCTTTTCTTCTTCTGCGCGTCTACCACGTTACGCACGTCACGCAGCGACCATTTTGGATTTTCTCGTAATTTCTTGCTTGAAGCTCCGGAAGCTGATTAACCTATCGGTTACTCACTACAATCTTCAAGGGGTGCCGGTCCAGCTTTATTCATCTCCTGCGCACTTCAATCATCATCGCATTACCTGCAGTGTACTTTACAATCAAATTGCGCATATTTCAGTGACGCGCACACTTTCTTCTCTTCATTTACTATTGTGCATCTGTTTATTCAGTGATGCACACACTTACCAGCTGGTTGAAGCTTGATGTTCGTCATCCACTTTCAATATTTGTGTGTATTTCAGTGATGCGCACACTTTAAAATCTACAATTTAATTTCTAAATTTTTTTTTTTCTACTTTTCCATTACATTTTTTTGCCTGTTCCATTGTTATCTTCTGTATTATACAAGAAGTTAATTTACAATGGCTAATTCTCAGTATTGCAATCTACCATCTATTTTTTTACAACTCCCAGGTAAACCTAAGCTCATATGGAAAAAATGGCTTGATACTTTTGAAAATTATTTATTAGGTATTGATGGTGTCAAGTTTTCTCCTGAGAGGAAAAAAGCAATTTTATTTAGTTTTATGGGTACAGCTGCCATTGACATTTTTAAGAATTTACCTCCCATAGTTGGTCAGGGTGAAGGATGAGACGTCTACAAAGAAGCAATAGCGAGACTGCAAAAACAATTCACAGATGAACCCAATGTTTTGATTGAGCGACATGCATTTCATAAAAGGAAACAGAATGTAGACGAGTCTATTGAGGACTATGTTGCAGCTCTTAGAGTGATGGCAGCAAACTGCGAATTCGGGCTAATGTTGATTATTGTATAAGGGACCAATTTGTTTTTAATTGTGAGTCCAAGAAGATCCAAGAAAGGTTACTTGCTTGTCGAAACCCTACTTTAGCTGAAGTTTTAGATCTAGCTAAGGGTATCGAGAGGTCCATTCAATCGGCTAAAGTTATTTCTAATGAGGAAAATAAAGTTTCTTCTCATGTGTGTGCTATTCAAGCCAGTTGAAGATCTGTTAGGTCAGGATTTAGTAAAAATAGTAAACTTAGTTGCTATAGATGTGGATCTAAGTCGCATCTTGCCAATTTTTCTGAGTGTCCTGCTTTAAAAAAGAAGTGTGTAAAGTGCAATAGGTTTGGACACTTTCAAACTTTATGCAAATCCGTGAGAAATTTTCAAAATGTTTCTGTGAATTCACTTTCAGATGTTCAAGAGGACTTGGATAATTTACTATTAACATTGTATGATCCTGTGTCAGAATGTTCTATTAATAATGTACTTTTACCTTTTAAAGCACCGTTAGGGTTGTGCATATTGGGAAAGTAAGTCTCAATGTCATGGCAGATTCTGGATCTCCCATAACTATTCTATCTGATATTTTTTTAAGGAAAACTGGACTGATGTAAAACTACAGCACACTGATATTAATCCTAAAGCTTTCGGTAATTTTGATATCAAAATGTTAGGATATTTTGAAGACACTTTGGAATTTGAAGAACGTAAAATTTCAACAAAGATTTATGTAGCTATTGATGGTAAGAACATTGTTGGATGGTATGACCTGGGTAGGTTAGGTATTATTTTATGCCCTGGCACAGATTGTCCTATTAGACTGAGGGACATTTCTGTCAGTTCAATTAATGCAGAGGAATCCAAAGTAGAATCTATTCTAGCTAAACATAAGTCTGTGTTTTTAAACAAAGTGGGCCAAGTTAAGGGTTTCACTCACAAGATCAAGCTCAAGGAAGGTGCAATTCCTGTACAACACAAAGTACGTATGGTTCCTTTAAGTGTACGTCAGAATTTGAAAATTCATTTAGATACTTTGTGTAAAGAGGGCATCATTGAATCTACTGATAGTTCACAATGGATTTCAGCAATTGTGATCTCGCTTAAAAAAATAACGAGTTGAGGCTGTGTGTGGACCTTAGGTCTTTAAATAAGAACATTGTTATTGATACATATCCTTTGCCCAGGATTCAAGAGTTATTGGCTGCTGTCAACGGGGCCAAATATTTTTCTGTCGTTTGTGAGAAGTTGGCCTGGTATATGCTGTCCACTAATTATAGTGGGCACCTTGCACCAGTCCAAACAACCCCTTATTGGAGATAGGTTAAAGACAACCTTTATTGAAAGCTATCCTAGTGGTAGCTATGGAGAGCAGCCTTCAGGCTAAGTCTTGAAGGAATGTAAAGCAGCTTGTTTTACCAGTCTATAATCTCTTGAGTGACCAAATGAAAGAGCACCACACCAGGTATATATTCAAAATATATGTATTTATTACTAAACACACCCCTCTAGTCTCTTTATGAGGCTAGAGTTCGAAGTACATAAGTTATAAGTTATTAAAACACAGTAATAGCACAAATACACGTTTGGGCCCTAGGGGCGTACCAAACCATATACCAATAAAGTGGTATAAGAACCATGACTGAGCTAGACACTAGGCCTAGAGCCTCTAGAAGTGCTTGGACCACATGGAACCACCCAAGGTAGTGACACAGGGGACCCACGGGGACGCGTGCAGTGTAATAACACAGCCGCGAATCGCCGTTAACTTCTATGGAGAAAGTCGCGATTGGGAATTTAAAGAAAAGGGACACTTAAAGAAGGACTTGGAGCAAACCCTTTGAGAACTAGGTCGTTCTAGAGTCTCTACCCACGGGAGCACCGGAGTACTCTTGTTACCTCACCCAGGGAAGCCGGGTGCATAGGTGCCTTTCGGGGTCGGGTTTCGTCGTCGATTTGAATGGCGATCTGCTGCAAAGTGCTGCTGGCGACCAAGTGAAAAGTGTCCGGGTGGATCCAAAGCTGGATCGGAGATCTGAAGAACGTGAAAGCAGAGGGGACAGAGTCTGGGTCACTAGCCAGTGACCAGGAAGGCGATGAGCAGATGCCCACCGATGTTGAGTGCTTCAGGTAGGTTGACGGTCGTCTTGACTCTTCAGCCACGAGGTCCAGGAGGCGTTGTCGGTGACCAGGAGCAGGATTCGGGCTGGTACACAATGTTTGTCGAGTGCTGAGGTGTCACTGACCGGATTGGACCCAACAAGCCTTGGCAACGGCAAGTCTCGATGAAGTTGAAGATTGACGATTGTGCAGACCAGCAAGGACTGAGGAACTCACCCAGCAAGGGTAAGTGAGGGCAAGCCTGGAGCAACCAGGGAGCCCAAGTAGAAAAAGATTGGCCTTCGTGAAGGGCTACTAGCCAACGGGCTAGCAACTGCGAAGGAGCCTCGAGACGGTGCACGTGGAGCTGGCTCACAGGACACTCGTGGAGTGGAGGCCAGTGATCTTCGGTGCAGTTGGTGCTGGAGGCTAGGGCTACTCGGAGCCCAAAGCACGACTTCGTGGGAGACCCAGAAGAGGATGCACTTGCAAATGCGTGCGGTGTCCAGGGGTCACGGTTCCACGTTACCCACGACAGCTACGGGCCTCAGCTTTGCTGGGGACTCAGGGCAGCCTCGGGGAAGTCTGGAAATCCACCTCTGGTGATGTAAAGACTTCGGCGTCCGACGGGAGCTTAGGCGATGCAGACCAGACAATTGCTTCTTTGGTGCCTGCCAAGCAGGGGAGTCACTCCTTGACCCCAAGGGAGATTCTTCTGTCCTCTAATCTTCAAGTAGAGCGTCGAAGGTCCAGGATTCTGTGTCAGAGTTTCGTCCAGGGATAATCTAAAGTCCTAAGGACGGGGTTCCTATACTTATACTAAGTTTAGGGGTTGGACTTACTCTGTGGCCCCACCTATGGGTGGGTCAGGGCAGAGGGGTGGCTACACCCCTTTCCCTTTGTCCAGTTCGCGCCAAAGCAGGGGCTGCAAGCCCCTGATCCGGTTTGAACTGGGGTATGCACAGGGACACCAAATGTGCCCCCAGTGCAGGACTTCAAAGCACCCGAAGCGTGCTCCCGCCCAGCCCCAATACACACTATCCTGTCTGGGGAGGTGGTCACACCTCCCTGGGACAGGAAACCTATTGTCCAGGCCTCCCCTGCCGGAGTTTCGGTCAGCAGCAGGAGGCCAGACTTGTGTCTGTGGCAGCAGCATCCATTTTGTGATGCCAGGGCTTTAGAAAGAAGTTACCGGTCAAGCCAGGGTTAACATGTCTCTCCCTCTAGAAGGGTGGAATGCTACCCCCGCCGCCAGAATTGGCGGGGGGGTAGTATTCCAAGATGTTTGACACCAAACACAACTTGTTTCGGTGCAGCCATTCCAAAGTTAGCATTTAACGCGAGGTTATAATGCGCTTAAGAGTATATGGTCAGGCTGCACTACAAACAGCATCAGAGAAGGGTCTCCGAACGCTGCAGAGGGGCCCTGCTCATGCAGGGGCACCCTCTTACATAGGAACCACGCACTCTGCCTTCAGGATTGATAAAGCCTGCCATAGGAGTGACTTATAGGTTTATATGTGTGTATGTATACAGTGATATAGGTAGCCTATATCACAGTAAGGGGTGCATGCACCACCTTACCCAGGCTGCAGTAGCAGACCTGTGGTGTCAGTTTGGATGGCCTTCCAGGGGTGGCACAATACATGCTGCAGCCCCTGGTAGGCCTCTGAGGTACCTATGCCCTGGGTACATAGTATACCATATACTAGGGACTTATAAGGGCACTCCAGATTCCAATCAGAGATGTGCCTAAGGCACATGGAAACCATTTTAGAGAGGAAGCAGCTAGGCTGGGGTTCTGATTAGCAGGGCCCCAGCCAGACTAAGGTCGAAAAACAGTGAAGCATCAGCAAAAAGTGGGGGTACCCATGTGAAGCAGATCCTACTCTCCTACACAACCCCCCCAAATGTAGGGACATTAAACTAACCTTGCCCAGTTAAGTCTTCATGTTCTAAGTGGAAGTACCTAGAGAGTCCATCTGCATTGGCATGGTTACTCCCAGGTCTATGTTCCACTGTGAAGTCCATCCCCTGTAGGGAAATGGACCACCTAAGCAGTTTGGGGTTTTCACCCTTCATTTGTTTTAGCCATAAGAGGGGCTTATGGTCTGTTTGAACAAGGAAGTGAGTACCAAACAAGTATGGCCTCAACTTCTTCAGAGCCCAGACCACAGCAAAGGCCTCCCTCTCAATGGCTGACCAACGTTTCTCTCTAGGGGTCAGCCTTCTGCTAATGAAAGCTACTGGCTGATCCTGACCTTCTTCATTCAATTGTGACAGTACAGCCCCTACCCCCAATTCAGATGCATCAGTTTGAACAATGAACTTCTTGGAGTAATCAGGACTCTGTAGAATGGGAGCAGTGCACATGGCCTGCTTCAGGTCATCAAATGCCTTTTGACAGCTAACTGTCCACTGAACCTTTTTGGGCATTTTCTTGGAAGTTAAGTCATTCAGGGGTGTCACTATTGATCCATCCCCCTTGACAAATCTCCTATAGTACCCAGTCAGGCCTAAGAAGGCTCTCACCTGAGTCTGGGTAGTTGGAGCAGTCCAGTCCATGATGGTCTGGATCTTGCTCTGCAAGGGTTGGACCTGGCCTCCACCCACAAGGTGGCCCAGGTACATAACCTGACTCTGCCCTATCTGGCACTTGGTGGCCTTGATAGTCAGGCCTGCCTTTTGCAGGGCCTGTAAAACATTTCTGAGGTGGACCAGGTGATCCTCCCAGGTGGAGCTAAAGACAGCAATATCATCTAGATATGCTGCACTATAGGCTTCCAGACCTGTAAGGACTGTATTCACCAACCTCTGAAAAGTGGCAGGTGCATTCTTCAGACCAAAGGGCATCACCACAAATTGATAATGCCCACTAGGGGTTGAGAATGCTGTTTTTGGCTTTGCATCATCAGCTAGTCTGATCTGCCAGTAGCCAGCTGTCAAGTCAAATGTGCTTAGATACTTGGCTGAGGCCAAAGTGTCTATTAGCTCATCTGCCCTTGGTATTGGATGGGCATCAGTCCTAGTGACTGCATTGAGACCCCTGTAGTCCACACAAAACCTCATCTCTCTTTTTCCACCACTGGTGTGAGGTTTTGGCACAAGGACCACTGGACTAGCCCAAGGGCTATCTGAGGGTTCAATAACTCCCAAATCCAACATTTTCTGGACTTCTGTCCTGATACAGTCCCTGACATGGTCAGGTTGCCTATAAATCTTATTTTTAATAGGCAGACTGTCCCCAGTGTCCACTTCATGAGTGCACCAGGTGGTCTGACTGGGTGTCAGTGAAAACATGTGTCTAAACTGATTGAGCACCTGTCTACAATCAGTTTGCTGCTGGGTAGTGAGGCTGCCTGCCAAGGCTACACCATCTACTGACCCATCGTCAGGGTTCTGTGAGAGCAGGTCAGGGAGTGGGTCACTCTCTTCCTCCTGCCCTTCATCAGTAGCCATGAGCAAGCCCATGTCTGACCTGTCCACATATGGTTTTAACCTGTTGACATGGAGAACCCTGTGGGGACTCCTGGGTGTTCCTAGGTCTACTAAGTAGGTAACCTCACCCTTCTGCTCAACAATGGTGTGGGGTCCACTCCATTTGTCTTGGAGAGCTGCTGGGGCCACTGGCTCCAACACCCACACCTTCTGTCCTGGCTGATAAACAGTCAGTACAGCCTTTTGGTCATGCCAGGCCTTTTGAAGTTCCTGGCTAGCCTCAAGGTTTTTAGTTGCCTTTTTCATATACTCAGCCATCCGGGAGCGGAGACCAAGTACGTAGTCCACTATGTCTTGCTTTGGGGGCTTGAGAGGTAACTCCCATCCTTCCTTCACCAAGCACAGTGGACCCCTGACAGGGTGGCCAAACAAAAGTTCAAAAGGGCTGTAGCCAACCCCTTTTGAGGCACCTCCCTGTATGCAAATAAAAGGCAGGGCAAGAGTATGTCCCATCTTCGCCTAAGCTTTTCTGGGAGCTCTTTAATCATGCCCTTCAAGGTTTTGTTGAATCTCTCAACTAAACCATTGCATTGTGGGTGATAGGGTATGGTGAACTTGTAAGTCACTCCACACTCCTTCCACATTGCTTTTAAGTATCCAGACATAAAGTTAGAACCCCTGTCTGATACAACCTCCTTAGGAAAGCCCACTCTTGAGAAAATTCCCAGGAGGGCCCTTGCCACCACAGGTGCTGTAGTGGTCCTAAGGGGAATAGCCTCTGGGTACCTGGTGGCATGATCCACTACCACCAGGATAAACCTGTGCCCAGATGCTGTTTGGGGATCCATGGGACCAACAATGTCAATCCCCACCCTTTCAAAGGGAACCCCCACCACAGGTAGTGGTATCAGGGGGCCTTTGTAGTGCCACCTGCCTTGCCACTGGCCTGGCAGGTTACACAGGAGCGACAAAACTCCTTGGTGTCTTCAGACATGTGGGGCCAGTGAAAGTGAGGGACAATTCTGTCCCAAGTCTTGTTCTGGCCCAGGTGACCTGCTAAGGGAATATCATGGGCTAGGGTCAATAGGAAGCCCCTGAACTTCAGAGGTATAACCAACCTCCTGGTAGCACCAGGCTTGGGGTCTCTACACTCTGAGTACAAGAGTCCATCATCCCAATACACAGTATGGGGACCACTAGCTTTCCCAGCAGCCTCAGCAGCAGCTTGCTGTCTGAGGGGTTCAAGAGAGGGGCAGCTCTGCTGCTCCTGGCTCAGATCTGCCCTGGAACGTCCCCCTGTCCCCAAGAACTCAACCTGGTCAGGTTCAAGCTCCTCTGGGACAGTTCCTTCCTCAGGACTGAGATCATCCCCCTCAAGGGACTGATCTTCCTTCTGAGCCAAGGGGGAAGGCACTGCCTTTACCCTACTACTCCTCCTCTTGGAAGGCACTTGGTCCATTATTCCAGAATCCAAGGCCTGTTCAGTGCTAGACATTTTGGCTTGTGACCTGGTCACAGCAAACACATCTGCAGGGATCCCCAGCATTTCTGCATGGGTCCTGAGCTCCACTTCTGCCCAAGCTGAAGTTTCTAAGTCATTGCCAAGCAAGCATTCAACTGGTAGGTCTGCACTTACCACAACCTTCTTAAGGCCAGTTACCCCTCCCCAGGAGAAGTTAACAACTGCCAGAGTATGGTCTGTTCTGAAATTGCTAGCATTGGTCACTTGGTACATCTCACCAAGTATAACTTGCCCAGGATTCACAAGGTCTTGTGTCACCATGGTGACACTTGCCCCTGTGTCCCTAAATGCCAAAGCCTCTCGTCCATTGATTAAAGGCTGTTGTCTGTACTTGCCCAGATTACTGGGACTCATAGAGGAGGTCATATCCATGCCTCCATCACAGACTAGGACAGCCTGAGTGAGTTCTCTGACTAGGTCAGAGCCCATCTCAGTACCCAGGGTCAACCCTACTAAACCCTTGGTTGTAGTACTCCCACCACCAACTGTAACTGCACTAGGGGGAGCAGGCGCCTTAGGGGCATTGGTGGGGGCTGGAGTCGAGTCTTTGGACTTGGTGCAATCACTGGTCCAGTGGGTCTTTTGCTTACAGACCTTGCACCATGGTTTTCTTTGGCCTTTCCCTTTGGTAGACTGTGAATCCCCACCTGAAGAAGATTTTTGGGGGCCTTGTGAAGACTTTTGATCTTTACCCTTCTCCCCACCCTTATCAGAGTTCTTAGAATCTTGCTTCTTAGGGTCACCACCTTGGTTCTGTACCTTCTGCCTCACCCTGGTTCTGACCCATTTGTCTGCCTTCTTTCCCAATTCTTGGGGAGAGGTCAGATCAGAGTCCACCAGGTACTGATGCAACAGCTGATTTTGACAGTTATTAAGAATCTGCTCTCTCATTATCAGATTGTACAATCCTGTGAAGTCACACACCTTACTGCCCATCAACCAGCCTTCCAGAGCCTTAGCAGAACAATCCACATAGTCTACCCAGTCTTGAGTCTGTGCTTTTGGGCATCTCTGAACTTCAACCTGTATTGTTCAGTTGTTAGGCCAAACCCATCAATAAGAGCACTCTTCAAGACCTTGTAATTATCAGCATCCTCTTCTCTTACAGTGAGGAGCTTGTCTCTACCTTTGTCTGCAAAGGAGAGCCACAAGATTGCTGCCCACTGCCCTTGAGGGACCTTCTGTACTTTACAGGCCCTTTCTAGAGCAGTTATCCATTTGTGGATGTCATCCCCACTCTGGTAGGGAGGGACAATCTTGCTCAGGTTTCTATGGTCATAAGACCTTTCCCTATCTCTAGGGATATTGCTGCCACCATGGGACTCTAGTCCCAACTGTTTTTCTCTCTTTGTAGAGATCTAGGGACTCCCTGTCTAGAGCTAATTGCTGCTTTCTGAGTTCAAGCTGGGCTTGCTCATACTGAATCAGCCTCTTTCTCCTCTCATGAGAGGATTCCCTCCTATGAGAGGAGACAGAGGTCCCTATTGAGGTGTCAGAGTGGTTAGACTCCTGAGAAGGAGATCTAAACCTTCTAGGCACACTCATAATCCTTCCTGGGGGACAAAGTGGAGGTCATTCTGATCCTCCTCTTCCTCTTCCACAGGAGGGATTGGGTTTTCCAGGTCAGGGTCATTGTCACCCTCCTGGTCAGTTCCAGAGGGGGTTGGGGGTGTTGCTACCCCTGGCCCCATCCTCATCTTCTGCCCCACCCTCTGCACCTGCCCCTTCAGTCCCTAAGGGCCTGTTGAGGTCATCAGCCAGTAACATCTCTCTCAGATGTTGGGTGGTGGGACTTTGGCCTGTCTTCAGTTTACTCACATTGCATATTGCTCTCAATTCCAAGAATGGGAGTGTATCATACTTGGAGGGAAGAAGCCCAGTGGCTTCTGGCAAGGACTCTCTGGGTCCTGGCTTTGAAGACATCACTAGTGAGGTGTGGTGTATGCACTACCTACTCTAGTGTGGCCTACTAAACTCTCTTGAGTTGTAGAAAGGGTGTGCTATCCCTTAACACACAACTCTAAGTTCAGTAGAACTTACTGTATACTAAGCTTAATTTATATGTACCTTAGGTACCTTTAGTGGTTTTCAGTTGATCAATTCAATTGAGATTATCTGGTAAAACAATAGCAAGCTGGAATCCCACACGCTGCACACCAATGTGAGAAGTTGGCCTGGTATATGCTGTCCACAAATTATAGTGGGCACCTTGCACCAGTCCAAACAACCCCTTATTGGAGATAGGTTAAAGACAACCTTTATTGAAAGCTATCCTAGTGGTAGCTATGGAGAGCAGCCTTCAGGCTAAGTCTTGAAGGAATGTAAAGCAGCTTGTTTTACCAGTCTATAATCTCTTGAGTGACCAAATGAAAGAGCACCACACCAGGTATATATTCAAAATATATGTATTTATTACTAAACACACCCCTCTAGTCTCTTTATGAGGCTAGAGTTCGAAGTACATAAGTTATAAGTTATTTAAACACAGTAATAGCACAAATACACGTTTGGGCCCTAGGGGCGTACCAAACCATATACCAATAAAGTGGTATAAGAACCACGACTGAGCTAGACACTAGGCCTAGAGCCTCTAGAAGTGCTTGGACCACAAGGAACCACCCAAGGTAGTGACACAGGGGACCGACGGGGGACGCGTGCAGTGTAATAACACAGCCGCGAATCGCCGTTAACTTCTATGGAGAAAGTCGCGGTTGGGAATTTAAAGAAAAGGGACACTTAAAGAAGGACTTGGAGCAAACCCTTTGAGAACTAGGTCGTTCTAGAGTCTCTACCCACGGGAGCACCGGAGTACTCTTGTTACCTCACCCAGGGAAGCCGGGTGCATAGGTGCCTTTCGGGGTCGGGTTTCGTCGTCGATTTGAATGGCGATCTGCTGCAAAGTGCTGCTGGCGACCAAGTGAAAAGTGTCCGGGTGGATCCAAAGGTGGATCGGAGATCTGAAGAACCTGAAAGCAGAGGGGACAGAGTCTGGGTCACTAGCCAGTGACCAGGAAGGCGATGAGCAGATGCCCACCGATGTCGAGTGCTTCAGGTAGGTTGACGGTCGTCTTGACTCTTCAGCCACAAGGTCCAGGAGGCGTTGTCGGTGACCAGGAGCAGGATTCGGGCTGGTACATGATGTCTGTCGAGTGCTGAGGTGTCGGCGACCGGATTGGACCCAACAAGCCTTGGCAACGGCAAGTCTCGCTGAAGATGAAGATTGACGATTGTGCAGACCAGCAAGGTCTGAGGAACTCACCCAGCAAGGGTAAGTGAGGGCAAGCCTGGAGCAACCAGGGAGCCCAAGTAGAAAAAGATTGGCCTTTGTGAAGGGCTACTAGCCAACGGGCTAGCGACTGTGAGAAGTTGGCCTGGTATATGCTGTCCACTAATTATAGTGGGCACCTTGCACCAGTCCAAACAACCCCTTATTGGAGATAGGTTAAAGACAACCTTATTGAAAGCTATCCTAGTGGTAGCTATGGAGAGCAGCCTTCAGGCTAAGTCTTGAAGGAATGTAAAGCAGCTTGTTTTACCAGTCTATAATCTCTTGAGTGATCAAATGAAAGAGCACCACACCAGGTATATATTCAAAATATATGTATTTATTACTAAACACACCCCTCTAGTCTCTTTATGAGGCTAGAGTTCGAAGTACATAAGTTAGAAGTTATTTAAACACAGTAATAGCACAAATACACGTTTGGGCACTAGGGGCGTACCAAACCATATACCAATAAAGTGGTATAAGAACCACAACTGAACTAGACACTAGGCCTAGAGCCTCTAGAAGTGCTTGGACCACAAGGAACCACCCAAGGTAGTGACACAGGGGACCCACGGGGGACGCGTGCAGTGTAAATACACAACCGCGATACGCCGTTGACTTCTATGGAGAAAGTCGCGATCAGGAAATTAAAGAAAAGGGACACTTAAAGGAGGACTTGGAGCAAACCCTTTGAGATCTAGGACTTTGAAGAGTCTCTACCCACGGGAGCACTGGAGTACTCGTGTTACCTCACCCAGGGAAGCCGGGTGCATAGGTGCCTTTCGGGGTCGGGTTTCGTCATCGATTTGAATGGCAATCTGCTGCAAAGTGCTGCTGGCGACCAAGTGAAAAGTGTCTGGGTGGATCCAAGAGTGGATCGGAGTTCTGAAGAACCTGAAAGCAGAGGGGACAGAGTCTGGGTCACTAGCCAGTGACCAGGAAGGCGATGGACAGATGCCCACCGATGTTGAGTGCTTCAGGTGCGTTGACAGTCGTCGTGACTCTTCAGCCACGAGGTCCAGGAGGTGTTGTCGGCGACCAGGAGCAGGCTTCGGGATGGTACACGATGTCTGTCGAGTGCTGAGGTGTCGGCGACCGGATTGGACCCAACAAGCTTTGGCAACGGCAAGTCTCGGTGAAGATGTAGATCGTCGATGGTGCAGACCAGCAAGGTCTGGGGAACTCACCCATTAAAGGTAAGTGAGGGCAGGCCTGGAGCAACCAGGATGCCAAGCAAGAAAAAGATTGGCCTTCGTTAAGGGCTACTAGCCAATGGGCTAGTGACCGCAAAAGAGCCTCAAGATGCCGCACGTGGATCTGGCTCACAGGACACTCGTGGAGTGGAGGCCAGTGATCTTCGGAGCAGTTGGTGCTGGAGGCTAGGGCTACTCGGAGCCCAAAGCACGACTTCGGGGGAGACCCAGAAGAGGATGCACTTGCAAATGTGCTTGGTGTCCAGGGGTCACGGTCTCAAGTCACCCACGATAGCCATGGGCCTCAGCTTTGCTGGGGACTCAGGGTAGCCTCGGGGAAGTTTGAGAATCTACCTCTGGTGATGCGATGACTTCGGCGTCCAGCGGGAGCTTCAGAAATGCAAACCGGACAGATGCTTCTTTGGTGCCTGCCAAGCAGGGGAGTCACTCCTTGACCCCAAGGGAGATTCTTCTGTCCTCTAATCGTGAGTAGAGCGTCGAAGGTCCAGGATTCAGTTTCAGAGTTTCGTCCAGGGATAATCTAAAGTCCTAAGGACTGGGCTCCTATACTTATACTAAGGATAGGGGTTGGACTACTCTGTGGCCCCACCTATGGGTGGGTCAGGGCAGAGGGGTGGCTACACCCCTTTCCCTTTGTCCAGTTCGCGCCAAAGCAGGGGCTGCAAGCCCCTGATCCGGTTTGAACTGGGGTATGCACAGGGACACCAAGTGTGCCCCCAATGCAGGACTTCAAAGCACCAGAAAGTGCTCCCGCCCAGCCCCAATACACATTATCCTGTCTGGGGAGGTGGTCACACCTCCCTGGGACAGGAAACCTATTGTCCAGGCCTCCCCTGCCGGAGTTTCGTCCAGCAGCAGGAGGCCAGACTTGTGTCTGTGGCAGTAGCATCCATTTTGTGATGCCAGGCTTTAGAAAGAAGTTACCGGCCAGGCCAGGGTTAACATGTCTCTCCCTCTAGAAGGGTGGAATGCTACCCCCGCTGCCAGAATTGGCGGGGGGTAGTATTCCAAGATGTTTGACACCAAACACGACATGTTTAGGTGCAGCCATTCCAAAGTTAGCATTTAACGCGAGGTTATAATGCGCTTAAGAGTATATGGTCAGGCTGCACTACAAACAGCATCAGAGAAGGGTCTCAGAACGCTGCAGAGGGGCCCTGCTCATGCAGGGGCACCCCTCACATAGGAACCACGCACTCTGCCTTCAGGATTGATAAGGCCTGCCATAGGAGTGACTTATAGGTTTATATGTGTGTATGTATGTAGTGATATAGGTAACCTATATCACAGTAAGGGGTGCATGCACCACCTTACCCAGGCTGCAGTAGCAGACCTGTGGTGTCAGTTTGGATGGCCTTCCAGGGGTGGCACAATACATGCTGCAGCCCCTGGTAGGCCTCTGAGGTACCTATGCCCTTGGTACATAGTATACCATATACTAGGGACTTATAAGGGCACTCCAGATTCCAATCAGAGATGTGCCTAAGGCACATGGAAACCTTTTACAGAGAAAGCAGATAGACTGGGGCCCTGAATAGCAGGATCCCAGTCCAACTAAGTCATAAACCAGCAAAACACCATAAAAAAAGTGGGGGCAACCATATAGTCAGATTCCACCTTCCCACATAACCCCCCCAAACAAAAGGAGATAAGGTTAACCTTGGAAAGTTGAGCCTTCATTGACTAAGTGGTCATATAAGGAAGCACCTGCACTAGCATGGTTGCCCCCTGTCTTATGGTCCACTAAGCAATCCCTCACCCTAAGGGTATGAGAGGGTCTCCACCATGGGGAATTACTACCTGTGGTGTGCTTAGGTAAAGTACAAGGCTGGTGAGGTGTCTGAGTAGGGAAGTGAGGCCCTAGGAATGTTGGCCTCAGCTTCCTCAGATCACTGGTCACCATGTATGCCTGTCTTTCCATGACGGAGTTGCACTTTGCTCTAAGGGTCAACCTTTGGCTGCCTACAGCTGGGGGTTGGGTCCCTTTGGATGGACTACTGGAGGGACAGGGCAGGTTTGGAACCTTCAGGTCCCAGGTTTTCCCTTGCCTACCAGAGTCCTTCTGGGGGAGGTCCCTACATAAAGGCATGGGGGATCCCTCAGTGTGTAGAGGAGTTCTCACCTGGCTAGGGCTACTAGACTGGGTGCCCCTAATCTGCTGATGGGGGGTTCCTCTGGACAGGGGGCCCTGGGGGTCCACTGACCTCCCTGACCTCTGCAGCCCTGGGCTGGCTGAGGCAGGGTAGAGAGGGGCAGGTTACCTGCTCCAGACTGGGTACCACCTTGGAAGGGTCCTCTGCCATCAGGGGTGTGGCTAGGCCAGGCCTGACTACCTCTGGGGCAGTTCCTTCACTAGGGGTAGGGTCAGTTCCATGAGGAGGCTGACCCTTACCTACTGTCTGGAGGGAAGAAGACTTTTCTTCAACCCTTGTGCTCTCTTTTGGGGGAGAGTGGGCCATTCTTTCAGGCTCCATCTCTCCAAATTCTTGGGCTGGGGCGGTGGCCATTACAGCCCCACTAACCTTTACAGGGACGCCCAACATCCTAAGGTGGGTTTGGTGTTCAACTTCAGCCCAGGCTGAAAATTCCAGATCATTGCCCATCAGGCAATCTACAGGTAAGGTGGGGGACACTGCCACTCTCTTTGGGCCTGTGACCCCCTCCCAGCTGAGATTGACTATGGCCATGGGGTGATCTGTTCTGACACCATCAATGTTGGTCACCTGGTATTTAAACTCAGGTAAAAGCTGGTGAGGGGGACTAGTTTCCCTGCCACCATGGTGACACTAGCCCCTGTGTCCCTAAATGCCACAGCTTTCTGACCATTAATCATTGGCTCCAGTCTGTACCTGCCCATTGCTGTGGGACCCATGGTAAAGGTGGCAAATCCTACACCACCATCAGAGTCAGAGGAGTCTGTTGAGGGGTCCCTGTCTGAACCAGGGCCCACCTCTGTTCCTGTTGCAAAAGCACCTAACTTTTTGGGTGCACTACTCCCAACTGGAGGATTACTACTGGTAGTACCAGAAGGGGTGGTAGTAGTTGTGGGAGGAACATTTTCTTTATTGCCAATCCTGGGGCAACTGGGATCAGATTTCCAGTGCCCAGGCTTTTACAGACATGGCAATATGGTTTCTTTTCAGGAGAGGAAGGAGTTTGGGACCCACCCCCAGAAGAGGAATTTTGGGGCCCTGTAGGGGACTTATCCTTAGATTTATCCCCACCTTTCTCTTGGGACTTAGTAGAATCTTTCTTCTGGTCACCACCCTGATTTCTAGTTTTTACTCTGGTTCTGACCCATTTGTCTGCCTTCTTTCCCAATTCTTGGGGAGAGGTCAGATCAGAGTCCACCAGATACTGGTGCAAAAGCTGGTTTTGACAATTATTAAGGATCTGCTCCCTCATAATCAAATTGTACAATCCTAAAAAGTCATGCACTTTGTTGCCATGTATCCAACCTTCCAGAGCCTTTGTAGCACAATCTACAAAATCAACCCAGTCTTGAGTCTGAGCTTTTTGGGTGTCTCTGAACTTCAACCTATACTGTTCAGTGGTTAGGCCAAACCCATCTCTCAGAGCACTCTTCAAGACTGTGTAATTGTCAGCATCCTCTTCTCTTACAGTGAGGAGCTTGTCTCTACCTTTGTCTGCAAAGGAGAGCCACAAGATTGCTGCCCACTGCCTCTGGGGGACCTTCTGAACTTTACAGGCCCTCTCCAGTGCAGTTATCCATTTGTGGATGTCATCCCCACTCTGGTAGGGAGGGACAATCTTGTTTAGGTTTCTATGGTCATAAGACCTTTCCCTATCTCTAGGGATATTGCTGCCACCATGGGACTCTAGTCCCAACTTTCTTCTCTCTCTAAAGAGATCTAGGGACTCCCTGTCTATAGCCAGTTGCTTCTTTTTGATTTCAAGCTGAGCTTCCTCAAATTGAACCAGCCTCTTTCTTCTCTCATGAGAGGATTCCCTCCTATGAGATGAGACAGAGCTCCCTATTGAGGTGCCAGAGTGGTTAGACTCCTGAGAAGGAGATCTAGACTTTCTGGGCACACTCATAATCCTTCCTGGGGGGACAAAGAGGGCATCATCCTGATTATCCTCTTCATCTTCCTCAGGAGGGATTGGGTTATCCAGGTCTGGGTCATTTTCACCCTCCTGGCCAGTTTCAGAGGGGGGCTGGGGGTATTTCTACCCCTGGTCCCATCCTCATCTTCTGCCCCACCCTCAGCTCCTACCCCTTCAGTCCCCAAGGGCTTACTAAGGTCATAAGCCACCAACAACTCCTTGAGGTGTTGGGTGGTGGGGCTTTGGCCTGTCCTTATTTTTCTCAAGTTGCATAAAGCTCTCAAATCCAAGAATGGGAGTGTATCATACTTGGAGGGTGGAAGCTCAGTGGCTTCCTGCAAGGATTCTTTAGATCCTACCCTTAAAGACATTACTAGTGTGGTGTGGTGTATGCACTACCTACTCTAGTGTGGCCTACTCAACTCTCTTGAGTTGTAGAAAGGGTGTGCTATCCCTTAACACACAACTCTAAGTTCAGTAGAACTTACTGTATTCTAAGCTTAAATTATATGTACCTTAGGTACCTTTAGTGGTTTTCAGTTGATCAATTCAATTGAGATTATCTGGTAAAACAATAGCAAGCTGGAATCCCACACGCTGCACACCAATGTGAGAAGTTGGCCTGGTATATGCTGTCCACTAATTATAGTGGGCACCTTGCACCAGTCCAAACAACCCCTTATTGGAGATAGGTTAAAGACAACCTTATTGAAAGCTATCCTAGTGGTAGCTATGGAGAGCAGCCTTCAGGCTAAGTCTTGAAGGAATGTAAAGCAGCTTGTTTTACCAGTCTATAATCTCTTGAGTGATCAAATGAAAGAGCACCACACCAGGTATATATTCAAAATATATGTATTTATTACTAAACACACCCCTCTAGTCTCTTTATGAGGCTAGAGTTCGAAGTACATAAGTTAGAAGTTATTTAAACACAGTAATAGCACAAATACACGTTTGGGCCCTAGGGGCGTACCAAACCATATACCAATAAAGTGGTATAAGAACCACGACTGAACTAGACACTAGGCCTAGAGCCTCTAGAATTGCTTGGACCACAAGGAACCACCCAAGGTAGTGACACAGGGGACCCACGGGGGACGCGTGCAGTGTAAATACACAACCGCGATACGCCGTTGACTTCTATGGAGAAAGTCGCGATCAGGAAATTAAAGAAAAGGGACACTTAAAGGAGGACTTGGAGCAAACCCTTTGAGATCTAGGACTTTGAAGAGTCTCTACCCACGGGAGCACCGGAGTACTCGTGTTACCTCACCCAGGGAAGCCGGGTGCATAGGTGCCTTTCGGGTCGGGTTTCGTCGTCGATTTGAATGGCGATCTGCTGCAAAGTGCTGCTGGCGACCAAGTGAAAAGTGTCCGGGTGGATCCAAGAGTGGATCGGAGTTCTGAAGAACCTGAAAGCAGAGGGGACAGAGTCTGGGTCACTAGCCAGTGACCAGGAAGGCGATGGACAGATGCCCACCGATGTTGAGAGCTTCAGGTGCGTTGACATTCATCTTGACTCTTCAGCCACGAGGTCCAGGAGGCGTTGTCGGTGACCAGGAGCAGGATTCGGGCTGGTACATGATGTCTGTCGAGTGCTGAGGTGTCGGCGACCAGATTGGACCCAACAAGCCTTGGCAACGGCAAATCTCGGTGAAGATGTAGATCGTCGATGGTGCAGACCAGCAAGGTCTGGGGAACTCACCCAGTGAGCGTAAGTGAGGGCAGGCCTGGAGCAACCAGGATGCCAAGTAAGAAAAAGATTGGCCTTCGTTAAGGGCTACTAGCCAACGGGCTAGCGACCGCAAAGGAGCCTCAAGATGCCGCACGTGGATCTGGCTCACAGGACACTCGTGGATTGGAGGCCAGTGATCTTCGGTGCAGTTGGTGCTGGAGGCTAGGGCTACTCGGAGCCCAAAGCACGACTTCGGGGGAAACCCAGAAGAGGATGCACTTGCAAATGTGCTTGGTGTCCAGGGGTCACGGTCTCAAGTCACCCACGATAGCCACGGGCCTCAGCTTTGCTGGGGACTCAGGGTGGCCTCGGCGAAGTTTGAGAATCCACCTCTGGTGATGCAATGACTTCGGCTTCCAGCGGGAGCTTCAGAAATGCGAACCGGACAGATGCTTCTTTGGTGCCTGCCAAGCAGGGGAGTCACTCCTTGACCCCAAGGGAGATTCTTCTGTCCTCTAATCGTGAGTAGAGCGTCGAAGGTCCAGGATTCAGTTTCAGAGTTTTGTCCAGGGATAATCTAAAGTCCTAAGGACTGGGTTCCTATACTTATACTAAGGATAGGGGTTGGACTACTCTGTGGCCCCACCTATGGGTGGGTCAGGGCAGAGGGGTGGCTACACCCCTTTCCCTTTGTCCAGTTCGCGCTAATGCAGGGGCTGCAAGCCCCTGATCCGGTTTGAACTGGGGTATGCACAGGGACACCAAGTGTGCCCCCAGTGCAGGACTTCAAAGCACCAGAAAGTGCTCCCGCCCAGCCCCAATACACATTATCCTGTCTGGGGAGGTGGTCACACCTCCCTGGGACAGGAAACCTATTGTCCAGGCCTCCCCTGCCGGAGTTTCGTCCAGCAGCAGGAGGCCAGACTTGTGTCTGTGGCAGTAGCATCCATTTTGTGATGCCAGGCTTTAGAAAGAAGTTACCGGCCAGGCCAGGGTTAACATGTCTCTCCCTCTAGAAGGGTGGAATGCTACCCCCGCCGCCAGAATTGGCGGGGGGTAGTATTCCAAGATGTTTGACACCAAACACGACATGTTTAGGTGCAGCCATTCCAAAGTTAGCATTTAACGCGAGGTTATAATGCGCTTAAGAGTATATGGTCAGGCTGCACTACAAACAGCATCAGAGAAGGGTCTCAGAACGCTGCAGAGGGGCCCTGCTCATGCAGGGGCACCCCTCACATAGGAACCACGCACTCTGCCTTCAGGATTGATAAGGCCTGCCATAGGAGTGACTTATAGGTTTATATGTGTGTATGTATACAGTGATATAGGTAGCCTATATCACAGTAAGGGGTGCATGCACCACCTTACCCAGGCTGCAGTAGCAGACCTGTGGTGTCAGTTTGGATGGCCTTCCAGGGGTGGCACAATACATGCTGCAGCCCCTGGTAGGCCTCTGAGGTACCTATGCCCTGGGTACATAGTATACCATATACTAGGGACTTATAAGGGCACTCCAGATTCCAATCAGAGATGTGCCTAAGGCACATGGAAACCATTTTAGAGAGGAAGCAGCTAGGCTGGGGTTCTGATTAGCAGGGCCCCAGCCAGACTAAGGTCGAAAAACAGTGAAGCATCAGCAAAAAGTGGGGGTACCCATGTGAAGCAGATCCTACTCTCCTACACAACCCCCCCAAACGTAGGGACATTAAACTAACCTTGCCCAGTTAAGTCTTCATGTTCTAAGTGGAAGTACCTAGAGAGTCCATCTGCATTGGCATGGTTACTCCCAGGTCTATGTTCCACTGTGAAGTCCATCCCCTGTAGGGAAATGGACCACCTAAGCAGTTTGGGGTTTTCACCCTTCATTTGTTTTAGCCATAAGAGGGGCTTATGGTCTGTTTGAACAAGGAAGTGAGTACCAAACAAGTATGGCCTCAACTTCTTCAGAGCCCAGACCACAGCAAAGGCCTCCCTCTCAATGGCTGACCAACGTTTCTCTCTAGGGGTCAGCCTTCTGCTAATGAAAGCTACTGGCTGATCCTGACCTTCTTCATTCAATTGTGACAGTACAGCCCCTACCCCCAATTCAGATGCATCAGTTTGAACAATGAACTTCTTGGAGTAATCAGGACTCTGTAGAATGGGAGCAGTGCACATGGCCTGCTTCAGGTCATCAAATGCCTTTTGACAGCTAACTGTCCACTGAACCTTTTTGGGCATTTTCTTGGAAGTTAAGTCATTCAGGGGTGTCACTATTGATCCATCCCCCTTGACAAATCTCCTATAGTACCCAGTCAGGCCTAAGAAGGCTCTCACCTGAGTCTGGGTAGTTGGAGCAGTCCAGTCCATGATGGTCTGGATCTTGCTCTGCAAGGGTTGGACCTGGCCTCCACCCACAAGGTGGCCCAGGTACATAACCTGACTCTGCCCTATCTGGCACTTGGTGGCCTTGATAGTCAGGCCTGCCTTTGCAGGGCCTGTAAAACATTTCTGAGGTGGACCAGGTGATCCTCCCAGGTGGAGCTAAAGACAGCAATATCATCTAGATATGCTGCACTATAGGCTTCCAGACCTGTAAGGACTGTATTCACCAACCTCTGAAAAGTGGCAGGTGCATTCTTCAGACCAAAGGGCATCACCACAAATTGATAATGCCCACTAGGGGTTGAGAATGCTGTTTTTGGCTTTGCATCATCAGCTAGTCTGATCTGCCAGTAGCCAGCTGTCAAGTCAAATGTGCTTAGATACTTGGCTGAGGCCAAAGTGTCTATTAGCTCATCTGCCCTTGGTATTGGATGGGCATCAGTCCTAGTGACTGCATTGAGACCCCTGTAGTCCACACAAAACCTCATCTCTCTTTTTCCACCACTGGTGTGAGGTTTTGGCACAAGGACCACTGGACTAGCCCAAGGGCTATCTGAGGGTTCAATAACTCCCAAATCCAACATTTTCTGGACTTCTGTCCTGATACAGTCCCTGACATGGTCAGGTTGCCTATAAATCTTATTTTTAATAGGCAGACTGTCCCCAGTGTCCACTTCATGAGTGCACCAGGTGGTCTGACTGGGTGTCAGTGAAAACATGTGTCTAAACTGATTGAGCACCTGTCTACAATCAGTTTGCTGCTGGGTAGTGAGGCTGCCTGCCAAGGCTACACCATCTACTGACCCATCGTCAGGGTTCTGTGAGAGCAGGTCAGGGAGTGGGTCACTCTCTTCCTCCTGCCCTTCATCAGTAGCCATGAGCAAGCCCATGTCTGACCTGTCCACATATGGTTTTAACCTGTTGACATGGAGAACCCTGTGGGGACTCCTGGGTGTTCCTAGGTCTACTAAGTAGGTAACCTCACCCTTCTGCTCAACAATGGTGTGGGGTCCACTCCATTTGTCTTGGAGAGCTGCTGGGGCCACTGGCTCCAACACCCACACCTTCTGTCCTGGCTGATAAACAGTCAGTACAGCTCTTTGGTCATGCCAGGCCTTTTGAAGTTCCTGGCTAGCCTCAAGGTTTTTAGTTGCCTTTTTCATATACTCAGCCATCCGGGAGCGGAGACCAAGTACGTAGTCCACTATGTCTTGCTTTGGGGGCTTGAGAGGTAACTCCCATCCTTCCTTCACCAAGCACAGTGGACCCCTGACAGGGTGACCAAACAAAAGTTCAAAAGGGCTGTAGCCAACCCCTTTTGAGGCACCTCCCTGTATGCAAATAAAAGGCAGGGCAAGAGTATGTCCCATCTTCGCCTAAGCTTTTCTGGGAGCTCTTTAATCATGCCCTTCAAGGTTTTGTTGAATCTCTCAACTAAACCATTGCATTGTGGGTGATAGGGTATGGTGAACTTGTAAGTCACTCCACACTCCTTCCACATTGCTTTTAAGTATCCAGACATAAAGTTAGAACCCCTGTCTGATACAACCTCCTTAGGAAAGCCCACTCTTGAGAAAATTCCCAGGAGGGCCCTTGCCACCACAGGTGCTGTAGTGGTCCTAAGGGGAATAGCCTCTGGGTACCTGGTGGCATGATCCACTACCACCAGGATAAACCTGTGCCCAGATGCTGTTTGGGGATCCATGGGACCAACAATGTCAATCCCCACCCTTTCAAAGGGAACCCCCACCACAGGTAGTGGTATCAGGGGGCCTTTGTAGTGCCACCTGCCATGCCACTGGCCTGGCAGGTTACACAGGAGCGACAAAACTCCTTGGTGTCTTCAGACATGTGGGGCCAGTGAAAGTGAGGGACAATTCTGTCCCAAGTCTTGTTCTGGCCCAGGTGACCTGCTAAGGGAATATCATGGGCTAGGGTCAATAGGAAGCCCCTGAACTTCAGAGGTATAACCAACCTCCTGGTAGCACCAGGCTTGGGGTCTCTACACTCTGAGTACAAGAGTCCATCATCCCAATACACAGTATGGGGACCACTAGCTTTCCCAGCAGCCTCAGCAGCAGCTTGCTGTCTGAGGGGTTCAAGAGAGGGGCAGCTCTGCTGCTCCTGGCTCAGATCTGCCCTGGAACGTCCCCCTGTCCCCAAGAACTCAACCTGGTCAGGTTCAAGCTCCTCTGGGACAGTTCCTTCCTCAGGACTGAGATCATCCCCCTCAAGGGACTGATCTTCCTTCTGAGCCAAGGGGAAGGCACTGCCTTTACCCTACTACTCCTCCTCTTGGAAGGCACTTGGTCCATTATTCCAGAATCCAAGGCCTGTTCAGTGCTAGACATTTTGGCTTGTGACCTGGTCACAGCAAACACATCTGCAGGGATCCCCAGCATTTCTGCATGGGTCCTGAGCTCCACTTCTGCCCAAGCTGAAGTTTCTAAGTCATTGCCAAGCAAGCATTCAACTGGTAGGTCTGCACTTACCACAACCTTCTTAAGGCCAGTTACCCCTCCCCAGGAGAAGTTAACAACTGCCAGAGTATGGTCTGTTCTGAAATTGCTAGCATTGGTCACTTGGTACATCTCACCAAGTATAACTTGCCCAGGATTCACAAGGTCTTGTGTCACCATGGTGACACTTGCCCCTGTGTCCCTAAATGCCAAAGCCTCTCGTCCATTGATTAAAGGCTGTTGTCTGTACTTGCCCAGATTACTGGGACTCATAGAGGAGGTCATATCCATGCCTCCATCACAGACTAGGACTGCCTAAGTGAGTTCTCTGACTAGGTCAGAGCCCATCTCAGTACCCAGGGTCAACCCTACTAAACCCTTGGTTGTAGTACTCCCACCACCAACTGTAACTGCACTAGGGGGAGCAGGCGCCTTAGGGGCATTGGTGGGGGCTGGAGTCGAGTCTTTGGACTTGGTGCAATCACTGGTCCAGTGGGTCTTTTGCTTACAGACCTTGCACCATGGTTTTCTTTGGCCTTTCCCTTTGGTAGACTGTGAATCCCCACCTGAAGAAGATTTTTGGGGGCCTTGTGAAGACTTTTGATCTTTACCCTTCTCCCCACCCTTATCAGAGTTCTTAGAATCTTGCTTCTTAGGGTCACCACCTTGGTTCTGTACCTTCTGCCTCACCCTGGTTCTGACCCATTTGTCTGCCTTCTTTCCCAATTCTTGGGGAGAGGTCAGATCAGAGTCCACCAGGTACTGATGCAACAGCTGATTTTGACAGTTATTAAGAATCTGCTCCCTCATTATCAGATTGTACAATCCTGTGAAGTCACACACCTTACTGCCCATCAACCAGCCTTCCAGAGCCTTAGCAGAACAATCCACATAGTCTACCCAGTCTTGAGTCTGTGCTTTTGGGCATCTCTGAACTTCAACCTGTATTGTTCAGTTGTTAGGCCAAACCCATCAATAAGAGCACTCTTCAAGACCTTGTAATTATCAGCATCCTCTTTTCTTACAGTGAGGAGCTTGTCTCTACCTTTGTCTGCAAAGGAGAGCCACAAGATTGCTGCCCACTGCCCTTGAGGGACCTTCTGTACTTTACAGGCCCTTTCTAGAGCAGTTATCCATTTGTGGATGTCATCCCCACTCTGGTAGGGAGGGACAATCTTGCTCAGGTTTCTATGGTCATAAGACCTTTCCCTATCTCTAGGGATATTGCTGCCACCATGGGACTCTAGTCCCAACTGTTTTTCTCTCTTTGTAGAGATCTAGGGACTCCCTGTCTAGAGCTAATTGCTGCTTTCTGAGTTCAAGCTGGGCTTGCTCATACTGAATCAGCCTCTTTCTCCTCTCATGAGAGGATTCCCTCCTATGAGAGGAGACAGAGGTCCCTATTGAGGTGTCAGAGTGGTTAGACTCCTGAGAAGGAGATCTAAACCTTCTAGGCACACTCATAATCCTTCCTGGGGGACAAAGTGGAGGTCATTCTGATCCTCCTCTTCCTCTTCCACAGGAGGGATTGGGTTTTCCAGGTCAGGGTCATTGTCACCCTCCTGGTCAGTTCCAGAGGGGGTTGGGGGTGTTGCTACCCCTGGCCCCATCCTCATCTTCTGCCCCACCCTCTGCACCTGCCCCTTCAGTCCCTAAGGGCCTGTTGAGGTCATCAGCCAGTAACATCTCTCTCAGATGTTGGGTGGTGGGACTTTGGCCTGTCTTCAGTTTACTCACATTGCATATTGCTCTCAATTCCAAGAATGGGAGTGTATCATACTTGGAGGGAAGAAGCCCAGTGGCTTCTGGCAAGGACTCTCTGGGTCCTGGCTTTGAAGACATCACTAGTGAGGTGTGGTGTATGCACTACCTACTCTAGTGTGGCCTACTAAACTCTCTTGAGTTGTAGAAAGGGTGTGCTATCCCTTAACACACAACTCTAAGTTCAGTAGAACTTACTGTATACTAAGCTTAATTTATATGTACCTTAGGTACCTTTAGTGGTTTTCAGTTGATCAATTCAATTGAGATTATCTGGTAAAACAATAGCAAGGTGGAATCCCACACGCTGCACACCAATGTGAGAAGTTGGCCTGGTATATGCTGTCCACAAATTATAGTGGGCACCTTGCACCAGTCCAAACAACCCCTTATTGGAGATAGGTTAAAGACAACCTTTATTGAAAGCTATCCTAGTGGTAGCTATGGAGAGCAGCCTTCAGGCTAAGTCTTGAAGGAATGTAAAGCAGCTTGTTTTACCAGTCTATAATCTCTTGAGTGACCAAATGAAAGAGCACCACACCAGGTATATATTCAAAATATATGTATTTATTACTAAACACACCCCTCTAGTCTCTTTATGAGGCTAGAGTTCGAAGTACATAAGTTATAAGTTATTTAAACACAGTAATAGCACAAATACACGTTTGGGCCCTAGGGGCGTACCAAACCATATACCAATAAAGTGGTATAAGAACCACGACTGAGCTAGACACTAGGCCTAGAGCCTCTAGAAGTGCTTGGACCACAAGGAACCACCCAAGGTAGTGACACAGGGGACCGACGGGGGACGCGTGCAGTGTAATAACACAGCCGCGAATCGCCGTTAACTTCTATGGAGAAAGTCGCGGTTGGGAATTTAAAGAAAAGGGACACTTAAAGAAGGACTTGGAGCAAACCCTTTGAGAACTAGGTCGTTCTAGAGTCTCTACCCACGGGAGCACCGGAGTACTCTTGTTACCTCACCCAGGGAAGCCGGGTGCATAGGTGCCTTTCGGGGTCGGGTTTCGTCGTCGATTTGAATGGCGATCTGCTGCAAAGTGCTGCTGGCGACCAAGTGAAAAGTGTCCGGGTGGATCCAAAGGTGGATCGGAGATCTGAAGAACCTGAAAGCAGAGGGGACAGAGTCTGGGTCACTAGCCAGTGACCAGGAAGGCGATGAGCAGATGCCCACCGATGTCGAGTGCTTCAGGTAGGTTGACGGTCATCTTGACTCTTCAGCCACAAGGTCCAGGAGGCGTTGTCGGTGACCAGGAGCAGGATTCGGGCTGGTACATGATGTCTGTCGAGTGCTGAGGTGTCGGCGACCGGATTGGACCCAACAAGCCTTGGCAACGGCAAGTCTCGCTGAAGATGAAGATTGACGATTGTGCAGACCAGCAAGGTCTGAGGAACTCACCCAGCAAGGGTAAGTGAGGGCAAGCCTGGAGCAACCAGGGAGCCCAAGTAGAAAAAGATTGGCCTTTGTGAAGGGCTACTAGCCAACGGGCTAGCGACTGTGAGAAGTTGGCCTGGTATATGCTGTCCACTAATTATAGTGGGCACCTTGCACCAGTCCAAACAACCCCTTATTGGAGATAGGTTAAAGACAACCTTATTGAAAGCTATCCTAGTGGTAGCTATGGAGAGCAGCCTTCAGGCTAAGTCTTGAAGGAATGTAAAGCAGCTTGTTTTACCAGTCTATAATCTCTTGAGTGATCAAATGAAAGAGCACCACACCAGGTATATATTCAAAATATATGTATTTATTACTAAACACACCCCTCTAGTCTCTTTATGAGGCTAGAGTTCGAAGTACATAAGTTAGAAGTTATTTAAACACAGTAATAGCACAAATACACGTTTGGGCACTAGGGGCGTACCAAACCATATACCAATAAAGTGGTATAAGAACCACAACTGAACTAGACACTAGGCCTAGAGCCTCTAGAAGTGCTTGGACCACAAGGAACCACCCAAGGTAGTGACACAGGGGACCCACGGGGGACGCGTGCAGTGTAAATACACAACCGCGATACGCCGTTGACTTCTATGGAGAAAGTCGCGATCAGGAAATTAAAGAAAAGGGACACTTAAAGGAGGACTTGGAGCAAACCCTTTGAGATCTAGGACTTTGAAGAGTCTCTACCCACGGGAGCACTGGAGTACTCGTGTTACCTCACCCAGGGAAGCCGGGTGCATAGGTGCCTTTCGGGGTCGGGTTTCGTCATCGATTTGAATGGCAATCTGCTGCAAAGTGCTGCTGGCGACCAAGTGAAAAGTGTCTGGGTGGATCCAAGAGTGGATCGGAGTTCTGAAGAACCTGAAAGCAGAGGGGACAGAGTCTGGGTCACTAGCCAGTGACCAGGAAGGCGATGGACAGATGCCCACCGATGTCGAGTGCTTCAGGTGCGTTGACAGTCGTCTTGACTCTTCAGCCACGAGGTCCAGGAGGTGTTGTCGGCGACCAGGAGCAGGATTCGGGATGGTACACGATGTCTGTCGAGTGCTGAGGTGTCGGCGACCGGATTGGACCCAACAAGCTTTGGCAACGGCAAGTCTCGGTGAAGATGTAGATCGTCGATGGTGCAGACCAGCAAGGTCTGGGGAACTCACCCATTAAAGGTAAGTGAGGGCAGGCCTGGAGCAACCAGGATGCCAAGTAAGAAAAAGATTGGCCTTCGTTAAGGGCTACTAGCCAATGGGCTAGTGACCGCAAAAGAGCCTCAAGATGCCGCACGTGGATCTGGCTCACAGGACACTCGTGGAGTGGAGGCCAGTGATCTTCGGAGCAGTTGGTGCTGGAGGCTAGGGCTACTCGGAGCCCAAAGCACGACTTCGGGGAGACCCAGAAGAGGATGCACTTGCAAATGTGCTTGGTGTCCAGGGGTCACGGTCTCAAGTCACCCACGATAGCCACGGGCCTCAGCTTTGCTGGGGACTCAGGGTAGCCTCGGGGAAGTCTGAGAATCTACCTCTGGTGATGCGATGACTTCGGCGTCCAGCGGGAGCTTCAGAAATGCAAACCGGACAGATGCTTCTTTGGTGCCTGCCAAGCAGGGGAGTCACTCCTTGACCCCAAGGGAGATTCTTCTGTCCTCTAATCGTGAGTAGAGCGTCGAAGGTCCAGGATTCAGTTTCAGAGTTTCGTCCAGGGATAATCTAAAGTCCTAAGGACTGGGTTCCTATACTTATACTAAGGATAGGGGTTGGACTACTCTGTGGCCCCACCTATGGGTGGGTCAGGGCAGAGGGGTGGCTACACCCCTTTCCCTTTGTCCAGTTCGCGCCAAAGCAGGGGCTGCAAGCCCCTGATCCGGTTTGAACTGGGGTATGCACAGGGACACCAAGTGTGCCCCCAATGCAGGACTTCAAAGCACCAGAAAGTGCTCCCGCCCAGCCCCAATACACATTATCCTGTCTGGGGAGGTGGTCACACCTCCCTGGGACAGGAAACCTATTGTCCAGGCCTCCCCTGCCGGAGTTTCATCCAGCAGCAGGAGACCAGACTTGTGTCTGTGGCAGTACCATCCATTTTGTGATGCCAGGCTTTAGAAAGAAGTTACCGGCCAGGCCAGGGTTAACATGTCTCTCCCTCTAGAAGGGTGGAATGCTACCCCCGCTGCCAGAATTGGCGGGGGGGTAGTATTCCAAGATGTTTGACACCAAACACGACATGTTTAGGTGCAGCCATTCCAAAGTTAGCATTTAACGCGAGGTTATAATGCGCTTAAGAGTATATGGTCAGGCTGCACTACAAACAGCATCAGAGAAGGGTCTCAGAACGCTGCAGAGGGGCCCTGCTCATGCAGGGGCACCCCTCACATAGGAACCACGCACTCTGCCTTCAGGATTGATAAGGCCTGCCATAGGAGTGACTTATAGGTTTATATGTGTGTATGTATGTAGTGATATAGGTAACCTATATCACAGTAAGGGGTGCATGCACCACCTTACCCAGGCTGCAGTAGCAGACCTGTGGTGTCAGTTTGGATGGCCTTCCAGGGGTGGCACAATACATGCTGCAGCCCCTGGTAGGCCTCTGAGGTACCTATGCCCTTGGTACATAGTATACCATATACTAGGGACTTATAAGGGCACTCCAGATTCCAATCAGAGATGTGCCTAAGGCACATGGAAACCTTTTTACAGAGAAAGCAGATAGACTGGGGCCCTGAATAGCAGGATCCCAGTCCAACTAAGTCATAAACCAGCAAAACACCATAAAAAAAGTGGGGGCAACCATATAGTCAGATTCCACCTTCCCACATAACCCCCCCAAACAAAAGGAGATAAGGTTAACCTTGGAAAGTTGAGCCTTCATTGACTAAGTGGTCATATAAGGAAGCACCTGCACTAGCATGGTTGCCCCCTGTCTTATGGTCCACTAAGCAATCCCTCACCCTAAGGGTATGAGAGGGTCTCCACCATGGGGAATTACTACCTGTGGTGTGCTTAGGTAAAGTACAAGGCTGGTGAGGTGTCTGAGTAGGGAAGTGAGGCCCTAGGAATGTTGGCCTCAGCTTCCTCAGATCACTGGTCACCATGTATGCCTGTCTTTCCATGACGGAGTTGCACTTTGCTCTAAGGGTCAACCTTTGGCTGCCTACAGCTGGGGGTTGGGTCCCTTTGGATGGACTACTGGAGGGACAGGGCAGGTTTGGAACCTTCAGGTCCCAGGTTTTCCCTTGCCTACCAGAGTCCTTCTGGGGGAGGTCCCTACATAAAGGCATGGGGGATCCCTCAGTGTGTAGAGGAGTTCTCACCTGGCTAGGGCTACTAGACTGGGTGCCCCTAATCTGCTGATGGGGGGTTCCTCTGGACAGGGGGCCCTGGGGGTCCACTGACCTCCCTGACCTCTGCAGCCCTGGGCTGGCTGAGGCAGGGTAGAGAGGGGCAGGTTACCTGCTCCAGACTGGGTACCACCTTGGAAGGGTCCTCTGCCATCAGGGGTGTGGCTAGGCCAGGCCTGACTACCTCTGGGGCAGTTCCTTCACTAGGGGTAGGGTCAGTTCCATGAGGAGGCTGACCCTTACCTACTGTCTGGAGGGAAGAAGACTTTTCTTCAACCCTTGTGCTCTCTTTTGGGGGAGAGTGGGCCATTCTTTCAGGCTCCATCTCTCCAAATTCTTGGGCTGGGGCGGTGGCCATTACAGCCCCACTAACCTTTACAGGGACGCCCAACATCCTAAGGTGGGTTTGGTGTTCAACTTCAGCCCAGGCTGAAAATTCCAGATCATTGCCCATCAGGCAATCTACAGGTAAGGTGGGGGACACTGCCACTCTCTTTGGGCCTGTGACCCCCTCCCAGCTGAGATTGACTATGGCCATGGGGTGATCTGTTCTGACACCATCAATGTTGGTCACCTGGTATTTAAACTCAGGTAAAAGCTGGTGAGGGGGGACTAGTTTCCCTGCCACCATGGTGACACTAGCCCCTGTGTCCCTAAATGCCACAGCTTTCTGACCATTAATCATTGGCTCCAGTCTGTACCTGCCCATTGCTGTGGGACCCATGGTAAAGGTGGCAAATCCTACACCACCATCAGAGTCAGAGGAGTCTGTTGAGGGGTCCCTGTCTGAACCAGGGCCCACCTCTGTTCCTGTTGCAAAAGCACCTAACTTTTTGGGTGCACTACTCCCAACTGGAGGATTACTACTGGTAGTACCAGAAGGGGTGGTAGTAGTTGTGGGAGGAACATTTTCTTTATTGCCAATCCTGGGGCAACTGGGATCAGATTTCCAGTGCCCAGGCTTTTTACAGACATGGCAATATGGTTTCTTTTCAGGAGAGGAAGGAGTTTGGGACCCACCCCCAGAAGAGGAATTTTGGGGCCCTGTAGGGGACTTATCCTTAGATTTATCCCCACCTTTCTCTTGGGACTTAGTAGAATCTTTCTTCTGGTCACCACCCTGATTTCTAGTTTTTACTCTGGTTCTGACCCATTTGTCTGCCTTCTTTCCCAATTCTTGGGGAGAGGTCAGATCAGAGTCCACCAGATACTGGTGCAAAAGCTGGTTTTGACAATTATTAAGGATCTGCTCCCTCATAATCAAATTGTACAATCCTAAAAGTCATGCACTTTGTTGCCATGTATCCAACCTTCCAGAGCCTTTGTAGCACAATCTACAAAATCAACCCAGTCTTGAGTCTGAGCTTTTTGGGTGTCTCTGAACTTCAACCTATACTGTTCAGTGGTTAGGCCAAACCCATCTCTCAGAGCACTCTTCAAGACTGTGTAATTGTCAGCATCCTCTTCTCTTACAGTGAGGAGCTTGTCTCTACCTTTGTCTGCAAAGGAGAGCCACAAGATTGCTGCCCACTGCCTCTGGGGGACCTTCTGAACTTTACAGGCCCTCTCCAGTGCAGTTATCCATTTGTGGATGTCATCCCCACTCTGGTAGGGAGGGACAATCTTGTTTAGGTTTCTATGGTCATAAGACCTTTCCCTATCTCTAGGGATATTGCTGCCACCATGGGACTCTAGTCCCAACTTTCTTCTCTCTCTAAAGAGATCTAGGGACTCCCTGTCTATAGCCAGTTGCTTCTTTTTGATTTCAAGCTGAGCTTCCTCAAATTGAACCAGCCTCTTTCTTCTCTCATGAGAGGATTCCCTCCTATGAGATGAGACAGAGCTCCCTATTGAGGTGCCAGAGTGGTTAGACTCCTGAGAAGGAGATCTAGACTTTCTGGGCACACTCATAATCCTTCCTGGGGGGACAAAGAGGGCATCATCCTGATTATCCTCTTCATCTTCCTCAGGAGGGATTGGGTTATCCAGGTCTGGGTCATTTTCACCCTCCTGGCCAGTTTCAGAGGGGGGCTGGGGGTATTTCTACCCCTGGTCCCATCCTCATCTTCTGCCCCACCCTCAGCTCCTACCCCTTCAGTCCCCAAGGGCTTACTAAGGTCATAAGCCACCAACAACTCCTTGAGGTGTTGGGTGGTGGGGCTTTGGCCTGTCCTTATTTTTCTCAAGTTGCATAAAGCTCTCAAATCCAAGAATGGGAGTGTATCATACTTGGAGGGTGGAAGCTCAGTGGCTTCCTGCAAGGATTCTTTAGATCCTACCCTTAAAGACATTACTAGTGTGGTGTGGTGTATGCACTACCTACTCTAGTGTGGCCTACTCAACTCTCTTGAGTTGTAGAAAGGGTGTGCTATCCCTTAACACACAACTCTAAGTTCAGTAGAACTTACTGTATTCTAAGCTTAAATTATATGTACCTTAGGTACCTTTAGTGGTTTTCAGTTGATCAATTCAATTGAGATTATCTGGTAAAACAATAGCAAGCTGGAATCCCACACGCTGCACACCAATGTGAGAAGTTGGCCTGGTATATGCTGTCCACTAATTATAGTGGGCACCTTGCACCAGTCCAAACAACCCCTTATTGGAGATAGGTTAAAGACAACCTTATTGAAAGCTATCCTAGTGGTAGCTATGGAGAGCAGCCTTCAGGCTAAGTCTTGAAGGAATGTAAAGCAGCTTGTTTTACCAGTCTATAATCTCTTGAGTGATCAAATGAAAGAGCACCACACCAGGTATATATTCAAAATATATGTATTTATTACTAAACACACCCCTCTAGTCTCTTTATGAGGCTAGAGTTCGAAGTACATAAGTTAGAAGTTATTTAAACACAGTAATAGCACAAATACACGTTTGGGCCCTAGGGGCGTACCAAACCATATACCAATAAAGTGGTATAAGAACCACGACTGAACTAGACACTAGGCCTAGAGCCTCTAGAATTGCTTGGACCACAAGGAACCACCCAAGGTAGTGACACAGGGGACCCACGGGGGACGCGTGCAGTGTAAATACACAACCGCGATACGCCGTTGACTTCTATGGAGAAAGTCGCGATCAGGAAATTAAAGAAAAGGGACACTTAAAGGAGGACTTGGAGCAAACCCTTTGAGATCTAGGACTTTGAAGAGTCTCTACCCACGGGAGCACCGGAGTACTCGTGTTACCTCACCCAGGGAAGCCGGGTGCATAGGTGCCTTTCGGGTCGGGTTTCGTCGTCGATTTGAATGGCGATCTGCTGCAAAGTGCTGCTGGCGACCAAGTGAAAAGTGTCCGGGTGGATCCAAGAGTGGATCGGAGTTCTGAAGAACCTGAAAGCAGAGGGGACAGAGTCTGGGTCACTAGCCAGTGACCAGGAAGGCGATGGACAGATGCCCACCGATGTTGAGAGCTTCAGGTGCGTTGACAGTCATCTTGACTCTTCAGCCACGAGGTCCAGGAGGCGTTGTCGGTGACCAGGAGCAGGATTCGGGCTGGTACATGATATCTGTCGAGTGCTGAGGTGTCGGCGACCAGATTGGACCCAACAAGCCTTGGCAACGGCAAATCTCGGTGAAGATGTAGATCGTCGATGGTGCAGACCAGCAAGGTCTGGGGAACTCACCCAGTGAGCGTAAGTGAGGGCAGGCCTGGAGCAACCAGGATGCCAAGTAAGAAAAAGATTGGCCTTCGTTAAGGGCTACTAGCCAACGGGCTAGCGACCGCAAAGGAGCCTCAAGATGCCGCACGTGGATCTGGCTCACAGGACACTCGTGGATTGGAGGCCAGTGATCTTCGGTGCAGTTGGTGCTGGAGGCTAGGGCTACTCGGAGCCCAAAGCACGACTTCGGGGAAACCCAGAAGAGGATGCACTTGCAAATGTGCTTGGTGTCCAGGGGTCACGGTCTCAAGTCACCCACGATAGCCACGGGCCTCAGCTTTGCTGGGGACTCAGGGTGGCCTCGGGGAAGTCTGAGAATCCACCTCTGGTGATGCGATGACTTCGGCTTCCAGCGGGAGCTTCAGAAATGCGAACCGGACAGATGCTTCTTTGGTGCCTGCCAAGCAGGGGAGTCACTCCTTGACCCCAAGGGAGATTCTTCTGTCCTCTAATCGTGAGTAGAGCGTCGAAGGTCCAGGATTCAGTTTCAGAGTTTTGTCCAGGGATAATCTAAAGTCCTAAGGACTGGGTTCCTATACTTATACTAAGGATAGGGGTTGGACTACTCTGTGACCCCACCTATGGGTGGGTCAGGGCAGAGGGGTGGCTACACCCCTTTCCCTTTGTCCAGTTCGCGCTAATGCAGGGGCTGCAAGCCCCTGATCCGGTTTGAACTGGGGTATGCACAGGGACACCAAGTGTGCCCCCAGTGCAGGACTTCAAAGCACCAGAAAGTGCTCCCGCCCAGCCCCAATACACATTATCCTGTCTGGGGAGGTGGTCACACCTCCCTGGGACAGGAAACCTATTGTCCAGGCCTCCCCTGCCGGAGTTTCGTCCAGCAGCAGGAGGCCAGACTTGTGTCTGTGGCAGTAGCATCCATTTTGTGATGCCAGGCTTTAGAAAGAAGTTACCGGCCAGGCCAGGGTTAACATGTCTCTCCCTCTAGAAGGGTGGAATGCTACCCCCGCCGCCAGAATTGGTGGGGGGTAGTATTCCAAGATGTTTGACACCAAACACGACATGTTTAGGTGCAGCCATTCCAAAGTTAGCATTTAACGCGAGGTTATAATGCGCTTAAGAGTATATGGTCAGGCTGCACTACAAACAGCATCAGAGAAGGGTCTCAGAACGCTGCAGAGGGGCCCTGCTCATGCAGGGGCACCCCTCACATAGGAACCACGCACTCTGCCTTCAGGATTGATAAGGCCTGCCATAGGAGTGACTTATAGGTTTATATGTGTGTATGTATACAGTGATATAGGTAGCCTATATCACAGTAAGGGGTGCATGCACCACCTTACCCAGGCTGCAGTAGCAGACCTGTGGTGTCAGTTTGGATGGCCTTCCAGGGGTGGCACAATACATGCTGCAGCCCCTGGTAGGCCTCTGAGGTACCTATGCCCTGGGTACATAGTATACCATATACTAGGGACTTATAAGGGCACTCCAGATTCCAATCAGAGATGTGCCTAAGGCACATGGAAACCATTTTAGAGAGGAAGCAGCTAGGCTGGGGTTCTGATTAGCAGGGCCCCAGCCAGACTAAGGTCGAAAAACAGTGAAGCATCAGCAAAAAGTGGGGGTA
Organism: Calotriton arnoldi; assembly: GCA_963921515.1. Taxonomy (NCBI): domain Eukaryota; kingdom Metazoa; phylum Chordata; class Amphibia; order Caudata; family Salamandridae; genus Calotriton; species Calotriton arnoldi. The sequence goes on from CAWUFW010013199.1 coordinate 276,969, forward strand.
CCCATGTGAAGCAGATCCTACTCTCCTACACAACCCCCCCAAACGTAGGGACATTAAACTAACCTTGCCCAGTTAAGTCTTCATGTTCTAAGTGGAAGTACCTAGAGAGTCCATCTGCATTGGCATGGTTACTCCCAGGTCTATGTTCCACTGTGAAGTCCATCCCCTGTAGGGAAATGGACCACCTAAGCAGTTTGGGGTTTTCACCCTTCATTTGTTTTAGCCATAAGAGGGGCTTATGGTCTGTTTGAACAAGGAAGTGAGTACCAAACAAGTATGGCCTCAACTTCTTCAGAGCCCAGACCACAGCAAAGGCCTCCCTCTCAATGGCTGACCAACGTTTCTCTCTAGGGGTCAGCCTTCTGCTAATGAAAGCTACTGGCTGATCCTGACCTTCTTCATTCAATTGTGACAGTACAGCCCCTACCCCCAATTCAGATGCATCAGTTTGAACAATGAACTTCTTGGAGTAATCAGGACTCTGTAGAATGGGAGCAGTGCACATGGCCTGCTTCAGGTCATCAAATGCCTTTTGACAGCTAACTGTCCACTGAACCTTTTTGGGCATTTTCTTGGAAGTTAAGTCATTCAGGGGTGTCACTATTGATCCATCCCCCTTGACAAATCTCCTATAGTACCCAGTCAGGCCTAAGAAGGCTCTCACCTGAGTCTGGGTAGTTGGAGCAGTCCAGTCCATGATGGTCTGGATCTTGCTCTGCAAGGGTTGGACCTGGCCTCCACCCACAAGGTGGCCCAGGTACATAACCTGACTCTGCCCTATCTGGCACTTGGTGGCCTTGATAGTCAGGCCTGCCTTTTGCAGGGCCTGTAAAACATTTCTGAGGTGGACCAGGTGATCCTCCCAGGTGGAGCTAAAGACAGCAATATCATCTAGATATGCTGCACTATAGGCTTCCAGACCTGTAAGGACTGTATTCACCAACCTCTGAAAAGTGGCAGGTGCATTCTTCAGACCAAAGGGCATCACCACAAATTGATAATGCCCACTAGGGGTTGAGAATGCTGTTTTTGGCTTTGCATCATCAGCTAGTCTGATCTGCCAGTAGCCAGCTGTCAAGTCAAATGTGCTTAGATACTTGGCTGAGGCCAAAGTGTCTATTAGCTCATCTGCCCTTGGTATTGGATGGGCATCAGTCCTAGTGACTGCATTGAGACCCCTGTAGTCCACACAAAACCTCATCTCTCTTTTTCCACCACTGGTGTGAGGTTTTGGCACAAGGACCACTGGACTAGCCCAAGGGCTATCTGAGGGTTCAATAACTCCCAAATCCAACATTTTCTGGACTTCTGTCCTGATACAGTCCCTGACATGGTCAGGTTGCCTATAAATCTTATTTTTAATAGGCAGACTGTCCCCAGTGTCCACTTCATGAGTGCACCAGGTGGTCTGACTGGGTGTCAGTGAAAACATGTGTCTAAACTGATTGAGCACCTGTCTACAATCAGTTTGCTGCTGGGTAGTGAGGCTGCCTGCCAAGGCTACACCATCTACTGACCCATCGTCAGGGTTCTGTGAGAGCAGGTCAGGGAGTGGGTCACTCTCTTCCTCCTGCCCTTCATCAGTAGCCATGAGCAAGCCCATGTCTGACCTGTCCACATATGGTTTTAACCTGTTGACATGGAGAACCCTGTGGGGACTCCTGGGTGTTCCTAGGTCTACTAAGTAGGTAACCTCACCCTTCTGCTCAACAATGGTGTGGGGTCCACTCCATTTGTCTTGGAGAGCTGCTGGGGCCACTGGCTCCAACACCCACACCTTCTGTCCTGGCTGATAAACAGTCAGTACAGCCTTTTGGTCATGCCAGGCCTTTTGAAGTTCCTGGCTAGCCTCAAGGTTTTTAGTTGCCTTTTTCATATACTCAGCCATCCGGGAGCGGAGACCAAGTACGTAGTCCACTATGTCTTGCTTTGGGGGCTTGAGAGGTAACTCCCATCCTTCCTTCACCAAGCACAGTGGACCCCTGACAGGGTGACCAAACAAAAGTTCAAAAGGGCTGTAGCCAACCCCCTTTTGAGGCACCTCCCTGTATGCAAATAAAAGGCAGGGCAAGAGTATGTCCCATCTTCGCCTAAGCTTTTCTGGGAGCTCTTTAATCATGCCCTTCAAGGTTTTGTTGAATCTCTCAACTAAACCATTGCATTGTGGGTGATAGGGTATGGTGAACTTGTAAGTCACTCCACACTCCTTCCACATTGCTTTTAAGTATCCAGACATAAAGTTAGAACCCCTGTCTGATACAACCTCCTTAGGAAAGCCCACTCTTGAGAAAATTCCCAGGAGGGCCCTTGCCACCACAGGTGCTGTAGTGGTCCTAAGGGGAATAGCCTCTGGGTACCTGGTGGCATGATCCACTACCACCAGGATAAACCTGTGCCCAGATGCTGTTTGGGGATCCATGGGACCAACAATGTCAATCCCCACCCTTTCAAAGGGAACCCCCACCACAGGTAGTGGTATCAGGGGGCCTTTGTAGTGCCACCTGCCTTGCCACTGGCCTGGCAGGTTACACAGGAGCGACAAAACTCCTTGGTGTCTTCAGACATGTGGGGCCAGTGAAAGTGAGGGACAATTCTGTCCCAAGTCTTGTTCTGGCCCAGGTGACCTGCTAAGGGAATATCATGGGCTAGGGTCAATAGGAAGCCCCTGAACTTCAGAGGTATAACCAACCTCCTGGTAGCACCAGGCTTGGGGTCTCTACACTCTGAGTACAAGAGTCCATCATCCCAATACACAGTATGGGGACCACTAGCTTTCCCAGCAGCCTCAGCAGCAGCTTGCTGTCTGAGGGGTTCAAGAGAGGGGCAGCTCTGCTGCTCCTGGCTCAGATCTGCCCTGGAACGTCCCCCTGTCCCCAAGAACTCAACCTGGTCAGGTTCAAGCTCCTCTGGGACAGTTCCTTCCTCAGGACTGAGATCATCCCCCTCAAGGGACTGATCTTCCTTCTGAGCCAAGGGGAAGGCACTGCCTTTACCCTACTACTCCTCCTCTTGGAAGGCACTTGGTCCATTATTCCAGAATCCAAGGCCTGTTCAGTGCTAGACATTTTGGCTTGTGACCTGGTCACAGCAAACACATCTGCAGGGATCCCCAGCATTTCTGCATGGGTCCTGAGCTCCACTTCTGCCCAAGCTGAAGTTTCTAAGTCATTGCCAAGCAAGCATTCAACTGGTAGGTCTGCACTTACCACAACCTTCTTAAGGCCAGTTACCCCTCCCCAGGAGAAGTTAACAACTGCCAGAGTATGGTCTGTTCTGAAATTGCTAGCATTGGTCACTTGGTACATCTCACCAAGTATAACTTGCCCAGGATTCACAAGGTCTTGTGTCACCATGGTGACACTTGCCCCTGTGTCCCTAAATGCCAAAGCCTCTCGTCCATTGATTAAAGGCTGTTGTCTGTACTTGCCCAGATTACTGGGACTCATAGAGGAGGTCATATCCATGCCTCCATCACAGACTAGGACAGCCTGAGTGAGTTCTCTGACTAGGTCAGAGCCCATCTCAGTACCCAGGGTCAACCCTACTAAACCCTTGGTTGTAGTACTCCCACCACCAACTGTAACTGCACTAGGGGGAGCAGGCGCCTTAGGGGCATTGGTGGGGGCTGGAGTCGAGTCTTTGGACTTGGTGCAATCACTGGTCCAGTGGGTCTTTTGCTTACAGACCTTGCACCATGGTTTTCTTTGGCCTTTCCCTTTGGTAGACTGTGAATCCCCACCTGAAGAAGATTTTTGGGGGCCTTGTGAAGACTTTTGATCTTTACCCTTCTCCCCACCCTTATCAGAGTTCTTAGAATCTTGCTTCTTAGGGTCACCACCTTGGTTCTGTACCTTCTGCCTCACCCTGGTTCTGACCCATTTGTCTGCCTTCTTTCCCAATTCTTGGGGAGAGGTCAGATCAGAGTCCACCAGGTACTGATGCAACAGCTGATTTTGACAGTTATTAAGAATCTGCTCCCTCATTATCAGATTGTACAATCCTGTGAAGTCACACACCTTACTGCCCATCAACCAGCCTTCCAGAGCCTTAGCAGAACAATCCACATAGTCTACCCAGTCTTGAGTCTGTGCTTTTTGGGCATCTCTGAACTTCAACCTGTATTGTTCAGTTGTTAGGCCAAACCCATCAATAAGAGCACTCTTCAAGACCTTGTAATTATCAGCATCCTCTTCTCTTACAGTGAGGAGCTTGTCTCTACCTTTGTCTGCAAAGGAGAGCCACAAGATTGCTGCCCACTGCCCTTGAGGGACCTTCTGTACTTTACAGGCCCTTTCTAGAGCAGTTATCCATTTGTGGATGTCATCCCCACTCTGGTAGGGAGGGACAATCTTGCTCAGGTTTCTATGGTCATAAGACCTTTCCCTATCTCTAGGGATATTGCTGCCACCATGGGACTCTAGTCCCAACTGTTTTTCTCTCTTTGTAGAGATCTAGGGACTCCCTGTCTAGAGCTAATTGCTGCTTTCTGAGTTCAAGCTGGGCTTGCTCATACTGAATCAGCCTCTTTCTCCTCTCATGAGAGGATTCCCTCCTATGAGAGGAGACAGAGGTCCCTATTGAGGTGTCAGAGTGGTTAGACTCCTGAGAAGGAGATCTAAACCTTCTAGGCACACTCATAATCCTTCCTGGGGGACAAAGTGGAGGTCATTCTGATCCTCCTCTTCCTCTTCCACAGGAGGGATTGGGTTTTCCAGGTCAGGGTCATTGTCACCCTCCTGGTCAGTTCCAGAGGGGGTTGGGGGTGTTGCTACCCCTGGCCCCATCCTCATCTTCTGCCCCACCCTCTGCACCTGCCCCTTCAGTCCCTAAGGGCCTGTTGAGGTCATCAGCCAGTAACATCTCTCTCAGATGTTGGGTGGTGGGACTTTGGCCTGTCTTCAGTTTACTCACATTGCATATTGCTCTCAATTCCAAGAATGGGAGTGTATCATACTTGGAGGGAAGAAGCCCAGTGGCTTCTGGCAAGGACTCTCTGGGTCCTGGCTTTGAAGACATCACTAGTGAGGTGTGGTGTATGCACTACCTACTCTAGTGTGGCCTACTAAACTCTCTTGAGTTGTAGAAAGGGTGTGCTATCCCTTAACACACAACTCTAAGTTCAGTAGAACTTACTGTATACTAAGCTTAATTTATATGTACCTTAGGTACCTTTAGTGGTTTTCAGTTGATCAATTCAATTGAGATTATCTGGTAAAACAATAGCAAGCTGGAATCCCACACGCTGCACACCAATGTGAGAAGTTGGCCTGGTATATGCTGTCCACAAATTATAGTGGGCACCTTGCACCAGTCCAAACAACCCCTTATTGGAGATAGGTTAAAGACAACCTTTATTGAAAGCTATCCTAGTGGTAGCTATGGAGAGCAGCCTTCAGGCTAAGTCTTGAAGGAATGTAAAGCAGCTTGTTTTACCAGTCTATAATCTCTTGAGTGACCAAATGAAAGAGCACCACACCAGGTATATATTCAAAATATATGTATTTATTACTAAACACACCCCTCTAGTCTCTTTATGAGGCTAGAGTTCGAAGTACATAAGTTATAAGTTATTTAAACACAGTAATAGCACAAATACACGTTTGGGCCCTAGGGGCGTACCAAACCATATACCAATAAAGTGGTATAAGAACCACGACTGAGCTAGACACTAGGCCTAGAGCCTCTAGAAGTGCTTGGACCACAAGGAACCACCCAAGGTAGTGACACAGGGGACCGACGGGGGACGCGTGCAGTGTAATAACACAGCCGCGAATCGCCGTTAACTTCTATGGAGAAAGTCGCGGTTGGGAATTTAAAGAAAAGGGACACTTAAAGAAGGACTTGGAGCAAACCCTTTGAGAACTAGGTCGTTCTAGAGTCTCTACCCACGGGAGCACCGGAGTACTCTTGTTACCTCACCCAGGGAAGCCGGGTGCATAGGTGCCTTTCGGGGTCGGGTTTCGTCGTCGATTTGAATGGCGATCTGCTGCAAAGTGCTGCTGGCGACCAAGTGAAAAGTGTCCGGGTGGATCCAAAGGTGGATCGGAGATCTGAAGAACCTGAAAGCAGAGGGGACAGAGTCTGGGTCACTAGCCAGTGACCAGGAAGGCGATGAGCAGATGCCCACCGATGTCGAGTGCTTCAGGTAGGTTGACGGTCGTCTTGACTCTTCAGCCACAAGGTCCAGGAGGCGTTGTCGGTGACCAGGAGCAGGATTCGGGCTGGTACATGATGTCTGTCGAGTGCTGAGGTGTCGGCGACCGGATTGGACCCAACAAGCCTTGGCAACGGCAAGTCTCGCTGAAGATGAAGATTGACGATTGTGCAGACCAGCAAGGTCTGAGGAACTCACCCAGCAAGGGTAAGTGAGGGCAAGCCTGGAGCAACCAGGGAGCCCAAGTAGAAAAAGATTGGCCTTTGTGAAGGGCTACTAGCCAACGGGCTAGCGACTGTGAGAAGTTGGCCTGGTATATGCTGTCCACTAATTATAGTGGGCACCTTGCACCAGTCCAAACAACCCCTTATTGGAGATAGGTTAAAGACAACCTTATTGAAAGCTATCCTAGTGGTAGCTATGGAGAGCAGCCTTCAGGCTAAGTCTTGAAGGAATGTAAAGCAGCTTGTTTTACCAGTCTATAATCTCTTGAGTGATCAAATGAAAGAGCACCACACCAGGTATATATTCAAAATATATGTATTTATTACTAAACACACCCCTCTAGTCTCTTTATGAGGCTAGAGTTCGAAGTACATAAGTTAGAAGTTATTTAAACACAGTAATAGCACAAATACACGTTTGGGCACTAGGGGCGTACCAAACCATATACCAATAAAGTGGTATAAGAACCACAACTGAACTAGACACTAGGCCTAGAGCCTCTAGAAGTGCTTGGACCACAAGGAACCACCCAAGGTAGTGACACAGGGGACCCACGGGGGACGCGTGCAGTGTAAATACACAACCGCGATACGCCGTTGACTTCTATGGAGAAAGTCGCGATCAGGAAATTAAAGAAAAGGGACACTTAAAGGAGGACTTGGAGCAAACCCTTTGAGATCTAGGACTTTGAAGAGTCTCTACCCACGGGAGCACTGGAGTACTCGTGTTACCTCACCCAGGGAAGCCGGGTGCATAGGTGCCTTTCGGGGTCGGGTTTCGTCATCGATTTGAATGGCAATCTGCTGCAAAGTGCTGCTGGCGACCAAGTGAAAAGTGTCTGGGTGGATCCAAGAGTGGATCGGAGTTCTGAAGAACCTGAAAGCAGAGGGGACAGAGTCTGGGTCACTAGCCAGTGACCAGGAAGGCGATGGACAGATGCCCACCGATGTCGAGTGCTTCAGGTGCGTTGACAGTCGTCTTGACTCTTCAGCCACGAGGTCCAGGAGGCGTTGTCGGCGACCAGGAGCAGGATTCGGGATGGTACACGATGTCTGTCGAGTGCTGAGGTGTCGGCGACCGGATTGGACCCAACAAGCTTTGGCAACGGCAAGTCTCGGTGAAGATGTAGATCGTCGATGGTGCAGACCAGCAAGGTCTGGGGAACTCACCCATTAAAGGTAAGTGAGGGCAGGCCTGGAGCAACCAGGATGCCAAGTAAGAAAAAGATTGGCCTTCGTTAAGGGCTACTAGCCAATGGGCTAGTGACCGCAAAAGAGCCTCAAGATGCCGCACGTGGATCTGGCTCACAGGACACTCGTGGAGTGGAGGCCAGTGATCTTCGGAGCAGTTGGTGCTGGAGGCTAGGGCTACTCGGAGCCCAAAGCACGACTTCGGGGAGACCCAGAAGAGGATGCACTTGCAAATGTGCTTGGTGTCCAGGGGTCACGGTCTCAAGTCACCCACGATAGCCACGGGCCTCAGCTTTGCTGGGGACTCAGGGTAGCCTCGGGGAAGTCTGAGAATCTACCTCTGGTGATGCGATGACTTCGGCGTCCAGCGGGAGCTTCAGAAATGCAAACCGGACAGATGCTTCTTTGGTGCCTGCCAAGCAGGGAGTCACTCCTTGACCCCAAGGGAGATTCTTCTGTCCTCTAATCGTGAGTAGAGCGTCGAAGGTCCAGGATTCAGTTTCAGAGTTTCGTCCAGGGATAATCTAAAGTCCTAAGGACTGGGTTCCTATACTTATACTAAGGATAGGGGTTGGACTACTCTGTGGCCCCACCTATGGGTGGGTCAGGGCAGAGGGGTGGCTACACCCCTTTCCCTTTGTCCAGTTCGCGCCAAAGCAGGGGCTGCAAGCCCCTGATCCGGTTTGAACTGGGGTATGCACAGGGACACCAAGTGTGCCCCCAATGCAGGACTTCAAAGCACCAGAAAGTGCTCCCGCCCAGCCCCAATACACATTATCCTGTCTGGGGAGGTGGTCACACCTCCCTGGGACAGGAAACCTATTGTCCAGGCCTCCCCTGCCGGAGTTTCGTCCAGCAGCAGGAGGCCAGACTTGTGTCTGTGGCAGTAGCATCCATTTTGTGATGCCAGGCTTTAGAAAGAAGTTACCGGCCAGGCCAGGGTTAACATGTCTCTCCCTCTAGAAGGGTGGAATGCTACCCCCGCTGCCAGAATTGGCGGGGGGTAGTATTCCAAGATGTTTGACACCAAACACGACATGTTTAGGTGCAGCCATTCCAAAGTTAGCATTTAACGCGAGGTTATAATGCGCTTAAGAGTATATGGTCAGGTTGCACTACAAACAGCATCAGAGAAGGGTCTCAGAACGCTGCAGAGGGGCCCTGCTCATGCAGGGGCACCCCTCACATAGGAACCACGCACTCTGCCTTCAGGATTGATAAGGCCTGCCATAGGAGTGACTTATAGGTTTATATGTGTGTATGTATGTAGTGATATAGGTAACCTATATCACAGTAAGGGGTGCATGCACCACCTTACCCAGGCTGCAGTAGCAGACCTGTGGTGTCAGTTTGGATGGCCTTCCAGGGGTGGCACAATACATGCTGCAGCCCCTGGTAGGCCTCTGAGGTACCTATGCCCTTGGTACATAGTATACCATATACTAGGGACTTATAAGGGCACTCCAGATTCCAATCAGAGATGTGCCTAAGGCACATGGAAACCTTTTTACAGAGAAAGCAGATAGACTGGGGCCCTGAATAGCAGGATCCCAGTCCAACTAAGTCATAAACCAGCAAAACACCATAAAAAAAGTGGGGGCAACCATATAGTCAGATTCCACCTTCCCACATAACCCCCCCAAACAAAAGGAGATAAGGTTAACCTTGGAAAGTTGAGCCTTCATTGACTAAGTGGTCATATAAGGAAGCACCTGCACTAGCATGGTTGCCCCCTGTCTTATGGTCCACTAAGCAATCCCTCACCCTAAGGGTATGAGAGGGTCTCCACCATGGGGAATTACTACCTGTGGTGTGCTTAGGTAAAGTACAAGGCTGGTGAGGTGTCTGAGTAGGGAAGTGAGGCCCTAGGAATGTTGGCCTCAGCTTCCTCAGATCACTGGTCACCATGTATGCCTGTCTTTCCATGACGGAGTTGCACTTTGCTCTAAGGGTCAACCTTTGGCTGCCTACAGCTGGGGGTTGGGTCCCTTTGGATGGACTACTGGAGGGACAGGGCAGGTTTGGAACCTTCAGGTCCCAGGTTTTCCCTTGCCTACCAGAGTCCTTCTGGGGGAGGTCCCTACATAAAGGCATGGGGGATCCCTCAGTGTGTAGAGGAGTTCTCACCTGGCTAGGGCTACTAGACTGGGTGCCCCTAATCTGCTGATGGGGGGTTCCTCTGGACAGGGGGCCCTGGGGGTCCACTGACCTCCCTGACCTCTGCAGCCCTGGGCTGGCTGAGGCAGGGTAGAGAGGGGCAGGTTACCTGCTCCAGACTGGGTACCACCTTGGAAGGGTCCTCTGCCATCAGGGGTGTGGCTAGGCCAGGCCTGACTACCTCTGGGGCAGTTCCTTCACTAGGGGTAGGGTCAGTTCCATGAGGAGGCTGACCCTTACCTACTGTCTGGAGGGAAGAAGACTTTTCTTCAACCCTTGTGCTCTCTTTTGGGGGAGAGTGGGCCATTCTTTCAGGCTCCATCTCTCCAAATTCTTGGGCTGGGGCGGTGGCCATTACAGCCCCACTAACCTTTACAGGGACGCCCAACATCCTAAGGTGGGTTTGGTGTTCAACTTCAGCCCAGGCTGAAAATTCCAGATCATTGCCCATCAGGCAATCTACAGGTAAGGTGGGGGACACTGCCACTCTCTTTGGGCCTGTGACCCCCTCCCAGCTGAGATTGACTATGGCCATGGGGTGATCTGTTCTGACACCATCAATGTTGGTCACCTGGTATTTAAACTCAGGTAAAAGCTGGTGAGGGGGGACTAGTTTCCCTGCCACCATGGTGACACTAGCCCCTGTGTCCCTAAATGCCACAGCTTTCTGACCATTAATCATTGGCTCCAGTCTGTACCTGCCCATTGCTGTGGGACCCATGGTAAAGGTGGCAAATCCTACACCACCATCAGAGTCAGAGGAGTCTGTTGAGGGGTCCCTGTCTGAACCAGGGCCCACCTCTGTTCCTGTTGCAAAAGCACCTAACTTTTTGGGTGCACTACTCCCAACTGGAGGATTACTACTGGTAGTACCAGAAGGGGTGGTAGTAGTTGTGGGAGGAACATTTTCTTTATTGCCAATCCTGGGGCAACTGGGATCAGATTTCCAGTGCCCAGGCTTTTTACAGACATGGCAATATGGTTTCTTTTCAGGAGAGGAAGGAGTTTGGGACCCACCCCCAGAAGAGGAATTTTGGGGCCCTGTAGGGGACTTATCCTTAGATTTATCCCCACCTTTCTCTTGGGACTTAGTAGAATCTTTCTTCTGGTCACCACCCTGATTTCTAGTTTTTACTCTGGTTCTGACCCATTTGTCTGCCTTCTTTCCCAATTCTTGGGGAGAGGTCAGATCAGAGTCCACCAGATACTGGTGCAAAAGCTGGTTTTGACAATTATTAAGGATCTGCTCCCTCATAATCAAATTGTACAATCCTAAAAGTCATGCACTTTGTTGCCATGTATCCAACCTTCCAGAGCCTTTGTAGCACAATCTACAAAATCAACCCAGTCTTGAGTCTGAGCTTTTTGGGTGTCTCTGAACTTCAACCTATACTGTTCAGTGGTTAGGCCAAACCCATCTCTCAGAGCACTCTTCAAGACTGTGTAATTGTCAGCATCCTCTTCTCTTACAGTGAGGAGCTTGTCTCTACCTTTGTCTGCAAAGGAGAGCCACAAGATTGCTGCCCACTGCCTCTGGGGGACCTTCTGAACTTTACAGGCCCTCTCCAGTGCAGTTATCCATTTGTGGATGTCATCCCCACTCTGGTAGGGAGGGACAATCTTGTTTAGGTTTCTATGGTCATAAGACCTTTCCCTATCTCTAGGGATATTGCTGCCACCATGGGACTCTAGTCCCAACTTTCTTCTCTCTCTAAAGAGATCTAGGGACTCCCTGTCTATAGCCAGTTGCTTCTTTTTGATTTCAAGCTGAGCTTCCTCAAATTGAACCAGCCTCTTTCTTCTCTCATGAGAGGATTCCCTCCTATGAGATGAGACAGAGCTCCCTATTGAGGTGCCAGAGTGGTTAGACTCCTGAGAAGGAGATCTAGACTTTCTGGGCACACTCATAATCCTTCCTGGGGGGACAAAGAGGGCATCATCCTGATTATCCTCTTCATCTTCCTCAGGAGGGATTGGGTTATCCAGGTCTGGGTCATTTTCACCCTCCTGGCCAGTTTCAGAGGGGGGCTGGGGGTATTTCTACCCCTGGTCCCATCCTCATCTTCTGCCCCACCCTCAGCTCCTACCCCTTCAGTCCCCAAGGGCTTACTAAGGTCATAAGCCACCAACAACTCCTTGAGGTGTTGGGTGGTGGGGCTTTGGCCTGTCCTTATTTTTCTCAAGTTGCATAAAGCTCTCAAATCCAAGAATGGGAGTGTATCATACTTGGAGGGTGGAAGCTCAGTGGCTTCCTGCAAGGATTCTTTAGATCCTACCCTTAAAGACATTACTAGTGTGGTGTGGTGTATGCACTACCTACTCTAGTGTGGCCTACTCAACTCTCTTGAGTTGTAGAAAGGGTGTGCTATCCCTTAACACACAACTCTAAGTTCAGTAGAACTTACTGTATTCTAAGCTTAAATTATATGTACCTTAGGTACCTTTAGTGGTTTTCAGTTGATCAATTCAATTGAGATTATCTGGTAAAACAATAGCAAGCTGGAATCCCACACGCTGCACACCAATGTGAGAAGTTGGCCTGGTATATGCTGTCCACTAATTATAGTGGGCACCTTGCACCAGTCCAAACAACCCCTTATTGGAGATAGGTTAAAGACAACCTTATTGAAAGCTATCCTAGTGGTAGCTATGGAGAGCAGCCTTCAGGCTAAGTCTTGAAGGAATGTAAAGCAGCTTGTTTTACCAGTCTATAATCTCTTGAGTGATCAAATGAAAGAGCACCACACCAGGTATATATTCAAAATATATGTATTTATTACTAAACACACCCCTCTAGTCTCTTTATGAGGCTAGAGTTCGAAGTACATAAGTTAGAAGTTATTTAAACACAGTAATAGCACAAATACACGTTTGGGCCCTAGGGGCGTACCAAACCATATACCAATAAAGTGGTACAAGAACCACGACTGAACTAGACACTAGGCCTAGAGCCTCTAGAATTGCTTGGACCACAAGGAACCACCCAAGGTAGTGACACAGGGGACCCACGGGGGACGCGTGCAGTGTAAATACACAACCGCGATACGCCGTTGACTTCTATGGAGAAAGTCGCGATCAGGAAATTAAAGAAAAGGGACACTTAAAGGAGGACTTGGAGCAAACCCTTTGAGATCTAGGACTTTGAAGAGTCTCTACCCACGGGAGCACCGGAGTACTCGTGTTACCTCACCCAGGGAAGCCGGGTGCATAGGTGCCTTTCGGGTCGGGTTTCGTCGTCGATTTGAATGGCGATCTGCTGCAAAGTGCTGCTGGCGACCAAGTGAAAAGTGTCCGGGTGGATCCAAGAGTGGATCGGAGTTCTGAAGAACCTGAAAGCAGAGGGGACAGAGTCTGGGTCACTAGCCAGTGACCAGGAAGGCGATGGACAGATGCCCACCGATGTTGAGAGCTTCAGGTGCGTTGACAGTCATCTTGACTCTTCAGCCACGAGGTCCAGGAGGCGTTGTCGGTGACCAGGAGCAGGATTCGGGCTGGTACATGATGTCTGTCGAGTGCTGAGGTGTCGGCGACCAGATTGGACCCAACAAGCCTTGGCAACGGCAAATCTCGGTGAAGATGTAGATCGTCGATGGTGCAGACCAGCAAGGTCTGGGGAACTCACCCAGTGAGCGTAAGTGAGGGCAGGCCTGGAGCAACCAGGATGCCAAGTAAGAAAAAGATTGGCCTTCGTTAAGGGCTACTAGCCAACGGGCTAGCGACTGCAAAGGAGCCTCAAGATGCCGCACGTGGATCTGGCTCACAGGACACTCGTGGATTGGAGGCCAGTGATCTTCGGTGCAGTTGGTGCTGGAGGCTAGGGCTACTCGGAGCCCAAAGCACGACTTCGGGGGAAACCCAGAAGAGGATGCACTTGCAAATGTGCTTGGTGTCCAGGGGTCACGGTCTCAAGTCACCCACGATAGCCACGGGCCTCAGCTTTGCTGGGGACTCAGGGTGGCCTCGGGGAAGTCTGAGAATCCACCTCTGGTGATGCGATGACTTCGGCTTCCAGCGGGAGCTTCAGAAATGCGAACCGGACAGATGCTTCTTTGGTGCCTGCCAAGCAGGGGAGTCACTCCTTGACCCCAAGGGAGATTCTTCTGTCCTCTAATCGTGAGTAGAGCGTCGAAGGTCCAGGATTCAGTTTCAGAGTTTTGTCCAGGGATAATCTAAAGTCCTAAGGACTGGGTTCCTATACTTATACTAAGGATAGGGGTTGGACTACTCTGTGGCCCCACCTATGGGTGGGTCAGGGCAGAGGGTGGCTACACCCCTTTCCCTTTGTCCAGTTCGCGCTAATGCAGGGGCTGCAAGCCCCTGATCCGGTTTGAACTGGGGTATGCACAGGGACACCAAGTGTGCCCCCAGTGCAGGACTTCAAAGCACCAGAAAGTGCTCCCGCCCAGCCCCAATACACATTATCCTGTCTGGGGAGGTGGTCACACCTCCCTGGGACAGGAAACCTATTGTCCAGGCCTCCCCTGCCGGAGTTTCGTCCAGCAGCAGGAGGCCAGACTTGTGTCTGTGGCAGTAGCATCCATTTTGTGATGCCAGGCTTTAGAAAGAAGTTACCGGCCAGGCCAGGGTTAACATGTCTCTCCCTCTAGAAGGGTGGAATGCTACCCCCGCCGCCAGAATTGGCGGGGGGTAGTATTCCAAGATGTTTGACACCAAACACGACATGTTTAGGTGCAGCCATTCCAAAGTTAGCATTTAACGCGAGGTTATAATGCGCTTAAGAGTATATGGTCAGGCTGCACTACAAACAGCATCAGAGAAGGGTCTCAGAACGCTGCAGAGGGGCCCTGCTCATGCAGGGGCACCCTCACATAGGAACCACGCACTCTGCCTTCAGGATTGATAAGGCCTGCCATAGGAGTGACTTATAGGTTTATATGTGTGTATGTATACAGTGATATAGGTAGCCTATATCACAGTAAGGGGTGCATGCACCACCTTACCCAGGCTGCAGTAGCAGACCTGTGGTGTCAGTTTGGATGGCCTTCCAGGGGTGGCACAATACATGCTGCAGCCCCTGGTAGGCCTCTGAGGTACCTATGCCCTGGGTACATAGTATACCATATACTAGGGACTTATAAGGGCACTCCAGATTCCAATCAGAGATGTGCCTAAGGCACATGGAAACCATTTTAGAGAGGAAGCAGCTAGGCTGGGGTTCTGATTAGCAGGGCCCCAGCCAGACTAAGGTCGAAAAACAGTGAAGCATCAGCAAAAAGTGGGGGTACCCATGTGAAGCAGATCCTACTCTCCTACACAACCCCCCCAAACGTAGGGACATTAAACTAACCTTGCCCAGTTAAGTCTTCATGTTCTAAGTGGAAGTACCTAGAGAGTCCATCTGCATTGGCATGGTTACTCCCAGGTCTATGTTCCACTGTGAAGTCCATCCCCTGTAGGGAAATGGACCACCTAAGCAGTTTGGGGTTTTCACCCTTCATTTGTTTTAGCCATAAGAGGGGCTTATGGTCTGTTTGAACAAGGAAGTGAGTACCAAACAAGTATGGCCTCAACTTCTTCAGAGCCCAGACCACAGCAAAGGCCTCCCTCTCAATGGCTGACCAACGTTTCTCTCTAGGGGTCAGCCTTCTGCTAATGAAAGCTACTGGCTGATCCTGACCTTCTTCATTCAATTGTGACAGTACAGCCCCTACCCCCAATTCAGATGCATCAGTTTGAACAATGAACTTCTTGGAGTAATCAGGACTCTGTAGAATGGGAGCAGTGCACATGGCCTGCTTCAGGTCATCAAATGCCTTTTGACAGCTAACTGTCCACTGAACCTTTTGGGCATTTTCTTGGAAGTTAAGTCATTCAGGGGTGTCACTATTGATCCATCCCCTTGACAAATCTCCTATAGTACCCAGTCAGGCCTAAGAAGGCTCTCACCTGAGTCTGGGTAGTTGGAGCAGTCCAGTCCATGATGGTCTGGATCTTGCTCTGCAAGGGTTGGACCTGGCCTCCACCCACAAGGTGGCCCAGGTACATAACCTGACTCTGCCCTATCTGGCACTTGGTGGCCTTGATAGTCAGGCCTGCCTTTGCAGGGCCTGTAAAACATTTCTGAGGTGGACCAGGTGATCCTCCCAGGTGGAGCTAAAGACAGCAATATCATCTAGATATGCTGCACTATAGGCTTCCAGACCTGTAAGGACTGTATTCACCAACCTCTGAAAAGTGGCAGGTGCATTCTTCAGACCAAAGGGCATCACCACAAATTGATAATGCCCACTAGGGGTTGAGAATGCTGTTTTTGGCTTTGCATCATCAGCTAGTCTGATCTGCCAGTAGCCAGCTGTCAAGTCAAATGTGCTTAGATACTTGGCTGAGGCCAAAGTGTCTATTAGCTCATCTGCCCTTGGTATTGGATGGGCATCAGTCCTAGTGACTGCATTGAGACCCCTGTAGTCCACACAAAACCTCATCTCTCTTTTTCCACCACTGGTGTGAGGTTTTGGCACAAGGACCACTGGACTAGCCCAAGGGCTATCTGAGGGTTCAATAACTCCCAAATCCAACATTTTCTGGACTTCTGTCCTGATACAGTCCCTGACATGGTCAGGTTGCCTATAAATCTTATTTTTAATAGGCAGACTGTCCCCAGTGTCCACTTCATGAGTGCACCAGGTGGTCTGACTGGGTGTCAGTGAAAACATGTGTCTAAACTGATTGAGCACCTGTCTACAATCAGTTTGCTGCTGGGTAGTGAGGCTGCCTGCCAAGGCTACACCATCTACTGACCCATCGTCAGGGTTCTGTGAGAGCAGGTCAGGGAGTGGGTCACTCTCTTCCTCCTGCCCTTCATCAGTAGCCATGAGCAAGCCCATGTCTGACCTGTCCACATATGGTTTTAACCTGTTGACATGGAGAACCCTGTGGGGACTCCTGGGTGTTCCTAGGTCTACTAAGTAGGTAACCTCACCCTTCTGCTCAACAATGGTGTGGGGTCCACTCCATTTGTCTTGGAGAGCTGCTGGGGCCACTGGCTCCAACACCCACACCTTCTGTCCTGGCTGATAAACAGTCAGTACAGCCTTTTGGTCATGCCAGGCCTTTTGAAGTTCCTGGCTAGCCTCAAGGTTTTTAGTTGCCTTTTTCATATACTCAGCCATCCGGGAGCGGAGACCAAGTACGTAGTCCACTATGTCTTGCTTTGGGGGCTTGAGAGGTAACTCCCATCCTTCCTTCACCAAGCACAGTGGACCCCTGACAGGGTGACCAAACAAAAGTTCAAAAGGGCTGTAGCCAACCCCTTTTGAGGCACCTCCCTGTATGCAAATAAAAGGCAGGGCAAGAGTATGTCCCATCTTCGCCTAAGCTTTTCTGGGAGCTCTTTAATCATGCCCTTCAAGGTTTTGTTGAATCTCTCAACTAAACCATTGCATTGTGGGTGATAGGGTATGGTGAACTTGTAAGTCACTCCACACTCCTTCCACATTGCTTTTAAGTATCCAGACATAAAGTTAGAACCCCTGTCTGATACAACCTCCTTAGGAAAGCCCACTCTTGAGAAAATTCCCAGGAGGGCCCTTGCCACCACAGGTGCTGTAGTGGTCCTAAGGGGAATAGCCTCTGGGTACCTGGTGGCATGATCCACTACCACCAGGATAAACCTGTGCCCAGATGCTGTTTGGGGATCCATGGGACCAACAATGTCAATCCCCACCCTTTCAAAGGGAACCCCCACCACAGGTAGTGGTATCAGGGGGCCTTTGTAGTGCCACCTGCCTTGCCACTGGCCTGGCAGGTTACACAGGAGCGACAAAACTCCTTGGTGTCTTCAGACATGTGGGGCCAGTGAAAGTGAGGGACAATTCTGTCCCAAGTCTTGTTCTGGCCCAGGTGACCTGCTAAGGGAATATCATGGGCTAGGGTCAATAGGAAGCCCCTGAACTTCAGAGGTATAACCAACCTCCTGGTAGCACCAGGCTTGGGGTCTCTACACTCTGAGTACAAGAGTCCATCATCCCAATACACAGTATGGGGACCACTAGCTTTCCCAGCAGCCTCAGCAGCAGCTTGCTGTCTGAGGGGTTCAAGAGAGGGGCAGCTCTGCTGCTCCTGGCTCAGATCTGCCCTGGAACGTCCCCCTGTCCCCAAGAACTCAACCTGGTCAGGTTCAAGCTCCTCTGGGACAGTTCCTTCCTCAGGACTGAGATCATCCCCCTCAAGGGACTGATCTTCCTTCTGAGCCAAGGGGAGGGCACTGCCTTTACCCTACTACTCCTCCTCTTGGAAGGCACTTGGTCCATTATTCCAGAATCCAAGGCCTGTTCAGTGCTAGACATTTTGGCTTGTGACCTGGTCACAGCAAACACATCTGCAGGGATCCCCAGCTTTTCTGCATGGGTCCTGAGCTCCACTTCTGCCCAAGCTGAAGTTTCTAAGTCATTGCCAAGCAAGCATTCAACTGGTAGGTCTGCACTTACCACAACCTTCTTAAGGCCAGTTACCCCTCCCCAGGAGAAGTTAACAACTGCCAGAGTATGGTCTGTTCTGAAATTGCTAGCATTGGTCACTTGGTACATCTCACCAAGTATAACTTGCCCAGGATTCACAAGGTCTTGTGTCACCATGGTGACACTTGCCCCTGTGTCCCTAAATGCCAAAGCCTCTCGTCCATTGATTAAAGGCTGTTGTCTGTACTTGCCCAGATTACTGGGACTCATAGAGGAGGTCATATCCATGCCTCCATCACAGACTAGGACAGCCTGAGTGAGTTCTCTGACTAGGTCAGAGCCCATCTCAGTACCCAGGGTCAACCCTACTAAACCCTTGGTTGTAGTACTCCCACCACCAACTGTAACTGCACTAGGGGGAGCAGGCGCCTTAGGGGCATTGGTGGGGGCTGGAGTCGAGTCTTTGGACTTGGTGCAATCACTGGTCCAGTGGGTCTTTTGCTTACAGACCTTGCACCATGGTTTTCTTTGGCCTTTCCCTTTGGTAGACTGTGAATCCCCACCTGAAGAAGATTTTTGGGGGCCTTGTGAAGACTTTTGATCTTTACCCTTCTCCCCACCCTTATCAGAGTTCTTAGAATCTTGCTTCTTAGGGTCACCACCTTGGTTCTGTACCTTCTGCCTCACCCTGGTTCTGACCCATTTGTCTGCCTTCTTTCCCAATTCTTGGGGAGAGGTCAGATCAGAGTCCACCAGGTACTGATGCAACAGCTGATTTTGACAGTTATTAAGAATCTGCTCCCTCATTATCAGATTGTACAATCCTGTGAAGTCACACACCTTACTGCCCATCAACCAGCCTTCCAGAGCCTTAGCAGAACAATCCACATAGTCTACCCAGTCTTGAGTCTGTGCTTTTGGGCATCTCTGAACTTCAACCTGTATTGTTCAGTTGTTAGGCCAAACCCATCAATAAGAGCACTCTTCAAGACCTTGTAATTATCAGCATCCTCTTCTCTTACAGTGAGGAGCTTGTCTCTACCTTTGTCTGCAAAGGAGAGCCACAAGATTGCTGCCCACTGCCCTTGAGGGACCTTCTGTACTTTACAGGCCCTTTCTAGAGCAGTTATCCATTTGTGGATGTCATCCCCACTCTGGTAGGGAGGGACAATCTTGCTCAGGTTTCTATGGTCATAAGACCTTTCCCTATCTCTAGGGATATTGCTGCCACCATGGGACTCTAGTCCCAACTGTTTTTCTCTCTTTGTAGAGATCTAGGGACTCCCTGTCTAGAGCTAATTGCTGCTTTCTGAGTTCAAGCTGGGCTTGCTCATACTGAATCAGCCTCTTTCTCCTCTCATGAGAGGATTCCCTCCTATGAGAGGAGACAGAGGTCCCTATTGAGGTGTCAGAGTGGTTAGACTCCTGAGAAGGAGATCTAAACCTTCTAGGCACACTCATAATCCTTCCTGGGGGACAAAGTGGAGGTCATTCTGATCCTCCTCTTCCTCTTCCACAGGAGGGATTGGGTTTTCCAGGTCAGGGTCATTGTCACCCTCCTGGTCAGTTCCAGAGGGGGTTGGGGGTGTTGCTACCCCTGGCCCCATCCTCATCTTCTGCCCCACCCTCTGCACCTGCCCCTTCAGTCCCTAAGGGCCTGTTGAGGTCATCAGCCAGTAACATCTCTCTCAGATGTTGGGTGGTGGGACTTTGGCCTGTCTTCAGTTTACTCACATTGCATATTGCTCTCAATTCCAAGAATGGGAGTGTATCATACTTGGAGGGAAGAAGCCCAGTGGCTTCTGGCAAGGACTCTCTGGGTCCTGGCTTTGAAGACATCACTAGTGAGGTGTGGTGTATGCACTACCTACTCTAGTGTGGCCTACTAAACTCTCTTGAGTTGTAGAAAGGGTGTGCTATCCCTTAACACACAACTCTAAGTTCAGTAGAACTTACTGTATACTAAGCTTAATTTATATGTACCTTAGGTACCTTTAGTGGTTTTCAGTTGATCAATTCAATTGAGATTATCTGGTAAAACAATAGCAAGCTGGAATCCCACACGCTGCACACCAATGTGAGAAGTTGGCCTGGTATATGCTGTCCACAAATTATAGTGGGCACCTTGCACCAGTCCAAACAACCCCTTATTGGAGATAGGTTAAAGACAACCTTTATTGAAAGCTATCCTAGTGGTAGCTATGGAGAGCAGCCTTCAGGCTAAGTCTTGAAGGAATGTAAAGCAGCTTGTTTTACCAGTCTATAATCTCTTGAGTGACCAAATGAAAGAGCACCACACCAGGTATATATTCAAAATATATGTATTTATTACTAAACACACCCCTCTAGTCTCTTTATGAGGCTAGAGTTCGAAATACATAAGTTATAAGTTATTTAAACACAGTAATAGCACAAATACACGTTTGGGCCCTAGGGGCGTACCAAACCATATACCAATAAAGTGGTATAAGAACCACGACTGAGCTAGACACTAGGCCTAGAGCCTCTAGAAGTGCTTGGACCACAAGGAACCACCCAAGGTAGTGACACAGGGGACCGACGGGGGACGCGTGCAGTGTAATAACACAGCCGCGAATCGCCGTTAACTTCTATGGAGAAAGTCGCGGTTGGGAATTTAAAGAAAAGGGACACTTAAAGAAGGACTTGGAGCAAACCCTTTGAGAACTAGGTTGTTCTAGAGTCTCTACCCACGGGAGCACCGGAGTACTCTTGTTACCTCACCCAGGAAGCCGGGTGCATAGGTGCCTTTCGGGGTCGGGTTTCGTCGTCGATTTGAATGGCGATCTGCTGCAAAGTGCTGCTGGCGACCAAGTGAAAAGTGTCCGGGTGGATCCAAAGGTGGATCGGAGATCTGAAGAACCTGAAAGCAGAGGGGACAGAGTCTGGGTCACTAGCCAGTGACCAGGAAGGCGATGAGCAGATGCCCACCGATGTCGAGTGCTTCAGGTAGGTTGACGGTCGTCTTGACTCTTCAGCCACAAGGTCCAGGAGGCGTTGTCGGTGACCAGGAGCAGGATTCCGGCTGGTACATGATGTCTGTCGAGTGCTGAGGTGTCGGCGACCGGATTGGACCCAACAAGCCTTGGCAACGGCAAGTCTCGCTGAAGATGAAGATTGACGATTGTGCAGACCAGCAAGGTCTGAGGAACTCACCCAGCAAGGGTAAGTGAGGGCAAGCCTGGAGCAACCAGGGAGCCCAAGTAGAAAAAGATTGGCCTTTGTGAAGGGCTACTAGCCAACGGGCTAGCGACTGTGAGAAGTTGGCCTGGTATATGCTGTCCACTAATTATAGTGGGCACCTTGCACCAGTCCAAACAACCCCTTATTGGAGATAGGTTAAATACAACCTTATTGAAAGCTATCCTAGTGGTAGCTATGGAGAGCAGCCTTCAGGCTAAGTCTTGAAGGAATGTAAAGCAGCTTGTTTTACCAGTCTATAATCTCTTGAGTGATCAAATGAAAGAGCACCACACCAGGTATATATTCAAAATATATGTATTTATTACTAAACACACCCCTCTAGTCTCTTTATGAGGCTAGAGTTCGAAGTACATAAGTTAGAAGTTATTTAAACACAGTAATAGCACAAATACACGTTTGGGCACTAGGGCGTACCAAACCATATACCAATAAAGTGGTATAAGAACCACAACTGAACTAGACACTAGGCCTAGAGCCTCTAGAAGTGCTTGGACCACAAGGAACCACCCAAGGTAGTGTCACAGGGGACCCACGGGGGACGCGTGCAGTGTAAATACACAACCGCGATACGCCGTTGACTTCTATGGAGAAAGTCGCGATCAGGAAATTAAAGAAAAGGGACACTTAAAGGAGGACTTGGAGCAAACCCTTTGAGATCTAGGACTTTGAAGAGTCTCTACCCACGGGAGCACCGGAGTACTCGTGTTACCTCACCCAGGGAAGCCGGGTGCATAGGTGCCTTTCGGGGTCGGGTTTCGTCATCGATTTGAATGGCAATCTGCTGCAAAGTGCTGCTGGCGACCAAGTGAAAAGTGTCTGGGTGGATCCAAGAGTGGATCGGAGTTCTGAAGAACCTGAAAGCAGAGGGGACAGAGTCTGGGTCACTAGCCAGTGACCAGGAAGGCGATGGACAGATGCCCACCGATGTCGAGTGCTTCAGGTGCGTTGACGGTCGTCTTGACTCTTCAGCCACGAGGTCCAGGAGGCGTTGTCGGCAACCAGGAGCAGGATTCGGGATGGTACACAATGTCTGTCGAGTGCTGAGGTGTCGGCGACCGGATTGGACCCAACAAGCTTTGGCAACGGCAAGTCTCGGTGAAGATGTAGATCGTCGATGGTGCAGACCAGCAAGGTCTGGGGAACTCACCCATTAAAGGTAAGTGAGGGCAGGTCTGGAGCAACCAGGATACCAAGTAAGAAAAAGATTGGCCTTCGTTAAGGGCTACTAGCCAATGGGCTAGTGACCGCAAAAGAGCCTCAAGATGCCGCACGTGGATCTGGCTCACAGGACACTCGTGGAGTGGAGGCCAGTGATCTTCGGAGCAGTTGGTGCTGGAGGCTAGGGCTACTCGGAACCCAAAGCACGACTTTGGGGGAGACCCAGAAGAGGATGCACTTGCAAATGTGCTTGGTGTCCAGGGGTCACAGTCTCAAGTCACCCACGATAGCCACGGGCCTCAGCTTTGCTGGGGACTCAGGAGTAGCCTCGGGAAGTCTGAGAATCTACCTCTGGTGATGCGATGACTTCGGCGTCCGGCGGGAGCTTCAGAAATGCAAACCGGACAGATGCTTCTTTGGTGCCTGCCAAGCAGGGAGTCACTCCTTGACCCCAAGGGAGATTCTTCTGTCCTCTAATCGTGAGTAGAGCGTCGAAGGTCCAGGATTCAGTTTCAGAGTTTCGTCCAGGGATAATCTAAAGTCCTAAGGACTGGGTTCCTATACTTATACTAAGGATAGGGGTTGGACTACTCTGTGGCCCCACCTATGGGTGGGTCAGGGCAGAGGGGTGGCTACACCCTTTCCCTTTGTCCAGTTCGCGCCAAAGCAGGGGCTGCAAGCCCCTGATCCGGTTTGAACTGGGGTATGCACAGGGACACCAAGTGTGCCCCCAATGCAGGACTTCAAAGCACCAGAAAGTGCTCCCGCCCAGCCCCAATACACATTATCCTGTCTGGGGAGGTGGTCACACCTCCCTGGGACAGGAAACCTATTGTCCAGGCCTCCCCTGCCGGAGTTTCGTCCAGCAGCAGGAGGCCAGACTTGTGTCTGTGGCAGTAGCATCCATTTTGTGATGCCAGGCTTTAGAAAGAAGTTACCGGCCAGGCCAGGGTTAACATGTCTCTCCCTCTAGAAGGGTGGAATGCTACCCCCGCCGCCAGAATTGGCGGGGGTAGTATTCCAAGATGTTTGACACCAAACACGACATGTTTAGGTGCAGCCATTCCAAAGTTAGCATTTAACGCGAGGTTATAATGCGCTTAAGAGTATATGGTCAGGCTGCACTACAAACAGCATCAGAGAAGGGTCTCAGAACGCTGCAGAGGGCCCTGCTCATGCAGGGGCACCCCCTCACATAGGAACCACGCACTCTGCCTTCAGGATTGATAAGGCCTGCCATAGGAGTGACTTATAGGTTTATATGTGTGTATGTATGTAGTGATATAGGTAACCTATATCACAGTAAGGAGTGCATGCACCACCTTACCCAGGCTGCAGTAGCAGACCTGTGGTGTCAGTTTGGATGGCCTTCCAGGGGTGGCACAATACATGCTGCAGCCCCTGGTAGGCCTCTGAGGTACCTATGCCCTTGGTACATAGTATACCATATACTAGGGACTTATAAGGGCACTCCAGATTCCAATCAGAGATGTGCCTAAGGCACATGGAAACCTTTTTACAGAGAAAGCAGATAGACTGGGGCCCTGAATAGCAGGATCCCAGTCCAACTAAGTCATAAACCAGCAAAACACCATAAAAAAAGTGGGGGCAACCATATAGTCAGATTCCACCTTCCTACAGCGACCGCGAAGGAGCCTCGAGACGGTACACGTGGAGCTGGCTCACAGGACACTCGTGGAGTGGAGGCCAGTGATCTTCGGTGCAGTTGGTGCTGGAGGCTAGGGCTACTCGGAGCCCAAAGCACGACTTCGTGGGAGACCCAGAAGAGGATGCACTTGCAAATGCGTGCAGTGTCCAGGGGTCACGGTTCCACGTTACCCACGACAGCTACGGGCCTCAGCTTTGCTGGGGACTCAGGGCAGCCTCGGGAAGTCTGGAAATCCACCTCTGGTGATGCAAAGACTTCGGCGTCCGACGGGAGCTTAGGCGATGCAGACCGGACAATTGCTTCTTTGGTGCCTGCCAAGCAGGGGAGTCACTCCTTGACCCCAAGGGAGATTCTTCTGTCCTCTAATCTTTAAGTAGAGCGTCGAAGGTCCAGGATTCTGTGTCAGAGTTTCGTCCAGGGATAATCTAAAGTCCTAAGGACTGGGTTCCTATACTTATACTAAGTTTAGGGGTTGGACTTACTCTGTGGCCCCACCTATGGGTGGGTCAGGGCAGAGGGGTGGCTACACCCCTTTCCCTTTGTCCAGTTCGCGCCAAAGCAGGGGCTGCAAGCCCCTGATCCGGTTTGAACTGGGGTATGCACAGGGACACCAAATGTGCCCCCAGTGCAGGACTTCAAAGCACCCGAGAATGCTCCCGCCCAGCCCCAATACACACTATCCTGTCTGGGGAGGTGGTCACACCTCCCTGGGACAGGAAACCTATTGTCCAGGCCTCCCCTGCCGGAGTTTCGGTCAGCAGCAGGAGACCAGACTTGTGTCTGTGGCAGCAGCATCCATTTTGTGATGCCAGGGCTTTAGAAAGAAGTTACCGGTCAAGCCAGGGTTAACATGTCTCTCCCTCTAGAAGGGTGGAATGCTACCCCCGCCGCCAGAATTGGCGGGGGGGGTAGTATTCAAGATGTTTGACACCAAACATGACATGTTTCGGTGCAGCCATTCCAAAGTTAGCATTTAACGCGAGGTTATAATGCGCTTAAGAGTATATGGTCAGGCTGCACTACAAACAGCATCAGAGAAGGGTCTCCGAACGCTGCAGAGGGGCCCTGCTCATGCAGGGGCACCCTCTCACATAGGAACCACGCACTCTGCCTTCAGGATTGATAACAGAGTAAAAATTAACAGGAGTAAGGCCCGTTAGCCCAGGTGAGACCAGGCGCAGTTTACAACAAAAAACAATGTCTCAACTGGAGGATAATTAAAAGAGGTCAATTTAAACCAGTGAAATAAATCACAAAGAGAAAGGGGGACAAGGGAAGGGAGACCACAACGTAAGAGTAGAGTGAAGTAAATTAAACTATAATTCCGTAAGTAGTTTAATAAGCACTACAGTACATCATTATACAATGACCATGACACACAACGTGAGCACTGGGCGTGCTAGTGAAGGGGACGGCGCAGTGACATAAGTGTGCAAAAAACAGCGTGAACGGCGAAAATAAGTAAATTAAATTAAAGGTGGTCAAAAATTGCAGAATATATACAGTTTATATATACAAGATAGTCAGAAAATTAAATTTGACCACAATAACGCCTGTGTTCTAGGCTGGATAGTCGACGAGCGTTTCAACCTGAATGATTGCAGGTCATCATCAGGACAATGGTCATTAATTTGACGGTAGTGCTCTATGAGAAATTAGAGGGAGAATGGATCAAAACATGAGTGGTCCGAGGGGACAAGGGAGCGAAGAAAAGGAGAAATTGAAAGAGGTAAAGTAGACATTACCTAGTTAAAAGAGCGAAGTGGACGTGAGGCATCACGGAGGGATCACAATCTGCGATTTCTTCAGGGTGGCTTGTGAAGTCTGGTGGGAAAGGCGGGGGGTAAAGGGAGTGAAGGGTGGGCAACGGTTCGTGAGCAACGGGGGGGGAGAAGGGAAAGGAATGGAGACAATGCGTTTAATTATGAGTGGATAGTTACCCAAGTTGTAGGTCCAGAAGCGCGATGGCAAAGTAAGGGGGGGAGGAAGGAATCCAATATCAGCCCGGTTGGTGGGCGGTGAGGATAATTCTGAAACAAAGTATGAGGCAAGGGGTTAAGTCAGCGTCCTGACCGCAAGAAAAACGATCGCAAGGGACGTACGGGCTGGGTATGGAGAGCACTTACTTATTTGTTAAACTTAGTCAGGGCGGTCTCCAATGTGTACGCAGCGCAATGGAGGGGGGAATGAATCACCGTGCCAGAGGAGGGCGAGTAAAGCGTCCACTTCCAACGGAGTAAATGGGAGGGAGGTAGAAAAGGACCCGGAAAGTGGTCACATGACGGGGGTCACAAGGGGCGGGAAGACTAGAACGGGGAAGGGGTAGCGTCAGTGTGGTGCCCCAGGGGGACCAAGGAGATAAGGTGAAGGAAAGAAAGGCTCCGTGAGTACCAGGTTCGAGGGTGCACACGGATGTATCAAACATGAAAAGAAATCGTGACAATTGCCATAATAATCGGTCTTCAGTGGGTGGATATAACAAAATAACCACATGGCATTAATTTAGCGAAGGGAGAACGTAAACACAATAAATGTCAGAAAGGAGTAAACAATAGAAAAATCAGCACAATAATTTAGCATTTGGTAACGATGGCATAGAATGCCAGTTCAGTAGAGAAAGGATACAGAGTGCAGTGACAATAAATAAATTAATGGGATGGGTGACATAAATTGGCGGTCCAAGGGCAATATACAACAATAAAAAGAAAAAAATGTAAGACCGGCAATTGAAATCAATCCACTTGGCTAATGGAAGCCCATTACTATATTAAAACTGCAAAAGAATTGCACAAATACAAAGGTAACATATTCAAGAGATAATGCATGGTGTGAACAAGTAATGACAGCGGATTACAGCGGTATAGTGGTAACACCATGTAAGCTAAATGAGGTGGTCCTGAATCAAGAAAGGGGGGGAAGGGAGGGAGGGGAGGGTTCATGTGGCTGTAATGACCGTGTTCCATTCATCAAGGGTGTTGAGCCCAGTTTCAACAGAATTACAGCGTGCAATCCATCTACATTCGCATTTGTTCAATAATGACTGGAGATTTCCACCCCTGAGTGGAAGCGTGGGGTGGTCAATCACCAGCCAGGTCAAATCTGTTGCGGAGTGGTTTTTTTCTCTGTAATGGCTGACCAGGGGTGCTGTTTCAACATTACATCTAATGCGGCTTTGGTGTTGGAGGATACGTTGTTTAACCATCTGGGTTGTTTGGCCTATGTACAGTAGATCACAAGGGCAACGTATAGCGTAGATGACATTAGTTGTGCGACAGTTGGTGAAATTGTTGAGTTTGTAGTTACCGGTCAAGCCAGGGTTAACATGTCTCTCCCTCTAGAAGGGTGGAATGCTACCCCCGCCGCCAGAATTGGCGGGGGGGTAGTATTCCAAGATGTTTGACACCAAACACAACTTGTTTCGGTGCAGCCATTCCAAAGTTAGCATTTAACGCGAGGTTATAATGCGCTTAAGAGTATATGGTCAGGCTGCACTACAAACAGCATCAGAGAAGGGTCTCCGAACGCTGCAGAGGGCCCTGCTCATGCAGGGGCACCCTCTTACATAGGAACCACGCACTCTGCCTTCAGGATTGATAAAGCCTGCCATAGGAGTGACTTATAGGTTTATATGTGTGTATGTATACAGTGATATAGGTAGCCTATATCACAGTAAGGGGTGCATGCACCACCTTACCCAGGCTGCAGTAGCAGACCTGTGGTGTCAGTTTGGATGGCCTTCCAGGGGTGGCACAATACATGCTGCAGCCCCTGGTAGGCCTCTGAGGTACCTATGCCCTGGGTACATAGTATACCATATACTAGGGACTTATAAGGGCACTCCAGATTCCAATCAGAGATGTGCCTAAGGCACATGGAAACCATTTTAGAGAGGAAGCAGCTAGGCTGGGGTTCTGATTAGCAGGGCCCCAGCCAGACTAAGGTCGAAAAACAGTGAAGCATCAGCAAAAAGTGGGGGTACCCATGTGAAGCAGATCCTACTCTCCTACATCATTGACCTGAAGTCTGCGTACCATCAGGTTGCCCTTGAAGATTCCTCCAAAGATCTCACGGCTTTTGTTATGCCGTTTGGGGTTTATAGATTTTTAAGGATGCCGTTTGGTCTAGCATCGGTTGCTAGTGTTTTTCAAAAACTTATTGAAGCACTATTCCAAGGCATCAAAGGTGTACAGTCATTTCAAGATGACATTTTGATTTTTGCTAAAACTTGTGAGGAACATAATAACATTTTGGAGTCTGTTTTGAATATTTTGGAATCTAAGGGTATGACAGTAAATAAGAACAAATGTAAATTCTTGGTGGAAGAAATTGATTACTTGGGACATATAATATCCAGTCAAGGTATTTTTCCAAAAGCAGATTTGGTTAGTGCTTTGGATAAAGCAAGTAAACCTTATGATAAAGATTCCCTATGTTCTTTTTTAGGGTTAGGGGAGTATTACGCCAGATTTGTCAAGGGATATGCTCTGGTGGTAGAACCATTAAGGCAGCTGCTCAAAAAAGGGTCAAGTTTTGTTTGGACAAGTATGCATGACGAAGCTTTTGATCAAGTTAAGAAATTAATTGCACAGGCACCTGGTCTCAATGCTTTTTATCCCAGCGGCAAGTCATTTGTCACCGTGGATGCCAGTGCAATTGGATTGGATGCTGTTTTTACGCAGTTAGTGAATGGCAGAGGAAAAGTTATCTCCTTCATTTCTAGAGGCATTAGAGGTCCTGAAAAACACTACAGCACCATCGAGAAAGAGGCTTTAGCGTGTGTGTGGGCTGTCGAAAAATTTAAAAAAAATTTGTGGGGACGTCCTTTTGTGCTTGTGACTGATCATAAACCTCTGGTTTTTATGATGGATAGAGTGAGATCTGGAAATGCTTCCTCTAGATTAGTTAGACTTATAGCACGTCTACAAGAATTTAACTTTGAGATAAGGCATATTCCGGGTGGAAAAAATATAACAGCAGATTGCTTGTCAAGGCTTCCTCCTTCCGAGGTATCTGAAGAATATATTATTGATCACCACGAATGTGTGGTAGCTGTTGTGGATGCTCTTGTATCTTGTGATATGGAGATCTCAGAGAAAGAATGGTTTGAACTTCTTGATCAGGATCAAGTGTTAACGAAAGTTAAACAGTTTGTGGCCAATGGTTGGCCTCCTATCAAAAGTTTAGATTCTTGTTTTCAGTGCTTTGCTCAAGTGGCCAATGACTTTCTATTGAGAATAACATGTTGTTAAGAAAGGATTTATTTATTCCTCCTGCTGGTATTAGGAATAAACTGGTCAATTTGGCTCATGTTGGACATCCTGGAGTTTCAGCCACCAAAAGATTACTCAAAACCCATTATTGGTGGCCTGGCATGGATGCAGTTGTTCAAGGTCTTGTGGATAGTTGCAAAGTGTGTATCCTTTCAGATAAGCATTGGAAGGTATCCACCGAACCTTTAAGCACTCAAGAGATTATCCTGCAACCCTGGGAGAAAATTTCAATTGACTTTTCTGGTCCTTATGATTGTTTAGGCAGGGAGTATAGGTTTTTAATTGTTGTAATTGATAATTTTTCCAAATGGCTTTACTATACTTTTGTTGAGCATCCTAATACTGACGAAGTTATATGTTTTTTGGATACTATTTTTAGGCAGGAAGGAGCACCCAAGATTATCATGTCCGATAATGGGGTGCAATTTGTTTCAGCTAAAATGCAGAGTTTTAAAAAAAAGTTTGGGGTCCGTTCTGAGAGGGCACCTTTGTATTGGCCGAAGGCCAATGGTCAAGTTGAACGGGCCAATAGGTTTTTTAAAGAAGGCATTCAAACTGCTCTTGAAAATAATATGGATGTTTTTGAATTCCTTAAGGAAAAAATTTGGAGTTATCATATCACTCCTCATTCAAGTACAGGTGTATCTCCTTATTTGTTGATGAGGGGTAGACAATGCAGAACTCTTATTACACCAGAGTTTGTAAAAGAGGGACCAGTATGTCTTTTGAGGATTGCATTACTAAAGCAAGGGATAATTTGTGTATATCTCGTGCATCTGGTAAGGCATATCATAATGATCATATGAATGTCAAGTGTAAGGTGGTTGATGTTGGTGATTGGGTACGTGTTGTTAAACCTCCTTCTCAACTTGTTAAAGGTTCTTCTAAATTTTCATTACCCTTTTTAGTGCAAAGGGTTACTGATTCTGCAGTGTTATTGAAAAACAAAGGTTGGTGGAACAAGAGTGCTATTGTTGTTCTTAAGCCTGGACAGGAGCGTTGTTTTGGAAAAGAAAGAGAGGAGAATGATGGTACCTTATTTTGTGAGAATGTTGGAAAGTGTGCTTCTGTGTTGAGTCCTGATATACGGTGTGATACCCAGGGTATTGCTGGGAGCGAACAGCTTGGGGAACATTTGGTTGTGGGTACTAAAGAAGTGAACATCGCTGAAGAGAATCAGAAGAGGATTGTCAGAGTTCCGAAGAGATTCGAAGATTTTGTTTTGGAACAGTTTTTTTTCTCTTTTCTTTATTTTGTTTAAAAAAAAAAAAAAGGGGACATGTGGTGTGTTCACACTACATTGTTATATAAAGTTACTTGTAGGCACTGTCATTTAGAATGCTGTTAGGTCATGTGGAATGTTGTTATGTCATGGGTTGGAATGGGAGGGGAGGACAGAGAAGCGGTTGGAGTTGGATGTTACAGGACGTGATTTTGCTATGCACCAGTGGGTCTTTTTATGGTTTACTGAATAAACCTATTTCTTACAAATATTGCCGACTCCTTCGCCTCTTTACATGGTGCCATGGGGGTGGGGGACCTAAAAGTGTAGATGGAGGGAATGGAGGTGAATGAACCAAAGAAAGTTAAAACAGGAAATGGAAGTACCAGAGAGAACTATTTTAATCAATAGGGCTTCCAACCTGATTAAAAACTGGGTGGCGCACTTCTGAGGTAATGTCTCAGGATTGGCGCTCTGTCAGATGGTCAACATGTTTCTCGCCTAATAGTCATACGATCTAGCGGCGATTCGTCAGGACCAATATGCACAAATCTATCTACACGAAGGTGGTTGTCTGGTGATATGTCCCTGATAAACCAACCTAAACAAACCTACAGTGTAGTACCTGTAAAGGGATGACCAACCAAATGGAATAAAAACAAGTTTTTAGACAATGAGTTCATTAATGCAGTCAAATACAAAGCACACGTGTCCCATGAAAATGACATGCTCAAAGCACACAGTGGTGAAAATTAAAAACAAAGTGAGAGCCAAGTGAGTGTCAATCCCTAAGATATTACAATGGCTCTTGAATAAATATAGTGGAACACCCACCATGGTAGCAGAAAGAAATGACTCACCCTAATTGGGTTGGTAATTTTACAGCATCGACAACCGGCAGGTAAGACACTTGGAATTTCCTAGTGTCCTGGGTGGGAGTCATAGAGAAGAAATGTATCAGAAACCATCATATCGAGTGATTGTGAAAGTAATGCGGGCGATGTGAAGATGGTGATACAAAAGACATGGCCAGCGTCTTGTTTAGCATAGGCCAGGTGGTAGTAGACAGAGAACAGTAGGCAAAGCAATCGAATAGAATTGTGGGCGATTTTATGTGGAGAAGTAAAAGAACATTGCAAGCACCTAATTTGCAGAAGCCAGATGTCACTGTACGTCATGTATCGGTGCCACTAAAACGGATTGTGCCGAGTTTAGAAGAATATGAGGCACGGCACGTGTATGTAAGTATTGCACAAACAATTTGCAGGAGAGTAGGAAACGCAGCTAGTGCCAGTTCTTGGAAGAGAAGAGTAAAATAAGGCGCAGCATTTGCCGTGTCAGTCAATGCAAAAGAGTACGAAACGCGGCTAGTGCCGGCTCTCGAAGGAGAAGAGTAAAGTAAAGCACGGCATACGCAATGTTAGTCAATGCATGTACTCACATTTGCTTAGTCGCAACACAGCCAGAGGACCTACCAACTCGCTGCCGGGGACCGGGAGGTAGTGAGCTGATGCCAGAAGCTCCTAAGTACTACCACTGGTCCGGTGCGAGTGGGCGGGACGATGCCGCTCGCGTCTACAGTAAGCAGTGGGATGTAGACTAGGGGCACTGTTTGTGGCAAAAAATGGCCACCATCTTGTGTTGCCCAATGTTAAAACCCCCGCCATCTTAAAGGGTTTTTTTTTCTCTGAAAATGATCGTTTATTTCAAAACAGTGTAATTCCCCAATGTTAAAACCGCCGCCATCTTAAAGGGGGCTTATCCGAAAAATGGTCATTTATTAAAAGGATTAAATCCCCAAATGTATACAAGTAAATAATGGGGAACGGTCCACCAAGCCTCCTGGGACATAGAGTGGATTGTGTTACGTAGGTATAGAGCCCCTTGACAGGTCGGGGAATGTCACAGTGCAGTGACCCACAACAAAGGGGTATTCCGAATTTGCTCATAGGTAAAGCTGCTCTATGTGAGACCGTATGTAGAGTCAGAAGACAAGGGTGCACTGGATCTCGTGGGTGTGGTGAGGTAAGCTGTTCAGAAGCTTTTACAAGTATCATCTATTTAATTCACTCCTTGGGATGTCTTCGTTCAACCCCTGTCTATCAGTTGAAAGGCGGTGGACCCATCTCTGTTCTTTCATGAATAGTGATCTTTTACTCATTTTTAGGTATGCCTCAAGTACAACCCACTGTAGAGTGTCTGGTGAATGCTGTAGTTCATTAAAATGTGTGCACATTTTGGTGTTCAGTCTGTGACACCTGATGTTACTCCAGTGTTCTGTGATACGCGTCTTTACTGTTCTAGTAGTCATACCTATGTATCTCAGGTCGCATGGGCAAGTGATGATATAAATGCAGTTGGAATTATTGCAGTTAGTGTGTGTCCGTAATTCCCATTTAAATTCATTGGAGAATTGGATTTCTTTGGTAACTTCAGTCAGTGCACACACTGCGCATGACCCACAAGGGAAGTGTCCCTTGACCGGGGGAAGATCCCATAGTTGTCTTTGTGGGTTCATACCAGTCTGTTTGGGCCTGGTGTGGATTAGCATTTCTTTAAGATTTTTAGTGCGCCTAAATGCAAATCTTTGTGTTTCCAGATCTAGTGTGCCTGTTCTTAAAATACTCCAGTGTTTTTTGATGATATTCCGAATTCTGTTAGAATCAGGGGTATAGGTGGTCACACAGGTCAGAGTCTCTGTTTTTTCTTTCTGTTTTGTTTCTAGTAAAGCCTCACAGTTGTTATTCCTAGCTCTTTTATTAGAGAGGGCAATACTCCTGTGCGGGTATTCTCGATTGCTTAAGTTGTAAGCGAGGTGGTCTGCTTCAGTTTTATAATCCTCTAGGGTGCTACAATTTCTTCTTAATCTAAGAAATTGGCCAAAAGGAAGATTCTCTTTTAGTGCTCTCGAGTGATGGCTACTAAACAAGAGAAGACTGTTGCAGTCTGTTGTTATTTTTATAGATGGTTGTACTGAGTTGGCCTTCTTCAAGTCTGATTGTCAGATCTAAGAACGGGATGTTGGTGTGAGAAATGGTACTCGTGAAACTTAAGTAAGGGTTGAGAGTGTTTATCCATTTACAAAACTCCTCACAGGTTGCTCTTTCCCCTTTCCAAAAGATAAGGATATCGTCAATGAATCTCTTCCATAGAAGTAGATTGGTTTTGTAAGGGTTAGAGTTGTCGAAGATCAATCTCTCTTCGAATGCTGCCATGTACAAACAGGTCACACTTGGAGCAAAAGTACTGCCCTTGGAAGTACCCTGGGCTTGATGGTATAATTGATTTTTAAATTCAAAAAAGTTCTCAGTGAGGGCGAGTGTGGCACAACCCAAAACAAAATGACTGGGGGTTGGAGAATCCCAATTTGTTTTGATGAAGGCATCCTCTATAACACTCAAGGTGGCTCTTTGAGGGATATTTGTATAGAGGGTCTCCACATCCAGAGAAACCAACAAACTAATGCCATTTGTATGTTGGGTCTCTTCAATCAGGCGCAAGACATCTGCAGTGTCTTTCAGAAAAGAGGATGTCTTACTGACTATTGCCTGTAGGAAGTGATCATAGAATTTAGACAATGGCTCAAGGAGGGAATCTATCCCAGCAACAATTGGCCTGCCCGGGGTTGGGATGGTGTTTTTATGGATCTTTGGTAAGATGTAGAAGTAAGGTACCTTGGGGTCCTTTTTGATGAGGAAGTCTGCTTCCTTTTTACTTAACCAACCCTGTGTTTTGGCTGAAAATACCATAGCTTTAATGGTCGTAGTAAGTCGTGCCGTGGGATTGATGGCAATCGGTGTGTAGTATTTGCGATCACCCAATTGTCAGTAGCATTCCGTATCGTAGTCCGCAGTGGACATGATCACCATGGCTCCTCCTTTATCAGCTTGTTTGATAGTGATGTGGGGGTCATTAGCTAAGGAATTGACAGCCGTCAGTTCCGAGGAGGTCAGGTTGTGGAAGGGTGTGGCACCCCTGGTCAAGTCCTTAAGCACAGCTTGTTCGAAAGTAAGCACCTCATTGGGTACCATGCTACTGTTGGGAGTGAAGGTTGAAGGGTTGTTGGCATTAGTTTGATGGTTACCCTTGATGTGGAGGCCCTCCGTACGAATATCCCTTTAAAGAGCCACCTTGAGTGTTATAGAGGATACCTTCAGCAAAACAAATTGGGATTCTCCAACCCCCAGTCATTTTGTTTTGGATTGTGCCACACTTGCCCTAACTGAGAACTTTTTTGAATTTAAAAATCAGTTATGCCATCAATCTCAGGGTACTTCCATGGGCAGTACTTTTGCCCCGAGTGTGGCCTGTTTGTACATGGCAGCATTCGAAGAGAGATTGATCTTCGACAACTCTAACCCTTACAAAACCAACCTACTTCTAGGGAAGAGATTCATTGACTATATCCTTATCTTTCGGAAAGGGGAAAGAACAGCCTGTGAGGAGTTTTGTAAATGGATAAACACTCTCAACCCTTACCTAAGGTTCACGAGTACCATTTCCCACACCAACTTCCCGTTTTTAGATCTGAAAATCAGACTTGAAGAAGGCCAACTCAGTACAACCATCTATAAAAAACCAACAGACTGCAACAGTCTTCTCTTGTTTAGTAGCCATCACCTGAGAGCACTAAAAGAGAATCTTCCTTTTGGCCAATTTCTTAGATTAAGAAGAAATTGTAGCACCCTAGAGGATTATAGAACTGAAGCAGACTGTCTCGCTAACAACTTAAGCAATTGAGAATACCCACACAGGAGTATTGCCCTCTCTAACAAAAGAGCTAGGAATAACAACTGTAAAGGCTTTACAGAAACAAAACAGAAAGAAAAAACAGAGACTCTGACCTGTGTGACCACCTACCCCTGATTCTAACAGAGTTCGGAATATCATCAAAAAACACTGGGGTATTTTAAGAACAGGCACACTAGATCTGGAAACACCAAGATTTGCATTTAGGCGCACTAAAAATCTTAAAGACATGCTAATCCACACCAGGCCCAAACTGACTGGTATGAACCCACAAAGACAACTATGGGATCTCCACCCGGTCAAGGGACACTTCCCTTGTGGCTCATCCCCAGATAGTGCACTGACTGAAGTTACCAAAGATACCCAATTCTCCAATGCATTTAAATGGGAATTACGGACACAAACTAACTGCAATACTTCCAACTGCATTTATATGATCACTTGCCCATGCAACCTGAGATACATAGGTATGACTACTAGAACAGTAAAGACATGTATCACAGAACACAGGAGTAACAGCAGGTGTCACAGACTGAACACCAAAATGTGCACACATTTTTATGAACTACAGCATACACCAGACACACTACGGTGGGTTGTACTTGAGGCATATCCAAAAATAAGTAAAAGGTCACTATTCATGAAAGAACAGAGATGGGTCCACCGCCTTTCAACTGATAGACAGGGGTTGAACGAAGACATCCCATGAAGTGAATTAAATAGATGATACTTGTAAAAGCTTCTGAACAGCTTACCTCACCACACCCACGAGATCCAGTGCACCCTTGTCTACTGACTCTACATACAGTCTCACATAGAGCAGCTTTACCTATGAGCAAATTCAGCATACCCCTTTGTTGTGGGTCACTGCGCTGTGACATGTCCCGACCTGTCGAGGGGCTCTATACATACCATAACAAAATCCACTCTATGTCCCAGGAGGCTTGGTGGCTCATTCCCCATAATTTACTTGTCTACATTTGGGGATTTACAGCTTTTTAATAAATGACCATTTTTCAGATAAACCCCCCTATAAGATGGCGGCGGTTTTAACATTGGGCAACACAAGATGGCTGCCATTTTTTGCCACAAACAGTGCCCCTAGTCTACATCCCACTGCTTACCGTAGACGCGATCGGCATCACCCCGCCCACTCGCACCAGACCGGCGGTAATACTTAGGAGCTTCTGGCATCAGCTCACTACCTCCCGGTCCCCGGCAGCGAGTGAGTAGGTCCTCTGGCTGTGTTGCGACTAAGCAAACATGAGTACATGCATTGACTAACACGGCGTATGCCGTGCTTTACTTTACTCTTTTCTTTCGAGAACCGGCACTAGCCGCATTTTGTACTCTCTTGCATTGACTGACACAGCATATGCCACGCCTTATTTTACTCTTCTCTTTCAAGAGCCAGCATTAGCCGTGTTTCCTACTCTCCTGCAAATTGTTTGTGCAATACTTACATACATGTGCCATGCCTCATGTTCTTCTAAACTCGGCACAATCCGTTTTTGTGGCACCGATACATGACGTACAGTGCCATCTGGCTTCTGCGAATTAGGCGCTTGCAATGTTCTTTTGCTTCTCCACATAAAATCGGCCACAATTCTATTTGATTGCTTTACCTACTTTTCTCTGTCTCCTACCACCTGACCTATGCTAAACAAGACGCTGGCCATGTCTTTTGTATCACCATCTTTACATCGCCCGCATTACTTTCACAATCACTCGATATGATGGGTTCTGATACATTTCTTCTCCATGACCCCTGCCCAGGACACTAGGAAATTCCAAGTGTCTTACCTGCCGGGTGTTGATGCTGTAAATTACCGACCCAATTAAGGTGAGTCATTTCTTTCTGCTACCTTGGTGGGTGTTCCACCATATTTATTCAAGAGCCATTGTAATATCTTAGGGATTGACACTCACTTGGCTCTCACTTTGTTTTTAATTTTCACCACTGTGTGCTTTGAGCATGTCATTTTCATGGGGACACGAGTGCTTTGTATTTGACTGCATTAATGAACTTGTTGTCTAAATGCTTGTTTTTATTCCATTAGGTTGGTCATCCCTTTACAGGTAGTACACTGTAGGTTTGTTTAGGTTGGTTTATCAGGGACATATCACCAGGCAACCACCTTCGTGTAGATAGATTTGTGCATATTGGTCCTGACGAATCGCCGCTAGATCGTATGACTATTAGGAGAGAAACATGTTGACCATCTGACAGAGCGCCAATCCTGAGACATTACCTCAGAAGTGCGCCACCCAGTTTTTAATCAGGTTGGAAGCCCTATTGATTAAAATTGTTCTCTCTGGTACTTCCATTTCCTGTTTTAACTTTCTTTGGTTCATTCACCTCCATTCCCTCCATCTACACTTTTAGGGCCCTCACCCCCACAGCACCATACGGCTAATTGGAATAAAAGATCTTCGCCAAAGAGCCCCTCATAGCGTGCCTGTCAGGTATTGCAGCGCCGACCTGATGAGAGGCAAGCCCTATGATGAAGCATGACACCCAGCCGGGTGTGTGAGGGCCCTAATTCCAACAGGAGGAACTCCCAGTTCCCCCTGTAACTTATGACCACGTGACCCTCTTGTCCCCCTGTAACAGTTAGGAACTGCATACCCTTTTGTATTGACTATTGTTGGGGCACGTATGCTGAACCTCTAAAAAGCCCCTAGTCCCTGCTTTGTGAGTTGCATAGTTTATTCTCTCATGCAAACAGAACAATCACAATACAGCTCAGTCTTTATGTGGGACAACATCTCTGTCCACAGAAATGTGGGCAGAATCTATGACATTGGTGCCTGATCGTTTTCTGCTTAGAAAATGAGATGCATAGTGTTAGAAGGTGGTTCTGACACTATGGGCCGCCCGGATTTTTCGCTTTTTGAGCACCTAATTGTTGAGCTTTTACTGTGGGAGAGCCTCGTAAATTGGGACTCATCCACAGTGAACTGAAGATGGAAGAGACTGCATGTGGATTTTTACTGGTCTCCCCTAGCTTGACTAGGCCGCTGCGTAGCAGCTGGAGTAAGGGCACCGGGCTGGTTACATGCAGACACCTGTGTACATGCGTGTGCACACGTGTAGGGGCTGCGCAGGGGAGATTCTTGGCGTGCGCAGTCCGGGAGCAGCTACGAAGTGAATGGTGTGGCAGGACTTATGCAGAATTGGGTGGTGACACGGAATAGGCCTTATACACTAGGAAGGAACATGCCAGGGAAAGTCAGTGTGCTTTACTGTGTTTTTCACTTCATTATTCCCCTAGGGGATGTGGAGCCCATGTGCTAGATTAACTTCCGTAAGGCCTACAGATTCCAGACACGCACTAAAGTCCACGGTAGCGGATGTGAAAAGGAGTATTCTGCAGAGTCCCAAGTCATATTTGTACTGCTTTTGGGTCATCCAGGAATGTCATATTTCTCTGAGTCCCTGGCTGGGGTCTGGCCCTGGCAGGTTAGATTAATGACCCTTCTTCCCAGAGCAAAGATCTTCCCTCCAAGGAGAGGAGATAGGTGGAGCTACAGGCTAATCCATCAGCAGCTGTCGCTGGGTGCCAGGCACCAAGCTGAACCAAGGTGAAGGCAGCCCTGGGGAAAGGGCCTTATTTCAGAGACCATGTGGCCAGAGACCCTGGACGACGCCATTTTGAACAAGCCCAGAGGCTGGACAAGGAGGAGGGAGCAGGGGCAGGGAAGTGATGTGTCGCTGTTTGATAGGACAAGCAGAGACTTCCTGCCAGCCCCCACTCAACTTTTAAAAAGTGCTTGCACAGGAAGAGAAGTTCTCTCTGGGGTGTGGTCTGCGGAGGCTGAAGGTGCTGGAGCCTAGCGCAATGGGCAGTTGGAAGGAGGAACCCCCTGACTGTCCCCCAGGGCCCTACCAGCACCAGAAGAAAAGCCCAGGACCAGCGCGCAGAAGCAGAGGCCTCTGCGCAGGGAGAAGAGAGGCCAAGGAGGAGAGACAGGCGAAAGGCTGGTGTAGGGAGCCAGTGAAGACAGCTCCCTGCCGGATCCCCCCTCTCAGAGACCCAGAGGGCGAAGGAGAGTGCTCCCAGTGGCTGGGGGCCGCCGCCAGGAGCAAGAAGACACAAAAATGGGGCAGATCGGACCCCCAGGGGCTGAGATATGGCCCCCGGAAGGTGAGCGACCTTTGACCCCTAAGAAGACCGACGACGAAGCACGTGGGGCTCCGCCGCCGGTCCATGAGATGCCCCCGGGTGGGTCAGGTCCCGGGGGCTGCCCCCAACAAGTAGGGAAGCCGGGGAGCGCCGTCGCGCCCCCCGTGAAGGTGCCCAGCTGGGGGGCCAGGAGCCCACCGTGGCCCCCACCAAAGTAAAGCCGGGGCCGCCATCGCGCCCCCCCGTGAAGAGGAGGAAGGCGGGGGAGCCAGGAGCCCACCCTGGCCCCCGCGAGCGAGTGAAGACGGGGAGTGCCGTCGCGCTCCCCGTGAAGAGGAGGAGGAGGCGGGGAGCGCCGTCGCGCCCCGCGAAGTGGTCTCGAGGGCCCGGGACCCCATCCCCGGGCCCCGAAGCAAAGTCGGGGAGCGCCGTCGCGCTCCCGTGAAGATGAAGAGGGGCCCGAGACCCCATCCCCGGGCCCCGAAGTGCAGGCTGGCGAAGGGGAGTGCCGTCGTACTCCCCGGGGACCGGAGGAGCCGGAGAGGTCCTGCACGTCTGCCCGCCGAGCGGGCAGACCAGAACTGAGTTGCCGGCTCCCGCAGCAGCACGCGGAGGTGTTGGCCGGGCGGGGAGCCGGTGGGGGTAGCCGGGGGTGGGCTTCCCGGGCTGCCCTCCAACCAAGGAGCATGCGGGGGTCCCGGGTGGGACCGGGGCCCCCCCCCACAAGAGGACCAGAAGCGGTGCGTGGGGTCCCGGGTGGGACCGGGACCCCGGAAGAGAAAGGAGGGGCCCGGGTGGGATCGGGCCCCTGAAAACTTGGCAAGGCGGCCAGGGGTGGGCTCCCCACGCCGTAGGACGTACCTGGGGGTCCGGGTGGGACCGGGCCCCCCACCAAGCCAGGAAGAGGCGGCGAAGCCTGCAGTGCGATGCGGCTCCCTCAGAAGCAGCGGGGGAGCCGCTACTATAATATGCAGTGATCCCACAATGCCTTGCAGGCCAGGATCGGCCTGCAAGGACAAAACAGCGTTTTCTCCGCGTGTGGTGGCCCCAGGAGGACGGGGTCACCACCCTACATGGGTAAAGGTGCTGGGGGAGCTGCTGGAGGAGCGCAGTCTCCCCCAGCACGAAGAGAAAAGTCCCACCCTAAGTGTCTTGGGGACTTAAACCGAATAACCCCTCAAGGGCTCAGTGTGCTTTTAACACCTTCTAGGCTGCAACTTTTGTTCTACAGCTGAGGGTGTATTTGGAGGTGCTTCATGGAGTGAAGGGCTGAGTTGGGGATGTCTGGAGAAGGGCATCCCCTAGAGAAGGGCATCCCCTAGAGGTGAAGAGGTGTAATTGCACCGGAACTGCATTTACTAATGGTTATTCCTTTTTAGAGAGACTGAAGGTCACATATGTAATGTGAAGTACCTGTGTAGGGTGACATCATAAGCAAAGTGGGTTATGTTGACAGACATTCCTGCTAGGGTGTCTGGCTGTATATGCGTAATCCTGTGATTTCATCTGTGATGCCTTTAGGGGCTGTAATTGCAACGCATTCTAATGTCCAACAAAGGTGATGAGTACTGTCATTCCAAAGTGGTGCTAAAACATGTATTCTTGCTGCTGCGCTTAAGTGAGGAACAACCCAGACTGTTAGCCCTGAAGATGTAGGGGTGCATACTGTATGGTCAATATAGGATGCTCAGTCAGGGTTATGTGTCACTAGGGCAGGTGAACCCATATTTTTAATGCTTGTTGAGGTAACGGGGTGGGGCGCCACTGGCATGAGGCCAGTGCGCAGGGCCCGCGCTCCAGGCTACGATAAACTACTGCATTAGGGGGCAAGATGATGTGCACACAGAAGAGCTGTGGTACTAGACCTCACCCCCTGCGGGAGGGGTGGAGATGGTATGCAACGTCACAAAGTAATTCCAACAGCTTATGTATATTTGTAAATTGGTGCATAGTATTGAGTAGTGTGTGTGTTTAATAAATGTACTCTTACTTTTATAAAGCAAAGTACAGACTGGACAATCAATTATTGAGTGTTATTTTCGCGCACCTGCAAATGGCGATTACTAACCCACACCACCTCCCTTGAGTAAAGCCTCAGACTGCTCTGCAACGCTACCCTCTGAGAGTCAGGCGCTACAATTGGGTGTTTGGTTCCCAGTGAAGGACAAATGTAGTCATGTTATTTGTGCAGGCCTCACAGATACTGCCTCGTTTTCCAACACATAGATAGTCTTTTGCAGACTGATTTACCACCAAAATAACTAGAGTTCAGCTATCCCCATTTTCAGCTATATCCCTTATTAGAGAGTTTATTTAGGCATGGAGCTCTCTGCGTGGCTTGAATACTCTATGCTTCAAATGGTCACCAATGTATCTAAAGTGCCTCACAGCAGCACCTATGCTCCCCTGTACATACTGTGCTCTTCTGTCACTGAATGTTCCATCCTGCCCACGTACTCCCTGAACCTCCTGCATTTGCCCCACTTATGCCTTCCTCTTGGGCCCCTCTCAGCTTCTGTGCCCCCCTATGCCTGCCTAGCCATGAGTCTATACTGCCTACCTGTTTATGCACCCCTGTCTCCTTGGCCTATTATCTCACCATCTTCCTGGTATCTCAATTACCACTTGTGCCTTCCTGCCACTTGTGTCTTGCGACTCCTTGGCACCCTAGCTGTGCACCTCACTTCCTTAAGCACCTTCCTCCTTTCTGATTGTCCTGCATATACACACCCTCTTCCCTTAATTGCCGTTTGACTCCTCACCTCTTTATCACCAAACACCCTACCTGTACCCATGGTAGCACCATATTCCAGCACCTCCTTGCCTGTATAATCCCTGTGACTTTTTGCCCACATGTTTCCTGCAAAAACCAACATTTTATCCATGTTAAAACAGGAGTAATATGTCCACAGCAACTTGCGCTATTGCACTTTTGTGTGTGTTTGTATGTGGGTGTGGCTGTGTTTGTGTATGTGTGTGTCTATATGCTTGAGTAAGTTAGTACGTCACTTGCATTGTTGCTGTAGTCTGCTGCTTTTTCTGTTTTACTGAAACCTGGGGAAACATTTCACTGCTTAAATGATGAAACAATTCACTTTGTCAATAATTTAGTTGAGATAGGTCACAATTCATGCAATGATGCCCAAAATGCCATCAATGAGAGGTTTTTGATCAAGGCATTTAGCCATTTTTTTCTTGATGAAATTCCTGCACATGCCTTTGGCAAGCAGTGACTTTGTGGCTTTTTAGCGGTAGGGGTCAGGCATGGTGCTGGCTGGTGGTGGCATGGTGGTGGGTTCCATTGCCCAGTACAGTAGAAAAACTCAATCCAAATTGATCACCAGCCCATCAGTCGTTGCATTTATTTATTGGAGGCACCACTGACTGTATGAGAATGATACTAGTAGAAAAACAGCCAACGAGTAGTAGGTGGTGGCATATAGTTTTGATGAGTAGAAGCTATCTATGGAAAAGTGCCATCTTTAATGCTGCTTTGCATGTGGCTCTGGAGCTAGGGATGTAAGGGGCGCAAGGCACATTATGATTTTTACTACAGAATCACCTCCCCTGGGTGAACAAAAGCGAAGGAACCCCCTTTCCTTCCTCCTTCCATGGCCAACAGAACGCTTCTCTAGGGTACGGATTCTGAAGATCCTTGGAAGACTACTGCATGGACCATGGGAGAGTGTCCACAGACTACATGTCCGCGGTAGGAGTCAGGATCGTACTGGCCTTTAGGGCAATGAAGCAATCCCAAAGGACTGGTCTGACAGTTCAATGTATGAGCCTGTTTTTTGGCAGCTTCTGGGCATGTTTTATGGTTTGCTGGGTCAGTTTTTATTGTTGATTTTCCTAATATTAAAACAAACTTTGCATGCAGCAAGCTCAGATACATGCAATCTTTCATATCTTGCAAAACACATATACAGTGTGTCTTTACAAGTTCAAAACAGGCTAGTTTAACAAAGATATCAAATTTGATCAGAACCTCCCCATAGGAGGCCAATGGAGGGTGAAGGGAATCTCTGTGGTTGGCAACCTAGGCTCCAAACAGCACCCCCTTCCATTCTCCGACATCAAACAAAAATAGAACATTGCACCCTCTGACTTTTATGACTTTCCTTAGACTATAGGCAGCCATCTACAAGCACAAGCCTTTCCCGTTTAAAGTCATCTCGCTATTGATCCTCCTAGCATTATTTAAGAAGGACGGACATGTGACCTCCAAAATATATGCCAAGCTCATACCTTTGACCACCTTGTTATGCAACTTTGCTCATCAGAAGTGGTGATCTGACTGGTCCCAGGAAGAATTACCTGATCCGTTAGCCATTGACTGGACACAATTATTGGCTTCCCCATCGAATTAAAAGATTACACTCAACCCTGCCCAGACTAAACTACATATCCTCCACAGAACCTTTTGGACCCCACACCACTTTGCCACCCTTGGTCTCGTGGATAAAAGCACTTGCTGGAGTTGTGACTCCCAGAATGCGGAAATGCTTAATATGCTATATGAATGCCCTTCATTGCATAATTTCTGGACAATTACCCACAATACCATCAAGTACATTTTTCAAACTAAACTACCTTGAACCTTTTTGTTCCTCGTTTGTGAACCTTTTAGCTCCCTACTAGGCCTGGGCGGAGCTCACGGAGTTTCACTCCTTGGGATTCCGCTGAGTTACCGAAAAACTCTGTGAGATTCTGTGGAGTTCCTCGAGTGGGAG
This sequence comes from Calotriton arnoldi, assembly GCA_963921515.1. Taxonomy (NCBI): domain Eukaryota; kingdom Metazoa; phylum Chordata; class Amphibia; order Caudata; family Salamandridae; genus Calotriton; species Calotriton arnoldi. Next base: position 321,262 of record CAWUFW010013199.1, read on the forward strand.
GAGTATCAGACTCCCACTCGATGAGCATGCTGCACACTTCTTAATGATTTTAGCGTAGCTGCAGGAGCAGGCCGGGCCTGTCTGTTTACATGATTTGCTCATGGACGAAGGTCAGCTGTGTCACAGCGCATGCAGTGTGTGGTGCACACAGAGGGCTGTACAAAGGGTGAGTCTGCGGCACACACTGCCTGAGCCCACCCCCTCAACCCCCAGTGCCCCAGGCTGCTCGCGCGGACCTCTCACCGGAGAGTCGTAGCAGTAGGCGCACTCGTAGTGGGGGTATGTGGGCACTAGCACCTCCCTCAGGTCAGCGGCCATTTTCGCATGCCCTTGTGTTCACTGTCCTCGCTGGCAGGTGTGAAGTGCACCGGTGGCTATCTCACCAAGGCACCCATCCTGTCCGGCTATTCTATAGTGCTGTCTTTTCTCATCTGCAGCCTTCAGATGTTTGTACACTTTATAGTGCCCCTGGGGCACAAGCAAGGACCTACTGAAGCGCTTCTATCATGGCGTGCACTTAGAAGTCCCCCTGGGGCACAAACAGGCACCCACTTCAGTGCAGACCAGACAACTACACGTCCCTGCCCCAGCCCAAGGGGCCTGCCTGAATTCGCCTGCAAGAGAGGAACGGAAGAGTAGGAGGAGTGGACTCCGCTCCTAGAGACGTGACTGGGACTCTACTTGCGCCGCTGGCCCTAAGAGGTACAGGGATTGGGTGCGAGGTCCCTCTGAAGCTGTCACACGCTCCTTTGCGGGTGGCTCTGTGCTTGCCTGAGTTAGGAATTGCAAGCCCATGCCTCATTGGAGCACTCTTTACCCTTCTGCTGTGTCACTGGGGTCAGGCCCTGATCATGGGAGGGCCAGTTCCACACAAAGAGGGTGGGATTGTATGAGTTAATATATACACGTTTGCTGTGTAACCTAGCACCATGTTTGCTTTTATGTTCCATATTTCAGAGGAGCTATGAAGGGCGGTGGAATCTTAATGCCCCTCCCTTCACTTTTTTGTGGGAATAGTTGAAACAATAAGCCAAGAGCTTTGCGTATTTTAAAGAAAGTGAGTGCTGAGTGCTCCAGTAAACTCAGCTCCTCTGGCTGTAGGTGGAGTTTTTGCTGAACTCCACGCTCCAAGCGGAACTTGGAGTGGTAAAACTCTGCGAACTCCACCGGCGGAACAGAGTTTACCGCCCATCCCTACTCCCTACACACAATTGAAATGCAAAGGGATGACTTGCTGCTTATTAACTTAATGTTTACATTGGCCTATAAAACTATACTGTCTTCCTGGAAATCATTGGGGAACACCTCCACGGGAACAGCTGAGATACATCAGGGGCACGCACTCAATATTGTCTACCCAATATCCCTGGATCTCGGCCAATAATGCTCTAAGGAATAATCTGAACCGATATCTTCAGCTAGTCAACCCCCCTGAGGTTATTAACCCATGCCCTCTTTATACCATCACTGTTAACAGCCTATTGCACTCAACGGTCGCAAGTACATGAATGACTTTTCCATAGTCTTGCTGACATGGACTATTTCGATTAGACATGAGATTTGCACGCCTCGTCTGTTAATTTTGGCAACCTCCTACTCCCCTCCCATTAGTTCTTTCTTTGTTCCTTCTTCTTTATTTTCCCACCACGCGGGTGGGCAGCGCAGACATATGTGCCTCATTGAACTGTTTGATAAGTGCTTACTAGCTTTTGCACTGTCTCTGTGCAGTCTCTGAGCAATTGTACTACTGATAATTCACCTTGACTATGAATACATACCAACAGCTGTTTTGTACCTACATTTCTAATAAAATCTTTTGAAATGGAACAAAAAACAAGTTTAAAACAAATTAAAATTGCCAACATGGACCACCTTTTTTTAGCTATCTAACTCACTGAGAGCCACTTTTATTTTGGTGTCAGGGCCGCTTTCTGTCCCAGTCCGACCCTACTAGGAGTTATTTTAGTGGCTGCGGCAGGGTTCGCTTTCCAGAGCCTTTTCGTGAAGTCTCGGAGCCCGGGTTTCGACATTCCTGCCCGACTTCATCTGAGCTTCGTTGTTAAGTGCCAAGACGACCGTATTCTGGAATCAACATGGCGAGCCTCGCATCACAAAATTGCCTCCTGCCAAGCGAAATACAAAAGTTGCTCGCAGAACGAGTTTCTTTGTGCTGAACTCGAGTATTGAAAGCATTAAAGGCGGCTGGATAAATACCTCTGCAATTTGCCCGGCTTTCATCGCTTTTTTCCTCTTTGTCCATCACGGCCACAGACAAGGAAAATAGACATTTTAATTGCTTTCCTTTCTCTCCCGCTCGCTTTTTAAACGCCTGGATGTGATTCCTCTGTTTAACATTCTTTGCGCGGAGTTGTTTATTTTATAGGGGTTTTAAATAAACCTTTTGTCAGCTCCAGCCTTACCGTCATGCAAACAGGGAAGGCGAGAGAGCCGTGGAAGAAAGACCAGCGGTGCCTCTGAATGGAATCGGCTGCTTTGTCTTCCGCAGCTGCGTTGGTTCAATGCTTCAGGACTGACACAGCTTTCAGAGGACTTTTTATCTCTTGTAGGGTGTTAAAAAGAGGATTTGGCTTCTGGCTGCGTCCCATTCTGGCTTTAAATATGATCCACAAACATGTTCGAGCATTGTTTTGATTGGGCAATGGTTTATTAACCCATTTCTCAATATTTCACCACAGGATGTTGTAGAACGCCTTTCAGACTTCTTGGTAAGTCAAATAGTCCATCGCGGGAAAATTCCAGTTAAAGAGACTCTCTCTCAACTCCCAGTAGCAAGAGTGCCATATGCCATGGGAGAAAAGACAAGCATTGGCAAAGCCAAAAGGGCAGGCGTTAGCTGTCAGCCTTTTGGCTTTTTCAGTGCTTGTTTTGTGTTGTCATGGTTTTTGTAGAAATTGATTTCTTGGAAAGCTACCATGTCTTTGTCAACTTAACAAAAAATGGGAAAGATTGGATAAAAGTAAAACAATTTTTGGTCTCCTCAAAAAGAACACATTGCCATAGTAGTCCTGTACACTGAAGGTAATTACATTGTGTGTGGCCGTGCTCTTTAAGAAAGGGCAGAATGCCATCACTCACAGTGAAGTTAGCCAATGACTGAAGTGGGCTGACCTGTTGCCCCAGGCTGTATACTATAGAGTGAATGACACAATAACAGACTGATGGAAGAGATGGCTGCCTAAAACCTCTAGAAGTAAGTATATTGTACATAAAATATTAGTAAACTCGAAATGTATTGGCTAACGCCAGACCTAAAAGTGAGCCCTCTGATCCCCAGCCCTCTCCCCAACCTGCACCGGCTGGGGCTGTAAAAGACAGCCACACTTTGGATATACTGGGCCTATAACTCCCATGGATCCTAGTGCCCCTGCACCGCTCCGCTGCCTTTCGGATATGTTTGCACTATACAAATATTACAGAAATATACACATACATACTTCCTGTACTATTGACTGTTTTGCCCCTGGACCAACTTTAGTCCATCATTACACATGGTGGAATTTCATAAGAAGCAATAACTACTGGTGGAATTCTATTTCCTACAATTCTGAGTGTCTCTTTTTTAGGTCGAGCAAGACCTGTAGTAAACAGAATATGGAGGGTAATTTCTCCTGCCGCTTGCCATTGCTTAACTCTGGCATTGCTCTTCTTATCTGGCTTATTGTTGTCTGGCGATCCGATACGTCACTTCCGTTTTTGTAGGAAGCAGCACCGACCAACTACAGTTTAGTTACGCTGCTGGGCTGTTATTTTTTAATTTAGGGACTACTTCCTTGTTATCATTCGGCTAAACAAGCGGCTGCCTTTGCGCAATGGCGACTGGCACGCTTATAGCTGTAATGTTCCTTTCCCTCAGCGCAGCTCCCATTTCACGGCCGCCGTGCTGGTCAGCAACTTTTTTCCCCCACATTTCAGGCGTTCATTTCATTAGCGCAGCACCCATCTCACCGCGCTGGTCAGTAATGTTCATTTTCCAGATTTCAAGCGTTTATTTCTCTCAGCGCGGCTCCCATCTCACGGTCGCCACGCTGTTCAGTAACTTTTCCCCCACATTTCATGCGTGTATTTCTTTCAGCGCGGCTCCCATCTCACGGTCGCGGCGCTGTTCAGTAGCTTTTCCCCCACATTTCATGTGTGTATTTCCTTCAGCGCGGCACCCATCTCACGGCCGCCTTGCTGTTCAGTTACTTTTCCCCCACATCTCATGTGTGTATTTCTTTCAGCGCGGCACCCATCTCACGGCCGCTGCGCTGTTCAGCTGAAGCGGAGTTTTAATGTGCCTTCTGGTTGTCACCGAGGCACAAAAGAATGCAGAAAAGCAGTGTGACCTTTCACGTAAAAAAAGGAGCAATGAAGAGTGGTTGCGTTACAGTGTGTGAAACCATTAAACCTGGAATCTGCCCCGGTTGCTCCCTTGGTTTGAAAACTGCAGCATCACACTCTGCACATGCTGCTTCTTACAGAGATATCCAGCCTGCGTGACTGGGACACACAAGTTGCTCACTCAGCAGCACTGTTTGCTTTACCGTGAAAATAACAAAGCCTTTTATTTCTGTTTTGAAAACCTGCAAGCTTGCATCGCTTGCAGGTTTTCAAAAACATAAATAAAAGGCCTTGTCATTTACAATGACAATAGCTCAAACTCTCGCAAATGCGAGACCTATTGCATTGCAAATGCTTGTTTGAAATTATTTGGTCTGCAGACTCTGGACCTAATAATTTGAGGCATAGGGACCCGGGTCCTGTTACATGCTGCAGGAACAGGTAATGCAGGCAGGAGCAGAAGACAGCCCAAGCCAAAGCCCTCAGCAGCATGAGGTGAGCGACAATGCTTCTCCTGACCAGGTTCAACTCTGTCCTGATCCATTGCTCCCTAACGTGCCCCTCAACCCCCCCACCAGTCCGCCCACCTCCAAATCACATTCGCACTGACCCCTTTCCACCTGCTCTGAGCAGACATAAAATGTCAGCAGTTTTCTGGCTGAACTGTGAAAAACTGTATGGAAACAAACCAATACCTGCTTATGCAGTTATTACATATTCTGAGGAGAAAAGTTCTAATCATAAGAATTTGGTGCGGTGAAGCCATCCGGATCAGCGATTTCAGACCCTCGGTATCCCAGTGTTAGACCTGACATCCTTAGGGTGGTCTTTCCCCAAACCTTTCGCCTGCTTACCTCCAATTTTTGCTGATTCTTTTTGTTGCCCTTAGGAATCTAAGCACTTTACCACTGCCAACCAGTGCTAAAGTGCACGTGCTTCTCCCCTAAAACATGGTTTGATTGATGTAACGACAATTGGCACACTTAATTTACTTGTAAGTCCATAGTACGGTGCACTACATGAGCCCAGGGCCTCTAAATTAAATTCTACTAGTGAGCCTGAAAGCAAAAGACACACAAATGATGGACAGAATGCAGAACAAAACAAATCAAAACATTCCCCTCCAGTCAAGAGATCTTTGTTAAATCCATCGTTCTTTTGCCCACCGTGCCACCCCAGTTTAGACTCAGCCATATGCAAATCAGTCTTAACCCTGCTCCACATGGGAACATTCCAGCCAAGCCAGGTCCTCCTTGGACCTGAAACAAGCATCCTGGGACCGGTTTCAGGGTATCACCCCTCATCAGCCAGGCTAGCTTAACTCAAGTGGCACAGTGAGCCTGGGACCCACGTCTGGGCATACCCGGTGCACTTAGGGCAAGAAAGCAAAAGACACACAAATAATAGACGAAATGCAGAACAAATCAAAACATTCACCCCAGTCAAGAGATCTGGGTTAAATGCATCGTTCTTTTGCTCACCATGCAACTCCTGTTTAGACCCAGCCATATGCAAATCAGTCTTGACCCTGCTCCAAATGGGAATAGTCCAGCCTGAACTGCGAAGCCAGGTCCTTCCTGGACCAGAAACAAGCCTCCTGGGGCCTCCAGCACTGATTGTGCCACCCACATAAGTAGCACTTTAAACATGTCTTAGGCCTGCAACTGCAGAGCCTGTGTGTGCAGTTTACACTGCCATTTCGACTTGATATCTAAAACCCCTTGCCAAGCCTTAAACTCCCCTTTTATTGTATGTGTCACCCCTAAGGTTAGCCCTAGGGAGTCCATAGGGCAGTGTACTATGTAATCAAAAGGTAGGACATGAACTTTAAGTTTTGCATGTCCTAGTAGCGAAACTCATTTGTCACGATGCCTATCCCTCTCATAGGTCAACAATGGGGATTCCTTATTACATTTAATAAGCTGTAATTCCTAATTGAGAGAAGGTAGTGTAGTCATGTTTAGCACCTCTGGAATGGTAATGACAAATCCTCTTTAATGGCAAAGTTGGATTTGAAGTTACCATTCTGAAAATACCACTTTTCGATGTAGGTAATTTTCACACTCTTAACCATTTGGTGTTTGCTATCTGTCTTTAATCACTGGCTGGGCTGGGTGACAGTTCACTTTGTGTATTCCATCTGGATAGTCCCACACAAAGGAAAGCTGGGTGTGATCTCATGCATCTTCCTGGGAGGAAGAGAGGGAGGAGCTCAGCACAGCCTCACACTTACCCTTGAATAGGCTGGACCATGCACACACACAAACGACTGCATACCCCCGTAGGGAGTCTGAAGCCAGGCCCTGAAGAAAGGACCTCTGTGTACTTCAAAGACCCTTCTTTGAAGTCGCCCTCACTTCAAAGGCACAACTGCATATAAGCACTGGACCTCTGACCCTTCCAGCTCTGTACACTTCTGGACCTGAAACAACATGCCAAGAGGAAGGACTGCTGTGCTGAGGACTGCTACGCTGCTGGAATGCTGCTCTAGAAGACTATTGCCTTGTTGTGCTCTCTGCTGTCTGCTGCTCCCTCTGGCTGGACGCACATCAACTGACCAAGAGTGACTCCAAGGCTAGCTGACTAGCCTCCTGTTCTTCAAAGACTCAGGGACATCAACGTTTTTAACCCTGCTCCTGTGCCTGTTTCACTGGAATTGAACCCAGGTGCTTGCTCCAGTGGAAACAATGCCTCTTCTGCTGCGACGAGCAGAACGGACGTATCGCCGCAGTTGCAAGAACAGAACGGGCGCATCGCACTTGGCACTAGCACATCACCATCAGAATCGCAGCATCGGAACTGCCGCATCACTGCCACAGATGATAGATGATCGATACATCCCTTCGCTTGTGTGAAGAAACCTGGCGCATTGTCTTCAGAACCAATGCTTCACCATTCTTGCGTGAGGAAAATCAACGCATCTCATATTACGACCAGGATTAAGGTACTTTGCTCAGTGGGCCCTGCATGTGTCCTGTATCTGGCTCGCGCGCCATCGCAGTCGGCCTGAACTCTAGACTTGGTCCCGGTACAGGGCAACCAATTATCTCTTTATTTGCTATTTGCTTCTAAGCGCTATTTTTGCATTTAATCTCTAAAAATTCATATCTCGACTTCTACTTGTTGGATTTTTGCCATTTTGGTCTTGTTTTATTTATAAAATTGAGTTCTATTTTTCTAATCTGTTCTCGAGTCTTTTGTGGTGTTTTCACTTTGTTACTGTTTGATGTGATGAACAAAAACTTTACACATTAAGTTAAGCCTGGCTGCTCTGTGCCAAGCTACCAAAGGGTGAGCACTGGTAATTTATTGTATGTATCTGACTTAGCCAGACTTGTGGTTCTTGCTTGGACAGGATGCATGCATCTGCCAACCAGAAACCCGATTTGTAACACCCAGCAACAAATCCCACCATATTTGTAATGAGTGCCCTCGGCCCTCTTGCTTAAAAAATAGACTGCTAAGTGCAAAGAGCTCCAAAATAAATGTAATATCTACTAAAATATGCAAGGCAATGGACAAAGGTTTCTCTCTCAAAATGTGTACATTAAAGGGCTTTTTAAAAGCTTTTATATAAAGAACTGACTTAAAGAATTAACCGCTTAACCGCGGCGGCAATTCCGCCGCGGTGCGGCGGTTTTATTGAGTGGGCGGGGCCGCGTCGGCCAACGGACGTGCGCAGCACTACGGAGGTAGTGCTCGCGACGGCCGTTGGCCGACGGGCGCACGGAAGGGGTTAAAATAGATTTTTTTTTTAGAAGGGTATGTGCACGTCAACAGCTATGCATAAAAACATGGAATTGATATACGGTAGAACTCTCCTTCAAATTTTGATATTTATATGGATGTTTTCATCGAAAAGTATTTTTGCAGGGTTTTTCCATCAAATAAAAAAAAAGTCACAATGTGAGAAGAGAGATGTTAGAAATGGGGTTTCCGGTTGGCTAGGGTAGGCAGAACACGCCACTCTAGTCAGGGCAAGGGAGTTACACGTTGAAATTAACCCCTGGTAGCTTGGCAGAGCAGTCAGGCTTATCCCAGAGGCAATGTGTAAAGCGGTTGTGCAACACACTCACACAGCAGCGACACACTAGGCACACCACAAAAGAACTCCAACAAGGTTATATAAAAATAGCCTTTGTATTATCCATAAAAACACATTAGAACCCAATCACATATAATACACTGTGCCACTAGGTACTTGTCATGACTTCACAGGGATTACATAAATCACTAGGCCAATCGGGCCACTGTCATAAAATATCACTGTTAGGGTGACCAGTAACTACTGGTAGGATTGCACTTAGCACAATACGTTATGCATCCATATCATCACCACTGTACACATGGGTGCCCCTTCCTGGTGATTGCGAGATATGAACAACAGCAGCACATCCTAATATCAGGGCACAATATGAGGCATAACCAAAATAATGGTACTTAGCAGAGCACATTACTCATAGACATCATCAGCAGTGCACCATAGTGAATACTTATCAGAGTGCACCTTCCACAAACACATCCTGCCCCTCTTGGGCATATGCAGATCACCAATACTATAGTTAGGGTGCAGCCCAGACACTGTCACCATAGTTACATGAGAACCCTACTGGTGATGTCAAGGTACCCTTCCCTCAGGGCACAACCCAGGCATTTTACCTGGTAGGCCACAACAGTCTCCCCCATCGTAGGCTTCCGGGCTACCTGCCCGCCTACCACAGGGGATGCGTGAATGTCCGTCTCGGGGGCGTCCGTTGAGGTCTCGCCCTGGCCTAACCCCACAACGAATGACTTCACTGCCTAGCGCACCAAATCGGGGGCGGGGATGCAATACGCTCTCCCTTTAACTTGCCTGTGGCGCCCCCTCTGAGCGCGGCCACCCAAGCGACCTTCTCGTGGCGCAGCTGGACCCAGACGGGCTCTCTTCCCAGTGCGGTCCTCCTGGTTAGGGACTCCTCTGCCTCGAAGCACCGCTGCCCACTGCGGTGTCCTCACTCGGCCTTTGCTCCTTTTTTTTTTTTTTATCCTCATTCGCCACCACCCTCACTTCAAAACACACCCTAGATATCTGTACCCGCACTCAGCAAGCTGAGGAACGTAGGCCATTGCAAGTGGAGACCCGCCTACTGGTACCAGACCAACTTGGGGATCAATGAAGAAACCAACTAAGATACCTCTTCTGCCAAGCTCCAAGAGCTAGATGACTCTCGTCGTAGAACTACCAGAGAGACTGGCAGTACCCGACTTAGCCCGAAGAGTATTAGCGGCATAATCATAGGACTCAGGGAAAAGAAAAAAAAGCACTCAGCCCATCACCTCTGAGCCCCATCTGAGTTGCAAGAGGTTCCAAAATGCTCTCTTCTTTTTACTACCTGATCTGGCAAGATCCAACTTAGAAACCGCCAACACTGAAGTCTGCCAGTCTAAGAAAGAGGGGGGGGGGGTTGATTCTGTCCATCTTATACAGATTTGTCTCCTAGCCAGGAGGATAGCATAGAAAAGCAGAGCTCCAGCAGGACCGGTAACTTTATCTGCAGAGCCAAATATGATTAAGGGTAAATCGATGTTAATAGGACATCCCAGGGTGCTTGTCAAAAAGTTTCCAACACTATCCCAAAAGGAAGCAAGGGTTGGACATTCCTTGAACATGTGGATGTCAGAGGCAGAAACCTGCCCACATTTCCTGCAACTCACCGGTGGCCTTTTAGTAATTTTTGACAGTTTGTGAGGAGAAAAATAGACCCTGTGGATAGTAAATAGGTGGTTCCTTTTTAACCAGGCTGGTTTCACTACTTCATTTAAGGTCTTACAAGAATTCTGCCACAATTGAATACAGTCCTGTGCAGGTAAGGAGGCACCCCACAGTTCTTCAGCCAGATTGAATTCGCCATCCACATCTTCAAGCATGGCCTGATACCAAAAAGAAACTTCCTTCTTCCCAGGGGGCTTGGTCACAAGCTGGCGTTCTAAGAAGCTGCCACAACCCGCGGCGTTCTTACAATTTAGTTGTGGGTGGGATTGAACCCAGCTTTCCAATTGAAGATATTTAAATCTGGAAAGACCTACTCCAACCTTGTCCTCCAGTTGTTCCCATGAAACAAGGGTACCTCCAGGGAGCAGGTCCCCCCAAACCGCTAACCCAGCTTCTCTCAAAGGTATTGCCAACCTGTCCTTTAAACACTCTGGAGCCCCCGGAGAATCCCATAGGGGAGCCAAGCTGGAAAAATAACCAAGCGCCACTGAACCCCTCAATTTGGCCCAAGTTTTAGCCAGGCCCTGAAGAACCTTCAGCTTGACTTTTTTTTAAAACTTCGGGTCCCCGAATTTAAACAGGAAACCCTCCTCTGAAAATTTGGCACCTCTAAGCATAGCCAAAAACATCCCCCCCGCGCCAGTGTTCACAGGCATTCTCAACAGCATACGTGAATGTGAAAGTTGGAAAGCCCAGGCGTATAGCTGGAGATCTGGTAAAGCTTAGCCTCCCTTTTCTCTCCTCCGCCTCAGCTTTTTCCAGGCAATCCTGGGTGATTTATACGCCCAGACAAATGAGTTGATTTCACTCTGTAACTTATCGATGGTAGATTTTTCAAAATGAAGGGGAATACAGTTAAAAAGGAAGGTGATCTTAGGGAGTATCGACATCTTAATCAAATTGACCCTGCCTATAATGGATAGGGGAAGTAGGGCCCAAGATTTCATTAGCCTCTGACAATCCCTTGCCACCATAAACCATGTTGGTCTCAGCGATCTTAGTGATGTCTTGAAGAACATTGACTCCCAAGTATCTCATTTTGGAACTGATCTGGTGCTGGTGCTGAGTCTCTTCAAGATTCCAAGTCATGATTTCCGTCTTCGAGGCATTGATTTCATAGCCTGAGACAGAACCGAACTCCTGGGCTAGACTAATGACGGCTGGAAAAGCTGACTGTAAGTTAGCAGAAAAAACTAAGATATCGTCAGCGTACAGGGCAACCTTCCTCTCCCACTCCCCATACTTAAAAGGCTGGATATTAGGATCATCTCTAAGCCGTTGAGCGAATGGCTCAATATATAGATCAAAAGGAGAGGGGAGAGTGGGCAACCCTGTCTGGTACCTCTTGAGATCTTAAAGGAGTCAGTAATATTCCCATTAACAAGGAGACTGGCAGTTGGATTCTGATAAATCAACTGGACCATGCGACAGAAATTTTCCCCTAGGTTAAATTTCCTCAAGACCTCCGACAGGTAGATCCAATTCACTCTGTCGAAGGCCTTGGTAGCGTCTAAAGTCATGGCTGCTAATGGAAGGGAATATGCAGAAGCCAGATCAATTGCGCCGATAAAGTCATAGGTGAGGTCCGAAAGCTGCCGGCCCCTGACGAAGCCCTTCTGATCTGAGTGGAGAATATCTCCCACCACGAGACCCAATCTCGCTGCTAAAATTGAAGTAAAAATTTTATAATCGGCATTCAAGAGTGATATAGGCCTATATGACCCACAGCTTGATGGAACTTTCCCAGGTTTCAAAATCAAGATTATTGTGGCGTCATTCCACAAAGCTGGGAGCCCTAGGCCGGCCTCTAACACCTGATTGAAAAGCAACGTCAGAGTGGGGATGATCTTATCCCCCAGCATCTTGTAGATCTCGGCTGGAAGGCCGTCAGGGCCCGCTGCTTTCCCGTTCTTACAGCGTTGGATAGCTTCTCTGACCTCGGTCTGAGTAAAAACCTGATCTAAATGCAGTTGTTGATCGGACTTCAGGGAGAGAAGAGGAATATCTCCCAGCCAACTCTGAACACTGAGAATATCCAGGCTTTTATCTTCACAATAGATGTCCTGAAAATAGGTCTGAAAGGCCTGACTAATTTCCCCATCTGAAGAAAAGGTATCGTTACCACTAATGATTTCTTTAATATGGTTCCTCGCCTGGTCTGCTTTAGACTTCCACGCAAGGAGCTTGCCTGCCCCTTCCCCATACTCGAAGTGGGCAATCTTGCTTGCCTCCCATCTTCGAGTAAGCCTAGAGTGCAAGATGTTCTCTAACTGGCCCTTTAGACTATCCAACGTAGCCTTCTGTTCTTGCTGGATTTCAGGGGAGGCTTGGCTAATTAAGTCGGCCTCAGCAAACTTCAGCTTTCCTTCAATAGATAAGATCTCTTCTTTGTATCTTTTGTTTCTAAAGCATGACCTGCTGGTAATTTGGCCTCACAAAAAAGCTTTTAGAGAGTCCCATACATAAGTTATGGAAGTCGACCCTAAGTTCGTTTACAGAAACCATTCGGTGTCTTGTTGTAGAAAATCAATCTCCTCTTCTTCCAAGAGTAAGGAACGGTCGAACGACCATGTCCTGATAGGACAAGATAATGGACATTCTAGACCCAAAAGGATACCATACCTGAGTGATCTGAAAGATGGTTAGCCAGGTATAAGATTTTATTGACTCTGCCTCTTAGCGAGTTACTTATCAGCACATAATCTATTCTAGATTGGTGCCGATATTTGTAGTTTCGAAACGATACGCCTGGCAGCTGACCTGATCTTTCCCTCCAAATATCTGAGAAAGCGAGTTGCTTTATTGCCTCTAATAAGAAGTCCTGAGATTTTGAGGGGACCATGGCTCTACTGTTTGGAGTCTTATCCAATACGGGGTTCAAGACGATATTAAAGTACCCAGCTAGAATTATCGGTTCAGTAAAGTCTAATAAATGAGAGAAAATAGTCTTAAGACAGGAGGGGTCATCTTGATTGGGTCCATAATATCCAACCAGGGTAAACAATGTCCCCATTATCATAACTTTAATGATAGCCCACCTGCCACCTGGGTCAACTAGCTGCTGTAAAATATGCGCCTTGGCTGATTTCTTGAATATAATTAGGACCCCTCTGATATTTGCTGTCTGACTAGTGCAGACGTACGAGCCCACCCATCTTTGGTTTTTAAAGAGAGAGACTGTCTCTTCTTTGAGAAGATGTGTTTCCTGAAGAATAATGACCTGAGCTGGTGAATCTTGAAGATACTGTATGATCTTATCTCTTCTCGGTCTAGTACGCAAACCATTGACGTTCCAGGACAAAATCTGTATAAGACTCATGGTGGATCAAACGGGAAACCTAACATTAAAAGAGGAATTTGAATTTGAAATGACCAACACCAGCACTTAAACCAACCTAGTTCCAAAGCCATTACTTTAGGAATGAGGTAGGTACAATCAAAATAAGGGAGAATGAGGATTTTTTTTGTTTTTTTAGTCTGCTGCACCCACCCCCTACCCCTACCCCAGTGCTCCCCCCCAACCCTCCCCCCACCCCTGGGAACCCTTACCCCAATCATCTGGACAAATGGAGTCCAGGCAATTGCATCCCGGAGATGCCCCCCCAACCAGTTACATTAGAAAAAGAAAAGAGACAAAAATGGAGAAGAGAAAATGCAGAGGGATCCTATCTACCCTATGAGGCAGTCGGGACCAATTTAGAAGGGAAGAAAAACGAATAAGTATACTCTTTTACTCCCATTTCTTCTCCTCTCTTTAGTGTTATTATTTCCTTTTAATATGGGCCCCACTCACCCCTGATCCCTTATTATGCTGATTTCAGCACAAAAGGAGAAGGAGAAGGCTGAACCTTCACTTAATAGTACCACTACTACCCCAACCAAACGCTACCCCCAACTGAACCCCCCAACTGAACCTAACCCTTATGATCCCCCCTTGCTAATACTATCAAGCAGCTCATCCGCCTCCTGCACCGTTCTTATATTGTGCATTTTATTATTGTACATCACTTTTAAGAAGGCCGGGAATTTTAGTTGGGCTACTGCGCCTATTTTTTTGAAATCCTCCAACCTCCTACCCAGCTCCCACTGCCTCTCCAAAGTGAACCTCGAGAGGTCGGACCGGATCTCAAATGAAAACTCTTTTGCCCGAACTGTTTTCAATTTCAATGCTGCGTTAAGGATTTTATCTTTTAGAGCAAAGGTGAGAAAATTAATAAGAATTTTCCTGGGTTTGGATCTATTGGGATTTCTTCGAAAAGGATCCCTATGCACCCTCTGTATATCCTGACTTAGTGCTTCTTCTGAATCCTCGAGCTGTAGGGAGGTCTTAAGTAAAGAGACAATGTAAGGTCGGATATCGGATCCTTCGCTGCCTTCCGGAACATTCAGTAAGCGTAGGTTATTCCTACGTGCATTGTTCTCTAACTTTTCCATTCTGTCGCTGAGATCCATGCGTTCTATCTTTAGCAATTGAATGTCCGACTTCGCTCGTCCAAGGTCCTCTTTTAAATCACCAACACTATTCTCGAGGGTTACAGTCCTGGAATTTAAGAGGTCCACTTTTTTTTCCAAGGATTCACAGAAGTTCCTGATTTCTCCTTGATTAACTGCAGATACTGCAAAGCCCTTTTTATATCTTCAGATAATGTTGTAAAAAGAGCTTCCAAGCCTGAGGGTGAAGATGATGGTAAGATAAGGAGCCCTCCTCTTGTTCCCCCCTAGAGTTACCGTTAAGAACTGCTAGTGGCTGTGGCTGTGGTAGTTGCAGTGGCTGTTGCTGTGGCTGAATCTGGTTCAGAGAGCAAGCCAAGGAGTTAGCGTTCGCACCGTTCTCGGGCCCCAAAGGCCCCAAAGGTACCCCTAAGTTACCCTGATGGGAGACCTGGTCTAGTGCTAACTCCATACTGCTGTCAGATACCGTTATCAATGGTAATGTTGATGCTACGGAGGTGTCCATGCTTGCCAAGCTCCGCTCAAGAGATCCGGCCTGCACAGTGATAACCAGAACCTCTGGTTGGACCCTGAAATAGGAACGTAGTGACGGGGTCACCCTAACTCAGGTATTTGCGGAATTACTTTTTTGCCTTTTAGGTTTTATAGATCTTCCCTTGACCTGGTATATCTGAAAGGCAGAGTTGCTACTTGAAGCCGATATGTCAATGGCGGAAGGGGACTCAGACCCCCCGAGGACGACCTTACCAGTGCTCGGATCTTGAGACAGCTCTGAATCCTTTCTAAGGCTATCTATACTGCCAGAGTTATTTTTTATATTTGCCTTAGCCCGTCCGCAGCTCCCCACAGCACCTTTCCTCTGCTTCTTATGGCCCCTTCTAGTAGTAGTGGCTAATTGCGATGTAACTTTAATGGGAGAATAAGCCTCCTGTGTGGATGTAAGGGTCTGGGGGGTTTGACCCCCAGGGGCCAAAACCTCCTGCAATTGCTGCTGAAATTGAAGAGCTGAACCCCCAGTCCCTGTCTCTACCCCGGCGCCTAGCTCCGGTGTAGCGGCAGAGACCTCCGCAGTCTTACCGCACCCTTCCCGCAGAGTCCTCTGATCAGCCGTTTGACGAAAGAAGCCGCTGATGCTGACTCTGCCATCGCTCCCCCGGAGATGGCCTCGCGCGGCCGCCTTGCGTCCTCTGCGGAGCTCCAGGCCGGCTTCCAACCAGCGGGGCGGCGTAGGTAGGCGTCTACCCACCTCACCTCTACACATCCCAAGCCGCCCAAGCTTGACGCGGCGGACAGCAACCACGCCGTGAAAAAGAAACAAACAAACCCGCCTCGAAAAAAGACGGGAAGAAGACTAAGAAGGCAGGGAATCAGGAAAGCACACGCCGATGAAGTATTGCTGTTCTCCGATTAGATTATCTCATTGTCTCGGTTCAGTACCTTCGATGGCTGGAGCGGGAGCTCCGGGTGCTAGCGACTACCAACGTGCAGCCGCCATGTTCCCCTCGGCCTTTGCTCCTTGTGCGAGACATGTGGGCAGCCCCCCGTTAGGGCTCTTTTCACCACGGCTGCCCAATACCACGCTGTGCAGCTGCTTCGTTCTACAACAGAGGCAGTGGCTGAGCGAAGTCTCCACTGATTCCACTGTCCTTGGCCACGCCTACATCCAGGTTCGGCCTCGAGCATGTCACTCCTGCCTGGCTTCCGGCTCCTCCATCCCGGGGGGCTGGTTGCCAGGCAACGCCTTGACTACAAGCTGCCGCTCCGGGGCGGGTCATTTCTTACAGCCACGGCCTCCGCAGGTATTTTTAAAGGAAACGGCTCCAGGGCACAGCGCTCTTGAGTGCCAAACAACAAAGAGCTCCTGTTAGAAATGGGGGTCTCTAGTTGGCAGAGGTAGGTACCTTTGTCCAAATAGGGACCCTTGCTTCTAGCCAGGGTAAGGGGAATACACACTTTAGATAACCCCTGCTCACCCCATTGGTAGCTTGGCACAAGCAGACAGGCTTATCCCAAAGGTAATGTGTAAAGTATTTGTACCAACACTCACAGTGACCCAGTGAAAACACCACAAATGGACAACACACCAGTTTAGAAAAATAAAATATCTTTATCTAAACTTAACAAGAACAAAACAACAAAAATCCAACATACACAGTTAAAAATATGACTTTCAAAAAGGTTCCAAGAACTTGTGCCATAGAAAACAAAAAGTACCTGTAGTTGCGTCAAAATTCACAAGGCCAAACAGCCGCAGAGTCGGAAACAAAGAGATGCGTCACTCCTCAGACCTTGGGAAGGCGATGCGACAGTCCCGCTGCAAGCAGAGGAAGAGGTTGCGTCGAATCCGGTCTGTATGGGGAGTGATGAGTCGATTCTTCGTGACGGTTCCGGTCCACAGATGATGCGTCGGGAAAACTTGCTGCACAGAGACGATGCGTGGAAATCCAGGATGCATCGGTGATCGTTGCGGCGGCGGCGAGCGGCACTGAGTCGGTTTTCTTCAGTCTCGATCCCTCGATGCGTCGATTCTTGCAGCAGCGAAGGGCGCTGTGTCGGGTTCGCAGCGGCACAGCAATGTGTGGAAATTCTTCTTGTGCTGTGGAGATACGTCGGAAAAACAGCCGCAAGAAGAGCGATGCGTCGATTTTTGCAGTTCTTCAAGTTTATTCTTTCTTCCAGCTCCCAAACAGCAACAACAACCTCCAGAGGTCCAAAACTGGCAAAGGCACCCTCTGGCAGGTCAGAACTCACAGCAGCAGAGTTCAGGGGAGCTGGGGGTGAAGTCTTTGTGTACCTGAGACTTCAGAACAGGAGGCCAGCACACACAGGCCCTTGGAGATCTCCTTCAAGCAGGGGACACAGCACACAGCAAAGTTCTTCTCCTTTCCTCTGCAGCAACAGCAACTGCAGGCCAGCCCCTTACAGCACACAGCACAGGGGCAGTACTTATCCTCGGTCTCTCCAGCTCTTCTCCTTGGCAAATGATCCTCTTGAATTCCAGGAATGATGTAAAGTTCTGGGGTCGGGCCCCAATATTTATACAGCAAAATCCTTTGTTCTCTGGTGGTAGAAAAGCCCTGTGCTCAGTCAAAACCAGTTCTGTCCTCTCTGGTGTAGCTTCCTGGCAGGAGGTGGAGACAGTATTGTGGAAGGCAGACCCGACCCATTCAGGTGAAAGGAAATCTCCTCCCCCTACTCTAAATGCAGCCCAGGTCTATTCAGCCCAGCCCTGACTCATCCAGACTCTCTGGAGCCACTGCACATCCCCATCCCCTGTCACTCCAGAGCCAGACAGTCAATACTCATCCCAGCAGAGGCACACTGGATGGGAAGGCAAGAAAATACCTACTTTCTAAAAGCGGTATTTTCAAACACAGAATGTAAAAATCACCCTCACTAAAAGATGCATCCTGACATTCTGAGTTCAGGCATACCAAACTTTATTTTCCTATCTTGTTCCCAGGGGTAGTTATGCTTATAAAATGTTATAAGCAAAATCCCCATTCTATCCTATGGGAACAGATAGCATTGCAATAGTGAAAAATGAATTTGGCCAGTGGTGGCTAATGACATTTGAAAGTGGTGGGACGTAAAGTTTGTGTCGTAGTGCACCGTGGCGAGCAAGCGCAGCGAGCGAGCCCGAACATCTTAAGGAGGGTTCGGGGGTGTTCTCCCCCCGAGAAAAGTTTGAAAAAAGAGTGGGTAAATGGTGCATTTTCAAGCAAATTTGAGAAGCAGGAAGGTTAATAAAGCAATTGTGAAAGTGCAGTTATTACATTAATAAAGGGATGTCATATAACAACATGTAGATAGAAATGTTTCTGAAGCTAGGCCCTGCCAGTGCCACGCACCTCTGAGCAATATACACGCTGTGTGCCAGCAGGGCCTAGCGTCAGAAACATTTCTATTGTTATGTTTTTGAAGCTAGAGAGTGGTAGAGAGGCGTACACACTATCAGCCAGGGGGCTCACCACAAAGACACTGTCATGGTGTGAGCTGCCACAGTGAGGTCAGGACACGGCCTAATAACCTGCACTAATGGTGGGTGTGCTTGTGAAGTTCACTCACTAAGCCCTCACATACACTCTGTGACCCATACACTGTCAGCCAGGGGACACACCACAAAGACATGGTGTGAGCTTCTACAGTGAGCTCAGGACACGGCCTACTAACCTGCACTAATGGCGGGTGTGCTTCAGAAGTGCACCCACTAACCCTCACCTGCATTCTGTGACCCACACACTGACAGCCAGGGTGCTGAATACTAAGGCTGTCTATACTTTTTTCACCTCATGCTGCTTTTCATCCACCAATGTACTCTTTCTGTCCCTGCCATCCTTGTAGATGTACGTTTCATTCCTGCATTCTCCATTTTCCACTATTTTGCTGTCTTTGACCTCCTCCTTCTTTCACATATTGCTGCTTTTCTCACTCACTCTCGCTCTCGGATAAAGTCTGATGATTAAAAATAAGTCCTGGTCCCCCGAAAGAGTGCCGGGGGGTCCCACCTGCAAACACAGCTCCAGTTAAGCATTGCGCTTCCCACAGTAGCAGCCTCTTTCACTGTGACCAGCTCTGCTAGCACCATCATCGGTGCCACACACGTTAAAGAGGGGGATACATGTCTCCACTTGTCATGTCCGTTAGAACGTCCTTTCTGTCTTGTCTACCTCTTTAACGTGTTGAATCGATGACGGTGCTAGCAGAGCGTTATTCAGATCTGCTGTTATTTAAAGTCCAGTATTTACAATTTCTGTCTCGAAATTGTGTTTATTGAGGGCAGGTGAGGAGCAGTTGGCGCTCCTGGGTTTACAAATAGCCCTCCTGGTCACAGTGAATGAGGCTGCCACTATGAGAGAGTCGGTGCTTATCAGCTCAAATGAAGTAAATAAAGGTCTTTGCAAAATCTGACTAGAATATACTTTGCAGCAAAGTTCAAAATGAATAACAAAAAGATGAACTTGCATACTTTCACTGACAGAAGTGAAGCAAAAACGGCGATAAGTAACTCGGCTGTCACCGTACAGGACTGTCGCTGCATGCTGCACACCAACGCCTGCCCAATACACCCCCCCTCCCCGCCGCCACCCAACCTTGCAAGGTTTCACAAACTTAAAAAGATTACCGTGTCAAAAATAAAATACTGAATACGTAACTCAAGCTGACCCTGTTACGTCCGCATTGGGAGCGGGCTCTCTTAGACATGTTAGCTGAATAAAAAAACACTATCACTCGAAGGCTACAGAATGATTACTGTACAGTACGGAAATAGTGTTTTCAAGTGCTTATGATTTCTGCGGATACAGTTACAAACTAGTTTAACATTTTGTTTTCAGTGATATACATTTAATGAAAAAAAACAACGTGAAAAGTTTCATTAAAAGGAGCATGATATCACAGAAAAACACTCTTAAAATGATTATAAGATAAACATGTTGCCTCAGGAAGTGTAAAGAGGAATATTTTCCACGTGTAAAGAAACCAAATGTCTAGGCAGCAGACAACTCAGGATTCACGTTCTCTGCAAGCAATCCATTAAAGAGGCAAGAGTTATACAATACAATACAATTTCAGGCGGGTAACCCAAAATATTTTTCCTGTTTGGGAATGCCAGGGACAGCCTGGTGGTCTGGAACAGGGAGACAAATAATTGGCCCTAACCTGCTGGGAGAAAACTCTGAGTGAGTCGGCGACATTTATTTTTTGTTCTTCACACACGAGCTCCTCCTTAGGGATTTGCCGATTTCACAGGTTGGGTTTTCTGGCAGGTGTAATTGAGCGCGTTGTTTCCGCATCGGATAAATCTGGGTGTGGGGACACCAGCCCCGCTAATAACTGTGCAGAGTGGAATCCCCCCGGGAATTCTGATCCACACAGGTCATAATCGGGTGAAATCGGATTTTATGACTGATAAAATCGGGTGCGTTCTTCCTGCTCCAATCTGGGTGCGAGAACTCTACTCATTACCCCCTCATGGGTCCTCCCCGTCCCAGTCCTTACTACGTGAGGCAGTCCTGCCTCCACCCAGCCAATCACAACGCCAGTATCAAAAGTCTACATAAGCCCCGCCCACCTACCGCCATGCCTGTTTTTTTTCTGCTCCCACGGCATTCGGAACGCTGGTGCTCCCGGTTCCGGTCTCTGATTCCAGTTTCCTTTGGTTTGGGGGTACCGTGAGTTTTCAGTATTTGTCATTTCTTGTGCTTCTTTCGTTTTCTGTAAATTTGCACGGCGCGGCCGCTCCGGTCCTCCGGTCGGCCACGCTCCTGTTCTGGGGTCAGGGCGCTCCCCGCTCATGTGCTAGGCTGGGGCGGGTAGCTCTCTTGGTGTCCTGGCCTCGGGTCGTTCCGGCGCTGCTGCTCTATTGCAGCGTCCGGCCCCCGCGGCCATGCTCTTTGTGATCTGTGGCTGTGGGTGGAGACTACAGGGCTGCCCTTTTTTTATTTCAATGATCCAGTCTCACGTTACGAGACTTGGTGATTGGGGGCAGTATTTATTGGAGGTTGCTGGGCACTTCCTTTTGTTGTGTGGTGAGTTCCTGTTTGGTTTACTCCGGTTTTCTCACCATGAGTGAAGGGGCTTCTTCACCTGTGCCTGCTAAGACAGTTTCCAAACAGCATAATGTTCAGGATCTGCAGGAGGACGACGTTTTGCAGATTTCTAGGGCTGATTTACAGTACTTGATTAATTCTGCAGTCCAGTCTGCGCTGCTGGAGCCTGCAGCAAAGAGGGCTAAGGATGATGAGGAGGACATGGACATTTCACCTAAGGGAAAGTACGTCCAGGGCAAGGTGTTTTCTGATATGCTGGTCCATATTCGGGAGGTGCTTGGTTTTGACCCTAAATCCCTGGCTGATGAGGGGTTTTACGCACAGTAAAGTTCTTCTGTGGTGGATGACCTTCCCTTCCATGATGTCCTGAAAGATATCCTGACTAAGGAATGGCTTGAGGTGGACAAGCAGGGTATTCCGCGCTTTCTGGGATAGCGGTATCACCTGGCGGACTTTGACTCTCAGTTCCCTGCGATTCCAAAAGTTAATTCTCTTTTGTCCTCTATGGCTTCCGCCTCCTCTTCCTCTTTGTCGTTGGAGGAAGCTTCCCTGTCAGATCCGGTGGAGCGTAAGGTGGAGTCTGCTCTCAAACGTTCTTACGCCGCTTCTCATTTTGGGGTGCGTGCTAGCACTTATGCGGCCTATGCCTCGCAGGTCTTGCTGAAGGATTTTGAAAAGCTGTTTGACTGTCTTCTGGATCAGGGGGACTGTACTAAGTGAAGAAGTCCAGATCGTAGACAAGGTGGTAGGTTCCAAGATGTAGTTTATTATATTAAGTTCCAGGTAAGTAGATAGACGGTAGATTGTAGTAAGATGGTAAATACTAGTAATAGCTATAATAGCCCCACCAGGAGCAGCCTCCCTCTGCTCAGCCTCTCATCTTCAAAGGACACTCTCACCAAGCCCACACACCAACATTCCGTGACATCATACAACATTCTCCAGTCAATCAGGCTAAACAGAAGGGAAATTATTGGTGTAAAGAAAGAAGACAAGAAATCCCACTATAACATATCCTCTTTCTTTACATCAACAAAAGAAAAATAAAAGAATATGAAACAGGGTAAAAGATAGCAAGGAGTACTATCTTAAACGTAATAATACATATTAAGAAAATGCAATAATGCAATAACATAAAAATGCAATGCAATAATATAACAGCATTAAATGCATAATGCAATAGCATAAAAATACAATGTAATAATAAAACAGCATAGAATGCAATAATACAATAACAAGAAAATTGCAGCAAAACAATAGCACACACACCATCCCCTTTTCTCACAAAGGAAGGCAAAACAGAGAAAACAAAAACATATGCCAAGAAATGCGCACACCTGAAGGGACAAACAGTCTCAGGCAAAGCAAGAAAAGCAAAGCACGTACAACACTCGTACGCCTGATGTCTCAGGCACCCCTACACTCCGAAGATCCCATCAACGGCAACACAAGAATAGGTGGACAAGCAAGAGTCGTGAAATAAACAGCGAACCAGCACTGAAAAAAACTGACAGGACCAAAACAGGAACATAGAAAAGTACATATGTGACAAATGGTACTCAACAAGAATCCAGCAGGAGATGTACAGGGATACACTCACCCATGAAAAGTACAGGGATACACTCACCCATGAAAAGTACAGGGATACACTCACCCATGAAACAGAGAAAAATGTAGAGGGATACACTCACCCATGAAAACAGCATAAAATAAGGTGGGATACACTCACCCACAAAACAGAATGAAGAGAACTGGGATGCACTCACCCAAGAAAACAGAATAAAAAGTAATGGGATACACTCACCCATGAAAACAGCAAAAGACGTACTGGGATACACTCACCCAGGAAAACAGAAAAGAATGTAATAGGATACACACACGCATGTAAACAAAATGAAATAAATTGGGATACACTCATCCAAGAAAACATCTGAAGTTATGCTGAGATGCACACACTCACGAAAATAGCAAAAGAAACCACATGTAAATAACAGAATCACGCAAAGACTGGTAAAGGACCAGTACGTGAAAACACTATAGTCCAAACACTAGGGCTGCACAAGCAAAGAAACCAAATATGAGCAAATACGCTGTGCTGTAAACAAATAGATATAAGACTCAGTAAAAGCATAAATATCAAGCAGTAATAGGGGAAAATCCCTACAGCACCCAAACACAGCAACCTACGAATAGGCTAAAGACAAGAATAGCATGAGAAAAAAATAATAATATGACCGCAAGAACACTCACACCATAATAGGCATAGCGAACAAACATAACAAAGAGAAGAAAGTCATAAACTCGGTGAGCGATCTCTCACCCGACACCTTGACACAAAGAAAAGCCCTTATCCAAGAGCTGCATGTATCTGTCGCCTTCCGATATGCTGTTGCGCAGTAACTTCATTACAGATAGTGTCATTGCTTAGCGTGAAAAAAATAAACACCGATTTAGTATGTCATGCAATCTGGTGCAAAATGGTTGACAATCCATTATATCGGAAAACACGAGTCTAATAAAGAATAAGAGGGCTGCCCCACGATTGTGCCGAACATTGAATATTGGACAAGGTCTATGCGCACCAGTACCTGTAGCTGTTCTCACGAGGACACGAACTGCAACCGAAGCTGACAAGAGTAACTTCAAAACCTTGGTGCTCCATAACGACGATGTTCCCCATAACTTTATTGACAACCAAAATAATAAAAAAAAATGGTTGGCAAAGAGTGTACACCACCAGGTAAACACAAAGATTATGAACACCAAAGATTCTACAATCCCAAGATTGCGGCACGCATATATGACAGCGCGCCGGATGGCTTGCAGTAAAAGCGTGCACCAAAACGTTCTCCGAAGCACAAAGCTTGCACACGTCATAGGGAAGAGCATAGAGGCAGCGTAGAGTGCGCGCGATGGGCTCGTGAAATATTTGAATGGCAACAGTTGAAAAGCAGCAGTTTAACAGCCATGGTGCAGGGTTGAGCAGTTAAGGCAACGAAAAACAGCAAAAATAAAGTGCGCACACTGACCGGACAACACGTAGACATTGCCCCCCCAATATGCACAAATGCTCACCACAGATGCCGCTCCTTATATACAGGTTGCTGTGCCAGTTCCTCTTAGAAAGTCCCTTTGATGAAGTTCTTAGGCCTACAGGCAGTACTGCATTAGTGAAGAGTAGTGGGAGTGAAAATGCAGGTTCCTCAATGACCAATAGGCTGTTCTCATTCAAGGGACAGGGTGCCCACACAGTAAGGAGTGAACGCCTTGATCTGGAAGGCTTGTAGTTGAGGAGACAGTTCAAAGGAAAAGTCATACAGGTGACAGCAGGCTCCTCAGTAATGGTGACAGCAGGATGCAAGATGTCCAGATAGTGGAGGACACGTTTGTGAAATAGAATCTGGCACGCCCAGGTTGAGGCTGACCTGTATAGAGGTCACTGGTGGGGCTGGGGCTGCTAGTTTCTTTAAGATGACTTGAATATTCACGTAGATGCTTGAAGCTTGAATTTCCGTATGTTGCAGTTTCTTTGGTGGATTCCTTAGTTCCAGTTTCAGTAGCTTTCCAAGTAAAGTCCAACACTCATGGGTTTGTAATCCAGATCGTCGCCAAAATGTACTAAGAGAAGAAGTCCAGATCGTAGACAAGGTGGTAGGTTCCAAGATGTAATTTATTATATTAAGTTCCAGGTAAGTAGATAGATGGTATATTGTAGTAAGATGGTAAATACTAGTAATAGCTGTAATAGCCCCACCAGGAGCAGCCTCCCTCTGCTCAGCCTCTCATCTTCAACTGACACTCTCACCAAGCCCACACACCAACATTCCGTGACATCATACAACATTCTCCAGTCAATCAGGCTGAACAGAAGGGAAATTATTGGTGTAAAGAAAGAAGACAAGAAATCATACTATAACAGGGACCCTACTCCTGTGTTGGCTCAAATGGAGGTCTTGGTGCAATTCCTCTCGGATGTCACTTTCGATTCCTTGTGGGCCTTCTCCTCGGCTGCTGGGGCGGCGGTGGCTGGAAGGAGGGCTCTATGGACTAAACCATGGTGACTTGAGGCTGCGCAGAAGGCTTTGGTCCATAAACTTCCTTTTGAGGGTCCCCGTCTTTTTGGGGACGCTTTGAATTCGATGGTGCAGCGCTCTGCGGAGGAAAACAAGTTGTTGAAGCCTTTTCAGCCTGCGCCTAAGAAAAAGTATTTTTTCCAGAAGCAGGGGTTTCAGGGGTTTTGTCCTCTCAGCCCTTTCGTGGTCAGGCCCGAGGTCGGGGGGCCGCGTTCCATTATAACTCCCGGCCTCAGCAGCAGCAGCAGAATCCCTCTGGTGCGGGACAGAAGTGACTATGCTGTTGTGGGGGCTCGCCTCCGTTTGTTTCTGGACCGGTGGTCAGCTCTGATTTCCGACCAGTGGGTCTTGTCTGTCATCAGGTGGGGTTACCAGATTCCCTTCCGGGGCCCTCCCCCTCTGGATTGTTTTCTGGTTACCCCGTTGTCAAAAGACCCCGTGCGGCGGTCTGCCATGTTGTCCGGCGTCGCCATGTTGTTACAGAAAGGGGCGATTGTGCCGGTTCCAGTGGTAGAAGTGGGCCTGGGGTTCTATTCCCATCTGTTTCTGGTACCAAAGCCCGATGGTTCCTTCCGCCCCATTTTGAATCTCTGTTCCCTGAACAAGTTGGTGCGGTTGGATCATTTTCGGATGGTCACGTTACAGTCCGTCATTCCCCTCATCCGGTGGGCGATTTTTTGGCTTCTCTGGACTTGGAAGACGCCTATTTTCACGTTCCAGTCCATCCTGCCAGTCAGCGGTTCCTGAGGTTTGCGGTCCAAGGGATGCATTTCCAGTTTCAGGTTCTGCCGTTCAGCCTCTCCACTGCTCCCAGGACTTTTACCAAGGTATTGGTTCCTACTGTGGGGGCTTTGCAACATCGGGGTTTCTCCGTGTTTCCCTATATTGATGATTGTTTGGTCTCTGCTTCCTCCTTTCCTAAGGCTCTTCTGGTGGTGGAGGCTACGTTGACCCTGTTCTGGGAGCTGGGGTTCAAGGTGAATCTGGTCAAGTCTCATCTGGATCCTGTTCAGAGACTTCAGTTCATCGGGGGTCTGTTCGACACCTCTCAGGGGGCGATGTTTCTCCCTCCTGTTCGGATCCTTTCCTTGCAGACTCTGTTGCGGGATCTGTTGAGCTGTCCCTCTGCTCCGGCTTGTGTTTGGTTGCGGGTCCAGGGATTGATGGCTGCGACCACTGCTGTGGGTCCTTGGGCTCGTCTCCATCTCAAGCCCTTGGTGACTCATCTGTTGGCTCGGTGGGACCCCTCCCGGGCGGATTACGAGACTCTGGTTCCTCTCTCTCCTGCTCTGGTTCTGGACTTGGACTGGTGGCTTTGCACTCCCAATCTGGAGAAGGGGGTGCGGTTTTGTCTTCCACCTACCCTTTTGTTGACTACAGATGCCAGTCTTTGGGGTTGGGGGGCCACTTTGGGGTCCTTGGAAGCAAAGGGTCGGTGGTCTCGGGGGGACAGCGCCAGTTCCTTGAACTGGCGGGAGTTGACGGCCGTCTGGGAGGCGGTGCGGTTCTTTCAGGTTCATCTCCACAGGTCGAATCTGTTGGTTCGTACCGACAATCAGGTGGCTCGTTGTTACTTGAACGGTCAGGGGGGGGACGAGGTGCGCGTCTCTGAACCTGTTGGCCTCTTTGATTTGTGCTTGGGCGGAATCTCATCTGCTGGCCTTGAGGGCGGTGTACATTCTGGGACAGTTGAATTTTCATGCGGACGCTTTGAGCCGCAATCTTCCATCCTCTGTTCTGTACCATCTCTCTCTTCCTCTGTTCCAGTCCCTTTGTCTTCGGTTCGGGACTCCCTGGATCGATCTCTTTGCCTCTCCTCACAACACTCTTCTCCCCCGGTTTTGTTCGGATGTCCTGTGTCCTCAGGCTTGGGCGGTGGATGCTCTTTCGATTCCCTTGCCTTCGGGCCTTCTGTATATATTCCCTCCTATTCCCCTCCTCCCGAGGGTGCTGCAGAAGATTCGGGGGGAGAAAGTTTCGGTCCTGTTGATTGCTCCTTTCTGGCCTCGCCGCATTTGGTTTCCTCTTCTGTGGCGGCTGGCGGAGGGTCGGTTTGTCCGGCTTCCTTTGTGTCCGGCTCCTCTTCAGTTTCCGCTCCTGTCTCTGCCTTGTCTTCGTCGTTTGAGGCTGACGGCTTGGCTCTTGAGCGGTTGACGTTGGAGTCTTTGGGCTGTTCCTCTGTGGTGGCTCGTGACATTCAGTTGTCACGCCGCCCTTCGACCCTTAAGTGCTATGGTCGACATTGGGGTTCTTTTGTCTCTTGGTGTTCTTCCCATGGGG
The DNA here is from genome assembly GCA_963921515.1 of Calotriton arnoldi. Taxonomy (NCBI): domain Eukaryota; kingdom Metazoa; phylum Chordata; class Amphibia; order Caudata; family Salamandridae; genus Calotriton; species Calotriton arnoldi. The sequence goes on from CAWUFW010013199.1 coordinate 348,711, forward strand.
TGGATCCTGTGCTGGGGGATCCTGCTTCTGTGTTGGATTTTCTCCGGGATGGTTTTTTGATGGGCCTTTCCCCTTCCACTTTGTCTGCTCAGTGGGCGGCGGTTCGTGCTTGTCGAGGTCCTGGGGCCTCCTTGGAGGTTATTGCCCCTTTGGTTAGTCGGCTTCTTCGGAGCTTTCGGCTTCGTCGGCCGGTCTCTCCTGTTCTCGTTCCTTCTTGGGATTTGCCTACTGTTTTGCGGGGTCTGCAGTTGCCCCTTTTGAGCCTTTGCTGGAGGCGGATTTGTTGTGGCTGTCCGCTAAGGTGGCTTTTTTGCTGGCCATAACCTCCGTTCGCAGGTTGGGTGAGTTGGGTGCCTTGCTCATTTTGTTTCCTTATTTGCAGTTCCTGCAGGATCGGGTCGTTTTGCGGCTTGATCCGGCTTTCCTGCCTAAGGTTTCTTCCAAATTTCATTTGCAGCAGGAGGTGATTCTTCCTGATTTGCCTACTGAGGGGGATTTCCTTGTTCCCCCTTCCTTGGATGTTCGCAGGGCTCTCCAGATTTACCTCCAACTTTCCCTGGAGTTTTGGGTTTCTCCTGCCCTGTTTGTCTCCTGTGGGTGTGTGACTAAGGGGAAGAAGGTTTCCACTTCCACGATCAGTCGGTGGGTGCGTTTGGAGGTCTGCCAATCTTATAAGTCTTTGGATCTGCCTCCTCCGTCTCAGGTGCAAGGCCGTTCGACCCGTTCTGTGTCTGCTTCCTGGGCTGAGGCGGCGGGGGTCTCTATCCAGGAGATTTGTAGGGCAGCCGCCTGGCAGTCCCATCACACTTTTGTGCGACATTATCGGCTTGGATGTTTTACATGCCTCTGCTGACAGTTTTTCTGTTGGCGTCTTGAACGCTGCTGTTCATTGATCATTTCTTGATTAAAGTTTTGTACTTTGCATGGATCCCTGGTGTCCTGCGTTTTTTGTTGGTTCTGTGCTTGTGAGTTCCTCACGTAGTAAGGACTGGGACGGGGAGGACCCATGAGGGGGTAATGTCTTGTTACTTACCGGTAATCTTCATTACCCCGATTAGGATCCTCCCCGTCCCAGTCCTCTTCCCTCCCTCCCGCTGTGTTTGTGTCGGAGTCTTGTTGATAACAGGCATGGCGGTAGGTAGGCGGGGCTTATGTAGACTTTTGATATTGGCGTTGTGATTGGCTGGGTGGAGGCAGGACTGCCTCACGTAGTAAGGACTGGGACGGGGAGGACCCTAATCGGGGTAATGAAGATTACCGGTAAGTAACAAGACATTATTGCGCAGAGTGGAATTCCAATCCTCAGAGGTCCTAATCTGGGCACCATGGCTGTCTGCAGTTACAATATTTCCAGCAGCCAAGCACAGTGGGAGCTGCCCTCCAACCTTTTTAAAAGTCATTCCCTAGTGAAAGCAACAGTGGGGCAGCAACGGTGTGAACTTTCTACAAGAGAGAGATCTCTGTCTGCAGCCCAGCACGAGAACAGTCCTACAACTGACCATGAATTGGGTCGAGGAAGGCAAATTTCTGTCATTAAAGCATATTTGGTGGTAAAGAACTACTGAAGATTCATCATGTAAGCAGCCTTTTATGCTCTCCAGGAGGTCGTGGAATGTCGTGCTAATACAACCACGAATAATAATAATAATGTAAACATAAGAAACGTTTATATAGCACACTGTAAGTTAGACTGCCTCTTGGCGCATTCTGGTAGTCGTGGCCTTTATAACTCAACACTTATCAACTTTGAAATGCAAAAGGCGATGCTAGTATTAAAAGCAGCCATCTGTAAGTTAGCCAAAGATCTTTGCAGCAGGCACGGAAGCCACTCAGCTATCCTGGTGGAGTTTGCAATGAGGCTTGCATTGCAGTCTGAAGACGGTAACCTAAGCGCGTGCGTCCTCGTAGCCTGAGCTATTTCTAGTAATGCATCTGACTCCCGGCTCCCCGGTGTTCTCAGCTGTGAGCTGCTGCTGTTCGGAAGTGGGCCGTGAACGATGCTTCATTTATTAAAAAGAAGGCAAGGGGGCACATGCTCTCAGGAGCCGCTGCCCCCAACGCTGGCATTGCCAAAACCCAGCGCTGCCTTGTCTTAATTGAGTAGCTTGACATATATTGAGAGCTTGCTGCATTTTTACCAGTCGCGGCTCGCAATACTGGGGGAGGGGAGGTTACCGCGGGGAGGGGGGGACAGGACGGGGGACGTTAAAATAAAATGAACACTGACCTGAACGGGTCTGCGCCACCTCTGCTTCTGGGCCAGGTCCGCGCCGCCTCTGCTGCTCCGTAACATGCATGCTCCAGCTCCCTCCTCCTGTAAGCCAATCACAACGCTGCAATGGCAGCATTGTGATTGGTGTGGAGTCCCGGCCGGCGCCCAGCCGGGCACCAGTAGGGACGCCATTTTCTCTATGTAGGCTGCATGCAGCCTACATAGAGAAAATGTAGAGTGCGCATGACTGCTTTGGTCGGCCCCAGGGCCGACCAAGCAGCCAGGCACTCAGAGTGGTGCAAGCCACTCCTACCCGACCCGCCCAACCTCCCGCCCCCAACCAGGCATACCCAGTGCAGTCTGCTCTCTTACAGCGCGAGAAGCAGAAAATAAAATGGTATTTAAAATACCATTTTATTTTCTGCTTCTTGCACCGCGAGAAAGCAGTGGGGCGGCGCTCCAACGCCCAAATGGAGCGGCCGCCACTGAATTTGGCAGTATTTTTACTATCAGGACATACCACACACACCAGGGCATGTCCTACCTTTCACATACACTGCACCCTGCCCACAGGGATACTTTGGGCCTACCTTAGGGGTGACTAACATGTAAGAAAAGGGAAGGTTAGGGCCTGGCGAGTGGATGCACTTCCCAGGTCGACATGGCAGTTAGCAAACTGCGCACAGGCACTGCAGTGGCAGGCATGAGATACTTTTTCAGGGCTACTCATGTGGGTGGCACAATTAGTGCTGCAGACCCACTAGTAGCATTTGACTTACAGGCCCTGGCACACGTATTGCACATTACTAGGGGCTTACCAGTAAATCAAATATGCCAATCAGGGAGACACCAATCCATAAACGCAATTTATACAGAGAGCATACGCACTTTAGCACTGATGAGCTGTGGTAAAGTGCCCAGAGTGTTAAAGCCAACAACAGCAGGTCAGGAAAAAAAAGGAGGAAGAAGCAAAAAGTTTGGGGATAACCCTGCATAAAGGGCGATTCCCAATAGCTCCACATGCCCCAGGGCAGTGTGAGCCCACACCTAGGGCTCAGGTCGCAGAGGAGAGGGCGGCGCCGGCCACTCTGCAGGGCAGAGAGCGCCCCTTCCTAAGCCAGCCCTGTGCAAGCCCACTCCTTGGGCAACAGACTTGAAAGCGCAAATTCCCACGTGCTCACCACACGCAGGGTTAAACCAGCCAGGGCAATCCACACAGCCCTGGGGGGATGACTGGGGGCCTCGAGCAGGAAGCAGGCTCAGGCCGGCACACTGGCAAAGTCCAGATGGCGGTTCCCTGGCAGTACATCAATCCCCCTGGTCCCATGTAGTCTCTTCCAGTTCGAGTTCAAGAAGTTCCAAGTAAGCTCAAAAAACATGGGGTCACAGCCCCAGTACTTATAGGACCAACAGTCTTTGTTCTGCCCTGGCACAGGGCCCTGAGCCCAGTTCTGGGGGCACTTAAAAAATATAATTAACAGTGCACAACACTCCCCATTCAAAGTGTAAGCCCTGGCTCCAGACATACCATAGGGGGGCGGAACCATCATTGTGGAAGGCAGGCACAGACCTACTCAGGTGCAGGTGCTACTCCTCCCACCACTCCAAATGCAGACCAGGCCTAGTCAGGAGCCAGGGGAAACCCCTCCCACTACTCTAAATTCAGCCAAGGTCTATTCAGCCTAAGGCTGAGTCACCCAGGCAGGGCAGGACACACCTCAAACCCCCCCCCCCCAGGACTGGCTGGAGTGAATGCACATCCCCTCTCTCCTGTCAGAACCAGACAGTCAATACACATCAGGCAGGCCCAAAGACACATAGCACACAGGAATGCCCACTTCTAAAAGTGGCATTTCTAAAATAGTAATAATAAATCCACTTCCACCAATAAGCAGGATTTATCGATACTATTCCAAACATACCAAACTTGATCACACTACCCCTCTCATGTCAGGAATTACCACTGAAGCACATATCAGGGAATCCCTAATGCATCTCTATGAGAGGGCAGCCTCACAGCAGTAAGAAACCAAATAGGCTGTTTGTCACTACCAGGACATGCCACACAGTTAAGGCACATGTCCTACCTTCTACCTACACCGCACCCTGCCCATAGGGCTAGCTAGGGCCTACCTTAGGGGTGACTGATATGTAGTAAAAGAAGAGTTGCAGACGTGAGACGCATAAACCACTTTATGTGCCACGTCACAGCAGCAGTAAACTGCGCACGCAGGCCCTGCAGTGGCAAAGGCCTGAGACAGGTATGAAGGCTACTTCGGTGGGTGGTGCAAGCAGCGCTGCAAGCCACCAGTTGCATTTAATTTACTGGCCCTGGGCATGTGGGATACCACTGTACAAGGGCCTTATTGGTAAACTAAATATGCCAAACAGGTATAGACCAATCTTACCAAGTTTACCATAGAGAGCACATGCACTTTGGCACTGAACAGCAGTGATAAAGTGCCCAGAGTCATAAAACCACCAACAACGGGTCAGAAAAAATACAGGAGGAAGGCAAAAAGTTCTGGAATGACCCTGCAAAAAGGACCAAGTCCAACAAGAGATTTCTGTGCAACTTCGCCACATTTGATATCAGAACAGCAGAAGCTTACCGCAGTGGGAGACAGGGGTGGACTTCAAGCCTCAACAGGCCTTGCGGCAGGAGCCGCTAACACTCTGTGCATCATGCTTGGAGTCACCTACATATTGTACTTTGGCCTCCCGCTGCGCTGGAAGCTTACCACAGCGGGAGACAGGGGCGGACCACAGGCCCCCCACAGTCCTTGTGGCAGGAGCTGCCGACACTCTCTGCTTCGCGCCCAGAGGCGCCTACATATTGTGCTTTGGCCTCCCGCCACGCGGGAAGCTTACTGCAGAGGGAGACAGGGGTGAACCACAGGCCCCAACAGTCCTTGCGGCAGGAGCCGCCAACACTCTCTGCTTCGTGCCTGAAGGCACCTGCATATTGTACTTTGGTCTCCTGCTGCACTGGATGCGCCTGGTCGCATGCCCGGTTGAAGGCTGGGCCAAGAGCGGGCCCGTCTGCACCCGGACGAGGCTGGGCTTGGACCCCCTCCCTCACTTGCAATTCACTTGCGATTCTCAGGCCAAGCAGCTAAGGGAGAGTGATACATCCCTATACTACTCTCTGTTCGGTTTCCATCTCAATGGAAAAGAGGAAAGGTACAAGTATGGAGGTGGCAATGCATAAACCCACTAGTATTGATACCATGCTGGAGAGGGCATTGGAGTGGTAAGCTCTGAAATATCCCTTACTGACCGAAGGCTCTCTCTTGGCCAAGCAAGTGGTTTAAGCAAAATTATGCACACTGCCCCTAATTTTGAAACTGAAGCCATGCTCAATTTAGGGGGAGCACAAGAGAGAACATTGATTGGTACATCGAAGACTTATATGACCCCCACCACCCTCAATGTAAATACCAAGGCTGAGGCGGTCAGTAGTCCCAATTTAACCCCAGAACCAGTAGTTAAGAGAAAGAGAGCGCCTAACTACATGACTCGTTCAAAGGCAAATCTGGATGAAAGCACAAATGGAAGGGGGATGGAGGCGTTGCCAACAGACTTACTGTCGCACTAATTTTTGGCATCTTTGGAAAAACATTAAACCCCCATAAAAGAGCGCCTATCCAATATTGAAAAGTGCTTGGCATCATTAATGAAGCCACCAGCAATATCACCCCCCTCAATATGCTCAGTATGTGCAGCACCCAACCATCTGTCTGTGACTACCTCAGGCAATATCCCAAGTAGAGGCAAGGCAACTGGCGACCCCAGGGAATTAACATAATCCTCACGGTAGGACTTAACACAAGATACTCAATAGTCACAACAGCCACGAGATGGTGTATGGGTAATTAAGGGCAATACGGTTGCCTCAAGTAAGGCTGCTATGAGCAAGGAGGGGGGTGGCCTTACAGGAAATAATTGTGCAATCTCACACCGCCAGCGATCCAGTGCATTTTCAAAAAATTTAAAAACACAGGAAGGAAAATCTATAACTACTATCTTGCACCTTCCTCCAGAGGATTCGCCTTATGTTTTGGTTATGGATGTGGTGCCCATGCTGACAAATGGACAAACAGTCATGGGAACAATTTCAGAACAAGGTAATTCATTGGCTTGGGGCTAACAGGAATTTGAAGCCGCAGGATGGAAATGATATTTTAATGGTCAGATGAATAAGCTGGGTTTGGATAGTTCTCAAAAATATATTTGATGACTGTATCTTAGTGAACTTTCGGCGGTCCAGTAACGTGGAGAATTTTCTGTGCCACAAACCGTTAAGGCCCTTTTAAAATCAGCCTTTTTCACACTTATGTTGGGCTACTTTTATAGACACCCCCAAATGATACCTCACATTCTCCCTTGGTATTACTATTTAGATCCTCTGTGGAGTTTAGCAAGCAGCAATAGATATTGGCTGACTGCAACAAGGTATGCCAGGGTGTGCCCAGGCCAGCTAAGTTGGACGCCTTGACTGTAAGGTCTGGAATTCTGAAGTCTCAGGCTCCCATGTTCCGTCACCACAGGCAGAGACGATAGTACTTGATATTTTAATACTGTCAACGAATTTACCATGCCCTAAGGAGGACAACATTGTTCCTTATTCTAGTACCTCATGTGCATTATCTACTTTAAGTTGGAATATCGCTGTCTCATCACCACAGGCAGATGCCGGTCCGCGATATTTTAACATTGCCACCAAATTTTCCATGCCTTGAGGAGGCTAATATTGTTTCTGCTTCTAGTAGCTCGTGCCCACTATCTATTTTAAGTTAGAACATTGCTGGTATACGCTCAAAGATCTCACTCCCAGAGTGGCAATCGTTTATAAAAACATACAATATTTTGTTATTCCAGGAAATGTGGGATACTGCCCCTATTGTCTGCTAGGGTTTTGTATGTTTTATTTAACCAGCAGTACCATCTATGCTTGGGAGACCAGCTGGGGGGCTTTCTACCTGGATAAACTTGCTGCTTAAGGGTAGAACAGATGTTATTGAAGTAAAGGGGAAAACTTCCAAGTAGTAATATATGGGGGGGCAGTTGGAGTTACATCTTGTGAATTTTTATAATGATTTCCACAATACCCCTAACAAAAATTTTCTGGCTGTATTTGACTTCATCTCCTACATACTGGAAAAAGGGTAAATGCGGGGCTACAATCATATGTTTGCCTGGCGGGTGATTTCAACGCCACATTCCCATTTAAAAGTAGTGATATTATTGCAATGGCTGGTGTAGGAGGGGACATACAGGGCAAAGAGCTGGAGATGTTACTCAGTTCATCAGATATGCACAATGCCTTAGAGACAGCCGGTAGGGACTGTGTAGGCATGCCAACGTTCAGTGGAAGAAACTGCTCAACAGTCATAGATTACTTATTTGTTTCAAGCAACCTGGTAAATTGTTTAATCTATGGCTCCATCATACCTACCCAATTTGGTGACCATAACCTTGTTGTAGCAGCATTTGATTTCTCAGCCAGAAAGATTTCTATATTTGCAGCAGGTTTTAGCCAATTATGACCATCTACAGATAATCTTAGAGCATGTTGGAAACTGTCTGACCCTAAGCAATTTTTGGAAATGGTCATTGCGAAGAACACCACCTTAGCATGAGCTGCTTAGCAGACTATGAGGAACAGGGAAATGTAGTTAGTGCCTTTGTAGGCTTCTGTGAGAAGATCAAAATGACTCCTAGCAGGCACCACAGACCAATGCCACAATGTCCTAGGTGGTTTGACCATGTTTGCAAACTTGCCAATCGATCACTATATAGAGCCCTGTGTAAGAATCCAAGAGATCACGCTGAGCTGGCTCGCATGAGGAAAGAATAAAAAACTGCAGTCTCTCACAGAAGAAATGAGGTTATCACTCAGCAGTGGAAGGTTTTATCTGATAAGGTTCACACAAAGGACAGCAACTCATTTTGGAAAGCGGTGACAAGCATGCACTCTCTTGATCAGTCATCACTACTATTTGCTGCCATATAGAGAGTGACGCATGGGTGGTCCATTTCTCTAAAATATACTCAGATAACGACACAAAATCTTTGTTTTTATGTGATCAGGTTCCGATCTCTTTTAAAGTTCTAAATTTTTACCATTGATGAAATCACAGCACCGATCGTACAGAGTGCGGGGGGGGGCAAATCGCCAGGCCCGGTGGAGTTCTCATAGACCTAATAAAAAGCAATTTGGCCATATGGGATCCCTTTCTGACAAATGTCTTTAGTAGCATGACGTCCTCTACAATACCAAGTTCCTGGGTGAACTCCATCGAAGTTTCCATTTTTTTAAAATGCGATTGTGCCAAGTCTAACTGCTGCCGCTCAATTTCTCTAATTGATATACCGGCCAACATTTTCGATTGTGTTATTTATAACCCATGATGTGATAGCACTTACTCTTACGCACCATGACTTGGTGGAAAATTTGGTGGCTTTTGATTTACGTACCCAACATTTGGCCAAAACTAAAATACGTTTTAAATATAACCGTCCAGAAATGGCACTAGAAATAAATCCATTACGCCATGTATTACCCCAAAACAATGGGTCACCACTGAAAGAGAGTGATTGAAGGTTCTCTTCGCCTCCTGCTGCCCCTAGCGTTCAGTCCAATAATCCAGAATTTGTCAATAACTACCCCACGCTATACCATGGACAAAATCCTCTCGTAGAGATGACCTGTGCTAGTAAAGGAGTGAATGAGACAAATCGCACCCCAGGGACTTTAGCCCCAAGGGCTGGGTTCTCGCCAGTTTCTCAACAAACATCACGTAGATTAGTAATCTCATCATGGAAAATTGATGGGCTGAGGTCCAAGGGAGTGTCCCCCCAATGGAATTCCTTTGTTGAAGACTGCGATATATGCATCTTCCAAGAAACCTGGCTAGTAGAACCATACTATCACCTGGGATATCTAAACTACTTTAAACCAGCCACCCAAGGCAACAATGGCCGTCACCCGGGGGGACTCACAATCTGGGTTAGGCAGGATACAGGCACTACAAACAGAGAGCAATGACATTCTTGCTGTCCGCTTGGGGTGCGGTCCTTATGGCAACATTGATATTTACAATGTTTATGCTAGAGGGCTCAGCGGGGGACGAAGGTCGGAAACAATCTCTGGTCTAGACGAGCTCTTACTTAATATCTCCTGGGCTGCCTCTGTAGGTTTAGGGGGGGACTTTAATACAACCTTTGAGCCCCTCGATAATGGGGAATTCGATTTAGCGGGTGAGGAAGACGAGCAGTGGGGTATGCCTCACCTGGAAATACCCCCAATCAAAAGATGGACAGAGGCAGCATTACAGATAAAGTATTTACGCTTAGAACATGGCCTAAGGGCGGTCAATGGAAGACCAACATCTGACAAGAAAGGGGCCCACACGTATAGCAACGGCCATCATTCAAGCCGTATTGATTACTTGTTAATTAGTTTAAAACTTTGGCATACACTACAAGATATGGTCGTGATGGACAGAATTGAGAGTGACCACAATCCACTATGCACCACGCTCATATTTAGGGATTTACAATAGCAATCACAAATTTCCAACCCACCTTTCACAGGTGAACTGATAATATTATCAGCCATCAATACTGATGTGGAATATACTCTAACTGAGATGGTGTCTTCCCTTCGTGATTGCCACCCACCAAAAGAAATAACACTATTACACACTACCCTATTCGAAAGAATGCGCTTATATTTCCAAAAACTCTGTAGGCCTAAGGCGAAGGGAAACCAGCAACAGCATCAATGGTATAATAGGGAGTGCAAACAAGCTCGCAGAGCTTTGGGGGCGGCAATAAGAACAGGAGATCAGCCTAGACTTCAACACACCAGGAAGCTTTATAAGAAGGCGATGATGATAGCAAAAATGGTCTGGGATGAGAAAAGATGGCAGGATTTAAAAGAAGCAAGTAGTGAGAGAAACATGCAACGTTTTTGTAGTTTGGTAAAATGTGGCGCAGTGGGAGTAGTGCAATCTCCCCAAAACCACGTGGAACCTAACATGTGGGTAGAGTATTTTGCAGAGCAATACACAGATAATGACAATGAGGACTGTGATCCTTTTCTGGCTCACTTCTATTCACCTGATATAGTTTTTAATTTAGCTGACGTAAGCATTGCATTGAGCACAATCACTAGTGGGAGAGCCCCAGGTATTGATAACGTTCCAGCTGATATCTTCTTGCAGGACAAGGCCAAATGGAAGCAGTATATAATGCTCTTAGCGAATGCCATCGCCCATGGTGCCCCGATTCCGGATACTTGGCGGGGACTGAGATTATCCCGATATATAAAAAAGGGGATAAATCCTTACCAGGGAACTATAGGCCGATAAGCCTTATAGATTCAATTTAGAAAGTAGGAGCACGACTCGTTTTAGGAAAAATTCAATCCTGGATTGATGAAAATGACATCCTGAGCCCAATCCAGGCAGGCTTCCGGGCCCACTATCGATCAGGTTTTTCGATTTTTATTAATTTACTGGCGGACGGTGGTCCTTGGAAAAGGCAGCATTTATGCTGCCTTTGTTGACCTTAAGTCTGCCTTTGATTTAGTCTCACCTCCCAAACTGTGGAGGGTACTCTAAGAGCTCGGGATGCCCCTTGACCGACTCGCCTTAATTGTTCGCCTCCACGAAACAATTTTGCCCAAATTCATTGGGGGGAACAGGGAAGTAAGACCGACCCCTTTCCTGTGGAGAAGGGAGTACGCCAAGGTTGCGTTCTAGCACCCACATTATTTAAACTTTTTTTCAATGGGATTGTTAACTTGTTATCTTCTATTTCCACAGATGCACCAGTCCTAGCAGACGACACGCTTATATTATCAAAAACACTGAGTGGGTTAAAGCGTGCACTGCAGTGCTTCAAAGAATTCTGTTTATTACATGGTCTAAAAATTAACACTACAAAAACAAAGTTTATGACCTTTATCCAACACAGGTCATTTAAGGGTGGCATGGTAATGGATGGGCTACCCCTGGAGCAGGTAGATGCATTTACTTATTCAGGCATCACCCTGCAAAAAGGACTGAGCTGGAGGCCACACATTGACACTATGGTTTTAAAACACCGGCAATTATCCGGCGTTGTGATCAAGGAATTTAAAACATAATTGACTAAGCCTCTCACCCCGGTGCTGCAGATCTACAGCTCCAAGATAGTGAGCTCAGTCCTGTATGGTGCCTAGTTATGGGTTTTTGAGAAGTTGTCTCAACTAGCTGCATCAGAGAACAGGTTTATCCGAGGGATCACAAGCCTACCCCAAAGTACACCTATGCTTCCCCTGCGTCATGACCTAGGCAGAAAAGCATTAGTAGATTTAGCAAGACTACGCCACATCCTCTACTGGCGTAGAATCTAGTGCATGCCAGAACTGGCCATTTTTTCAGAAGGTCTTAGAGACATAATGGAGGCTGATTGCTTCCATAAAATCAGCTGGTTGCGCGACATCAGAAGATCTTTAACCAATATGGGAATGCCATCATTGTGGGAAGCCCCTAACAGTACCCAGTTTCCATCAAAAGATTTAATTAAGCAAAGGTATTGGGAACTGATTGTACAAGATGCTAACAGAAAAAGTGACAGGGAAGTTTTTACAAATAAAACCATGCCCGAGCGCTGAGTATTATTGGGATGTAATCTCTAAGCCGCTAGACCGCAAACTGTATTTTCAGTTTAGAGTAGGGTGCTTACCCCTGAAGTCTTTTACTGCTAAATGGTTTGCCACTGATGACTATAAATGTCCAAACTGCACTGATATGGAAGAAACATATTCACATGTGCTGTTTGTATGCCCTGCGTATGTGGCACCTCGTAAAGTAAGGCTGTGTTGACTTGTAGGAATATGGGCACCAACTCGTCGAGCATAGCCATGAGAATCTTATGTACTGATCCAGCCCTTCTTATGCAGTACCAATGGCAAAAAATTTAAGATGGATGTGGATAATAAGATCTAAACTGCTTCCTGCAAATAACTGAATGTAGGATTTTGCCATCTGTGATAATGAAATATGTTTTAGTTCTGTTGGGACTATTTAAAGTATCAATAATTTACTTGTTTTAACTTACAATTATATTGTGCACATGTTTTTAACTTATTTCTAAGTCTTTGCTGTATTTTAACATATATCTTGTTGTATTGATATTATTTAATCAACTAGTCTTTTCAGTCAATGATTAAATTGTGAACTTAGACTTTTTCTGTATACAGCTTTTATGACATGTACTGTCCAATAAAGCTTATGTTGACTTGTTATTTATAACAGGATTCAGGATTGGGTATGTGACAAGAACATCCTGGATCCCTGCCAATGCGGCTGTCGGGCTGCTATAGGCACAGTGGAGCAGTGTTTAAAATTAAATCTGGTAATTGATAAGTACACGGTAGCCAAACAGTCCACTCTGTATCTGGGGATCATGGACTTATTTATGGCCTTCGATTGTGTAAATTGAAATAAGCTCTGGAAGCATCTCCAAGACATTGGACTTGACGGGATCCTCATTCACATACTGGCTGCGGTTTACTCCAATGTCTCAGCAAGGGCACGATATGGACAAAAAGGGGAACTGTCAGATATTATCGAGACTCGACGAGTAGTGTGGCAGGGATGTGTCCTTGATCCTTTTTTATTTATTCTTTATATTAACAATCTGAGCACTCCATTGGTAGCCAGCACTTTAGACGTTCCAAAGGTAAACGGCACCCCACACTCTGCACTTCTGTATGCAGATGATGCAGTCTTAATGGCATGCACACCAAAAGTTCTAAAATGTTAGTCCACACTTTTGTGGCGTTCATGTCAAACTTGGATCTTTTAACTAATTTTGGTAAATCTTATATAATGACATGTGGGACCAAAAGATCTGTGGACCTCAGAATTACAATTGGTCAAAATGTTTTAGAAAGTACAAAAAAGTTTTTGTATTTGGGGGTAACTTTTAGCACAACAGGATCTTGGGCACCTCATATCCAGCAAAATGGGACAAAATTGGCTAGATCATTGGGTTCACTTCTTAACCTCCCACGCCTCTGTCCCCGGTGTCACAAATCTACACCACGCAATGCTCCACAACAGCTTCTTATGGGGCAGGCATGTTGGGTTTTGCTGATTGTACACCATTACAGAGGGAGGAAATTAACTTTTGTATGAGAGTCTTGGCCGTCCTAGCATCCTCATCAAATTTTATTTGCCACAGTGAATTGGAGCTTACTTATTTGAGTGATTTTATATGTATTAAACCGCCTATTTGGCGAAACGAGGATGCCCTCCTATCAAGGGCCATAATTGGTGACTGTCTGAATTGCGACAAGAGCATGTCAATTCCATGGTTGTCCTACGTGAAAACTACACTTGATGAGGTTAGTTTATCACATGCCTTCTCCAATACCGCCTCTTGTGCTTTTATCAACAAAAGACAGGTATCCTCATTGTTATGAGCACAATTTCATGATAAGAGGGTTGAGGAGGAATTACGGAAAACAACCATTGAAAAGTATCTGTCCCTGAATATGGAGGCTAAATTAGACAGTTATATATGGAAACCTAGCAAGTCCTGGGAGCATTCTCTGTTATTTAGGTTTAAAGCCGACACAATAAAGTATCTACTTTGCTGTCCATTAAGGTATCAGTCCAATTTAGACGCGATTATATGCCTGTGTCAAATAAGCTATGACTCACTTCCTCTTCTTCTGTAAATTTTATGTATTATATACCAAAGGTTTGGTTCAACTAATGAGATCTAGAAACTTGAGACATGTCTCTCAGATGAAATCGCTTTCTATGTGCTGCTGTTCGATCACATAGAACTATGCACTGTACTTAAAACAGGTGATGCTGCTAGTCTCTTTATGGGTTACTATTCGGAAAAGAATCATGTATTTTATTCATCTTTCGTATTCAGAGTTTTAACATTTGGTTCTGTGCAAAGCACTATTTTAATATTTTTTAATTATGACTGCGTTTTCTTAAGCTTTTCTAAGTTTTATGCTTCTTTCTCAACTTTATGGACGTATTATCAAGCTATTCTGAAATGAATTGACCTGAACATGCGAGGGTAGCGCCAGGTTATTATAACCATTAACATAGTGTAACATTGAGTAGGATTTTGTTTTCAGGTTTAAAGAGCATGTGCTGCCACATTTAAATTTTTATGATTAGCCACTGGGACTGGGGATCGAGGCATGAGACTCTGTTTTTACATTTTAATTGTACTGTTTTAATGTGGGTTTTGTGGTTTTACATGTGCAAACCGAATAAAGATAATGAATAACAGAACAGAACCATCCACACCATTCTGTACATCAATTTCCCTGCCCACTACTAAGACATTACCTACATGGTATCCAATGTTATCCTTGCTTACACCTGATACCTGCCTTTTTTATACTTAGGCCTTTTTGGGTGTGTCTACAGACAGCGTTCGCTGTATGACAAAACTTATGTGATATCAAAAATATACAGAGATCGAATATCAGTTTTGGTTTTGAGCAGTTATACATTTCTCATTGCATTTTTGCGTTAGTTCTGGACTTTAAAAAGTAGCCCTTCGGGGGCGTGGCCCAGATGGCGGCGGAGTAGCAGCAACTTCCCGGAGCTCCGCTCGCCACGGCCGATCAAAGCATCTAAATCGCTGAATCCGGGACCCCACACCCAACAGAAAAGGCGCTCGTACCTTGGCTCACTGGCGGCAGTGGCAATGGGGAGGATGAGAGATTGCAGGACCCCCTGAGTGGCCGGAGAGGCGAGCCGAGTGAGCGGCCTGCTGCCGGACCGGTACCCTTCTGAGTGGATTGGGAAGTGCGGGAGCGTTCGGCACTGCGATCCGCAGCTGCTGAGGTATCTGAGGGCCCGCCCGCAGGGGAAGTGACCAGGCGGTGAGGAGTGGCACAGCAGCGGACAAGAGCAGCTGGAGGTAGATGGTGGCTGATCCGGTGGACGAACCGGAATCGGACCTATGGTGCGACACGCAGGGGAGCCGCGTGAGGCAAGACTGGGCTGGAGGCAGCGCACACCGGTGGGAGAGGAAGGTGACGACCCGGCCCCCCGATGTACTGGAGAAGAGCAGGCTCCGACGGACTCTGTGAGGGCCGAGCCGCAGACACGCCGGACTCTTTGAGGTGAGGCCGGGTGTGTGCAGAGAAAGATAGCGGCGGAGGCCAGGCGGAGGGGTAGACTGAAGCGCCCCCTCCGCAGCAGCTGCTGTGGACTTTGGGGGCTGACTCGCTCGCTGTATACAGGACTGGCCACAACATATAGAGGAGAGGGGGTGTACTGCGGCGGCTTTGGGCAATAATAGAGACAGCATGAATGTATGGGGGAGTTCTGGGACAGATTTAGTGACACCGGGGCCATCTTGAGTTGAATGCCAGATTTGAATCTTTGGGCTGGATTCAATTACCCGCCCGGGAGGGCGGTTTGGCACAGGCGACTCACAAGATTTGTTGGATGGTGGGGGTGCGACCCACCGCCCGCTCTGTAGACGGTCTAGGCCCGGACTGCAAGGCTTGGGCCTGAGCTAGTGAGAGGAAGCCCAGGCCGATGGAGAAAGGCAGGAACATTGGCTCACTTGTGGATCTGAGGCTCGGACCCCTGGACAGTACGCTGCCCCCGTCGGAACCTCAACCGCTCCTGCCTGCGTAGTGGTGGACAACAGCGGCTTACAGGAGCGCCCTGTCCTTGTTTGCGTGGTCTTGCCCCTGTCAATGATAGGCACTAGGGGGCACAACTATTAAGGCGAATGAGCGAGGTCGAAGGAATTCGCGAGCCCTCAACTAACAGAAAAGGACTAGAACCAGGCCCCCTTCGGAAACAGGTCTTCCAGACCTTTATATAGGTGGCCCGCCAACACGGTGAGAAAGGAGCCCACAATCAAAGATCTCCTGCAGAACCCGGATTGTAAAAGAAACGAGGCTCACAATTCTGAACAGACACCGTCACAACCACGAGAAAAAGATATGGATTCAGTGAGTGAACAGACGGAGGAGCCAATCACACGTGGCTTCCTGGAGCAACTCTTTGGCACACTTAGGGAGGACTTTGCGGCCCTCAGGCAAGACGTCGCCTCGGACATCAAACAACTCAGGACAGATGTCCAAGAAATTGGAGATTGCGTGGATTCACTTGAGGGAGCAGTTGACCGCAGGGATGAAGAGCTCACCGAACAGGTCCAAGAGCTACTGGACCTCAGGGAATGCAATGAGGAACTCCACCTCTGACTGGAAGACCTGGAAAACTGCTCGAGGTGGTCCAACATTCGTATTAAAGGTGTGCCACTTTAGGCGGATTGTAGGAAATTGGAGGATTGGGTGGTTTGCTTTTTTCGCCATTCCGCGCCAGCGCTTGACGACAAAGAGATCATTCTGGATCGCACTCACCCAGCTGGGCGGCCGGCATCTAACCCGGGTCACCAACAGGATATCCTCACCTGCCTTCATTCGTATAAACAGAAGGAAGTCATAATGAACGCAGCCAGAGATAAAGCAACCATTGCTTTTGAGGGCCTTCAAGTCGGAATATATCAGGACCTCTCACCCTCCAGAGGCGTAAAACCCTGAAACCGCCACAAGCTATTTACGGGAGAAAGGAATCCACTATCGCTGGGGACACCCCTTCAGACTGACTTTTGTATGGAATAAAGAGTTGCAGACGGTGCGGTCCCTGCAGGAAGCACAGGAGATTCTTGGCATTAACCTGGATGAAGACAAGTCTGGGGAACGACAGCTGGATGACACATCAACCCAGGGACCACCGAGTTTGAGCAACGACGGGGGACCGGAAGAGAGAAACACATAAAGCCTACGGAACTCGAATGCCAGAAAGAAAGAGAAGCGTTGCTCTGACAGCTACAGAACAGAGCAGACCCAGAGGAATCCAATAAAGACTGATTTGTGATGCCCTGTAGGTCGCATAGGCCCTGGGCCTGTACAAATAGCTGTGGGGTCCCAATGGAAGCCGAAATCGGCCTGAGGCAGGGTGCTTTTTCCCTTGAGATGATGACCGATCGCCAGTCACTTGGACCCGTACACGATGGTGTGTTTAATGCCCAATGGAGAGCGACCTCTTTGTTATATCTATATTTTCAAAGTATCCTCTATCTATTTCTTCCCTTTACCCACTCTCCTTTCGGGTTTGGGGAACACTCTTACTATCGACAAGGATAGGCTTTCAGTCAGGGGAACTGAAGATGCAGGCTGTCAAACTGGGTCGAGTTACAGCATGGTAGGGACAGTTATAGGCAAATGGGGGAAGGGAGGGCCCAAGGGGGTGGGGGGACCGTGTGTTTCCTGAAAGCACCCGTAATTGGACCCAAGGTAGCCTCTTGATCCCGACCCTATGACAACACTTAAGGTATTGATATTGAGCTTTAACGTCAGGGGCCTTAATTCACCTGTTAAAAGGCGCGCGCTTCTTGCCTTGCTGAGAGACGCCAAATGTGACATTTGTCTCCTGCAAGAGACTCATTTACTGCAAGCGGACTGGAAGCGCCTCCGATCCAGATGGTTCGACAGGCAATATTTTTCATCCACGGCAGGGAAAAGGCGGGAGTGGCAGTCCTCCTTGCAACACATTTTCCGGGCTCAGTCCTAGGCATACATGCAGAGGTACCGGGCAGGGTGCTGGTGCTGCGAACAGCAGTGGGGAATCACACATACACAATTGCATCTATCTATGGTCCCAATGAACATCAAGAGCATTCCTCAGGGACACATTGAACACTATCCTAGAGTCACCAGATGAGGACCTCATTTTGGGGGGGACTTCAATATCGTACCAGACTCACAATTGGATGGATCTGCGCAACGGATGGGACACTCTGGGTCATTCTCAGACTCTATGATACAGAAACTGGGGGAGGTGTGACTGACGGATGCTTGGAAACACCGTTTCCCAACATTAGGGAGTATACATTCTTTTCAGCAGCCCATCAAACCTATGTACGCATAGATTTATTTTCGACCTCTCCATGCGTCACAAGGGACACACAAGAGGTCACAATAGGGACTGCGGCTCTCTCGGACCACGCGCCGATTTCCCTGGAGCTACTCCTAACGGGAGGACCCCCAAGACAGAGATCGTGGAGACTAAACCACAAATTGCTTACATATGACGCTACCATTTAAGATGTATGAGCAACAATACAGACATATTTAGAGATCAATGATGATGCCTCAACTCCGGTCTCCCTGTTATGGGACGCATTGAAGGCCGTCATATGGGGGCAATTTTAGCCATTGCTGTAGGCTTGAATAGAGATAGGAGAGATAAACGGGAGCACTTGGAATCACAGATCAAAGAGCAGGAGGGAGTGTACCGCAGTATGGGCACGGTCCAAATCAGACGGAAGCTTAATGCTGCACGACAGCAGCTGAGGGCCTTGGACTGCGATCGTGCGGAGTATTCTCTCTTGCTCACCATTCAGCGCTACTATGAGGGGGAAAGCAAGGCCGGGAAACTCCTGGCAAATATGCTTAGCGCCCAAACAAATGCACGTCGTATTGTAGGGATCAAAAACTCCCAAGGCGAGATTCTCCGATCGGAGTGTGAAATCGCTGCTGCTTTTGAGACTTTTTACACAGACCTGTACGCTGTGGACCGATTGGATCCGACAGCGGGCGAGACTTTTGTGCGAGATGCCCCTGTGGCCTCCCTCCCAACCCTGGATGCAAACAAGTTGGATGCAGATGTCCATCTAGATGAGGTCCTACGAGCCATCTGGGGACTCGCTTTCGGGAAAGCCCCCGGGGGGACGGCTTCTCGGCTGATTTTAACAAGACCTTCGCCCTCGACCTTGCCCTAGTGCTTGTCTGTCTTTTTAACTCTTTTAGCGACACTGGCACTCTAACTCCAACGATGGCCATGGCAGAGGTGGTCGTGATACCCAAGCCAGGCAAAGACCCGCTGGACTGTGCATCCTACCGCCCCATATCTTTACTAAACATCGATCTGAAAGTCTTTACTAGTATACTCACAGCTCTACTGGCTCCCTATGTGCAGGGACTTGTGGACCCGGATCAATTGGGGTTCATCCCGGATCGCAACTGCAGCGATGGGACGTGGTGGATGTGCCACCTCTTAGACAAGATCCAACGTTCTCAGCAACCTGCAGTGCTTCTCTCGGTAGATGCCGAGAAGGCATTCGATCGGGTCCACTGGCCATACCTGAAGCAGGTGCTGTATAGATTTGGTATTAGAGACCGATTTATGAGATGGGTAGACTGCATATACAACGACCCGGAGGCACATATCAGGGTGAATGGGTTGGCCTCTCGACCTTTTCCGATCAGGAGGGGGTCTCGGCAGGAGTGCCCTTTGTCGCCCCTGCTATTTGCTATTTACATGGAGCAGTTCGCGGAGAAAATCCGCCAAAATACCGACATCTCAGGGATCAGGATGGGAGACAGAGAGCATAAAATATCGCGCTATGCGGACAACGTTGTACTCTTCCTCACGCAACCACTAACCTCCCTGCCTCCCTTGCTGGGTGAAATTGAAACTTTCAGCCAGGCAGCGGGCTTTAAGGTCAACATCCAAAAAACACAGGCCCTTAGCTTGACCCTCCGTAAAACTGAACAACAGCAATTAGCGACGCAGTTCCCATTTACTTGGGCTTTCGAAGGAGTCCCATATCTAGGGCTGCAGATATTCCCCACGCTCGACAAGACAACCCAGGTGAACTACTCAACACTTCTGGCTGAAATCCGGGGGGGAACTTCTGAAGTGGAAGAGGCACACAATGTCGTGGCTGGGTAGATTGGCAGCCATTAAAATTACCCTTTTACCACGTATTCTGGATGTAATGCCGACACTCCCGCTTTGGCCCCCGCCTCGGCTGGTGGCACAGTTGCAGCATCTTATCTGGGGCTTTAGATGGGGAGGGAAGAGAGCACGGATGGCATGACACCTGACATATCAGAGACAGGAGGATGGGGGGCTTGGCGTTCCGCTCTTGAAGCGATACTTTCAGGCGGCACAATTGCGATACATGATCGAGTGGTATAAAATGGAATCAGAGAAACATTCGTGTTTTATTGACCGTTTGATCGCGGGTATGCATGTTTGGAAGGTGCCATGGCTCCCTAAGCGGCCCCGGCCGGTTGGAGTCTATATCTCGCCGGTCCTGAGGACCACTCTTGGGGTGTGTTCCAGGGTGCAGGAGTCTTGCGGCCTCTCAACCTCTATATCACCACTAACTCTCGTTATAGGTAACCCGGATTTCCCTCCGGCAAGAACGGGAAACAGCTATCTCCATTGGCAAGAGGCCAACTGTAAAAGAATTGGAGACCTTTTTTGACACAAAGGGAGTAATGGAATTTACCAGCCTTACCTCAGACTTTGGAGTCCCTAAGGACGCATACTGGCAATATCTTGCCCTGCGCCACTGGGTGACCCAGGCACAAGTGTACCCTCATGCTAGCCACCCCCTCACTAAGTTTGAGTTGTGGTATATAACTCGGACCTCTGATAAGCGTCTGCTATCGGATATATATACTTTTTTGAATACACCTAGGCAGAGCACTAAATCCCCCGCGCAGCGCCGATGGGAGTCTGAGCTCGAACGCGAATTCTCCCCTAGAGAGTGGCACAACACCATCCATAAAGCTAGAACCTCCTCTTGCAGTACTGCGGGCAAGGAAATGTTCCTAAAAACAGTGCACTACTGGTATTACACCCCCACTAGGGTTGCAAAGTGGAAACCAGGAGGCGATGGTCTATGTTGGCGCAGATTTGGAATGCCTGGCACCTTCACACATATTCTTTGGCATTGCCCGATGATACAATCGTAGTGGGACTCGGTCTTACAGGACATAGACACCATCTACCATACAGACATACCTGGATTCCCCAGCTACACACTGCTAGGACTCCCCAATGCCCTTACCTTCCCTCTTAAATCCTGTAGAGGGAGAGCTATTACTTTAGTGCTGGGCGCTGCCAAGCAGGTGTTGTTGTCCAGATGGGGAACTGAAGAGGTTCCGACCCGACTAGACTGGCTACACAAGGTATGAGAGACGTTGGGTATTCAAAAGATCATGGCGAGCCTTACACATACACTCCCCAAATTCGACAAAACCTGGGGTACCACTATAGAACTCATATTCAGAGAGTTCGCGGAGCTCACATGCCCGAGATACCTCCGGGTCCTCCGACTCACTAAAGCCCCTCCCTCCACGGATGACTAAACACACACGCATGACAGAAACCCCTACTGTGGCTACAATATACATCGTTGAGACACAGCCCACTTCCAAAACGCGTAGGTCTAATTCTCTTCATTTTATCTGTCCTTTCACCTTTGCTTGATTTGAATTTTCTTATTGTTCCCCACCGGCCAGTGGATGTAGGTGGTGGCTATTGTTATCTCTGCACTCTAAAAATTAATTAAAAAATGTAAACCATAAAAAGTAGCCCTTCTCTGCGATACCACTACAGAGGATTGCTGATACAAAGGCTACCACCAGCACTCTCTGATGTTGTCATGAATCCACACCAGGGAATACAAAATCTATGATATCTAATGACATCCCTAACACAGGCACACTAAGGCAACACCAGCTGCCTTGAAAGCAGCAACCACATCTGTTGCACCAGCCATGGCCACAGAATTGACTACATGTGCCACCATGGCAGGGACAACAATAGCCAGCAAGACAAAGGCCACAGGAGCAAATACAGCTGACACCACAGCAGGGACAACAGCAACAAAAGCAGGTGCCACAACAAAAGAAACCACAGCTGCCAAAACAGCATGGTCCATACAGGAGACAAAAGCTGCAATCATTGCAGCCAGAATAGCCACCATCAAAGAAGCAACAACTGGATGTGCAGCAACACAAGCAAGCACAGCAGAGTGCAGTGCAGTAACACAGCCAAAATGGCAGCAATGACCAAGGCAGTAACCAAAGCTGTCATCGTGGCAGTGGTCTAAGAAGTGAACACAGCTGTAAAAGCAGCAGGGATCACAGCATCAAACACAGCTACAACCATGTCAGTAACAGTTTCCAAAATACCTTTATGCACTGAAGGTATCATAGCAGCAGCAAGAGGAGCCACAATACTAACCACAACAACTGCGGCCACAGCCTGTACCATGGTAGCTGAAAGGCTGCAATAATAGTTGGAAGTACGGCAGAGACCACAACAGTGACAACAGCTCCCATCACAGCTTTCACCACAGCAGGGATCATAGCTGTAACCACAGCTGCCACAGCAATGGGTAAAACAATAGAAACCACAGATCCAGATGCAGCAGGGACCACAGCTGCCACCAAAATAGAAGCAGCTCCAGCTCCAGGGACCACAGCAGCAATCACAACTGTACCTACAGTGGGAAATACAGCAATAACCACATCTAGCACGATAACAGCAGCAACATCTATTGTGATGGCTGCAGCCACTGCTTCCACCAGGCAGGCTAACAACATATGCCAGCACAGCAGGAACAACAACAACCACCACCACAGCACAACAACAGCTGCCACAGCAGCAACATTAGCTGGAAGCACAGTAGGGGCCACAGCAATTAGTACAATGACAATGAGCTAGTGATCACTACAGGGACCATAGTTTCCACCATGGCAGTGTAAGAGCACTAATCACAGCTGTACTCATAGTAGGGACCACAGCATCAACAAAGATTCCACCATAATAGCAATGCTATCAGAGAAACCATAGCAAGGGACCACAGTAGTGACTACAGTTGATTCACTGTGAACATTGCCACTATCACAGTAGTAACCACAGCTGCAACAATAGCTGCACACCAGGGAACAAATTAGTGAAAATAAACTCTACAGAGGAGGCAAGATGGCGTCGGAGTAAGAAGCCTGTGAAACCGCTCTCTTACCTGGGCTTCACATATACTCCCGAAATCAACCCACGACAGGCGCGGCATGCGAGGAACCGTATGTGGTGGCAGGACTCACGATGCCCTGGGGTGTGTAGAGGCGGCGGCGATCTGTGGCGGACGTGGCTCGTGTAGCGGGAACGCCTGGCGGGAGCTCCGGAGTTGGGAGCGTCTGGCGCGGCTGTTACTGACGGCGGTCGCTGGAGGCGGGCGCGCATACGCTGCAACGTGGTCTCCGTGGAAACCCAGCGCGTCTCCGGAAGAGTTGCCAGTGTCAATGGCAACGCGAGTCAGAGGAAAGCGAGGAACGGTGGCTGCCACGGAGCGATCAAATGGGTTGGAGGTAAAAATGGATACACAGAGAGGTGATCGCCTTTCTCGAATGGATAAACAAAATAAGGTAATGCCTGTATCTGGAGAAAAAAAGAAATATGACTGTACAGTCAAGGCATCAGGTCGGAAAAATAAACCCCCGGCGAAATAGCGAAAACTCAACCGGCTATTACCAGCTTATTTTTACCCAAGAGTGACTTGAAAGATGTAGGTCACAGGGGGAAAAAATACCCATAGAGAGCCCAGGTTTGGGAAATGAGCAAACTGAGGAGTCTGAGCAAATACCAAATGCCATTGAACAACCTGGGTTGAATCTGTCATTGGTGGGAAAGATACGGTTGACAGAGGGATTACAAGCGGAGGAAGGGGCTAATTATCAAGATGAGATAACGAAGCACTTATCAATTGAGCAAGAGCCAACTCAACTTAGTAATCTTGTCGATAAAGACACACTCCCAGATGTTTCAGACCCTCATGGTAATTTATTACCTCCCCAGCCGGTAGTAGTGCGAGGGCTTATTGAACAATGCGCACTAACATTAGATGTAACTGGGGGAAAGTTTTTTTCCCTTACTGATGAGTCCGAGCATTCAGACATTAGTACTGTTGATAGTGGGGAAGATGGTGATTTCTCGCATTCAGAAAATAGTAGCTCAGTAGAAAAACCAACAACTGCTAAAAAGAGACTCAAGAGAGTCTCGAGGATGCGTCGGAATACCTCTAAAGATCAGGAGAGAAGTGACGAGTTGAGATGGGATTACTCAGCCTCATCAATGATGTCTCAGGAGACTTTAGAGGTAGATAAAGAACCCTTAGGAGCTATAGGAGGCGAGCCAGAGCAAAACAAGAAGGATACTTCCCTTGACCCGTCACTTGCTCTTATTTTACAATCCCTGAGATCTTTTCAAGACGAGGTTAAGGCAGATAACCGACAAGCAAGACAGGCCACAAAAAAATTGCAAGGGTCTGTACGAAAAGTCGGGAAAATCTGCTCGGACATTGCAGAACGAATGAGTACGGTGGAGTCGCGGACGGAAGTATTGGAGAAGTCAGTCGAAAACCTCCAGGTACAGGCTACCTCTCAGGACAAAACCATAAAAGACGTGATGTGGAAGCTGGAGGATTACGAAAATCGGCAACGCCGGAATAACCTGCGGCTGCTTGGAGTCCCGGAGAATCTCGAAGGAAATGATACGAGGAAATTTGTGGTGAAGATGCTCAAAGAATCACTGCCTGAATTATCATCTTGGGACTGGGACAAAGAAGTGCAGAGGGCTCACCGATTCCCATTCTCTCAAGCTAAACATGCCACCGAATCAAAGTCATTACCTCGAGCTATTCTGGTTTTCTTCGGTAATTTCATACTAAGACAGGCGGTGTACGATTTAGCTCGACCTAACGCCAGGAAGCAGTGCGAGGGGTTTGCTTACTTTGCAAAACCAGATTTTGCTCATGCAACAGTGGAGCGTAGATGGCGACTTAGACAATTAATGACACCATTTCAAAAAGCGGGTGCACTAGTATTTCTGCAAAATCCGGCTAGACTCAAAGTGGTTTATAAGGGGCAAAATTTTAATTTCACTTCAGAAATTCAAGCCCAAAAAATGTTGGATGATATTGTGTTGGAATCTGGTGGATCTAAAAAATGAAAAGTTGGTTTTTATCCTCTAGGGAAAGGGGAAAAAAAAAAAAAAAAGGGGGAAAAAAAAAATAATAATAATATAATATATGTGACATAGGTATGATGTACTGTAAGGGTAACTGTATGAGAGCGGTTAGAAAGGTGGATAACTTCTGATGTCCTCACACAGGCTCATGCCTGAGCCTGGCTGCCTAATAATTGGTGGAGGGTGGGGGGTGGGGGAGGGTGGGGGGGAAGGGGGATTCTCAGATCAGGGATGAGTAGAAATGATGTAAATAGGAACCAATCTAAAAGAGATATAGATAGTGATATGAGAAATAAGAATACAAATTGTATAATTAAAGAAAAAACAGAAAGGTTTATATTGTGTGTTAGGATGGATAAGAAACAATATGGTTAGGTTAAAAATTCTTACCGTCAATATTTGTGGCCTTAATGACATTAAAAAAGACAGAGAGTAGCTATCGGATTGCAATCAATAGGAGCAAATATTATTTGTGTACAGGAGACACACATTGAGGGATCACAAAGGCATTTGCTTAATACATTAGGGTACAGAATGATTACGGCCTCAACACAAGGAGTAAGGATGAGGGGGTGGCAATACTTGCGAAAGGGGGAGAGACGCAATTTACCCGATCAGCATCTGATAAATATGGACGTTGGTCAATTACAGAATGTCGACATAGTGATGGCAGACAAATGACCCTATGTACAATATATGGCAATATTTGTGATGACCCGGAGGTGTTGGAATATATTTCTAATGAGCTCGCTCACTGGCCTCTCCCAGTAATAATTTGTGGCGATTTTAACCTAAACCTCCCACGCGACTGGTCAGTGGATCCAGGGTTTCAATACCGGGGCAGGAAGCCAAGAGTGTTTCAAGCTTTTAAAAATCTATGTGAGAGACATGGCTTGATTGATTGCTGGCAAATAGAACATACAGGTGATCCTGGGTTTACCTATTATTCCCATCCACATGCTAGACATGCTAGATTGGATTATGTTTTGGTTTCTAACACGTTAATCTCTAATTGCACAATAGAGAAATTACCAAGAGTTTTATCTGATCACAACCCTCTTGTTGTAAATATAGAACATGGAGAAATAAATCCCAATGTGAAAACTTGGACATTTCAAAGGGATCTATTGGTAAATGAGGAATATTGTAGACACATGACGACTTGGATACCGGGGTTTCTGGAAGATAATGTAAATAGTGCATCAATAGACATAGTGTGGGATACCCTAAAGGCTGGGATCAGAGGGGAGACGTTGCGATTTTCACTAAATGCCAATAAAAAAGCCAAACAAAAAATGACTGTTCTACAGGAAAAATTAAAGATTGCCGAGGAAGTATTGATAATGGCTGCACGAGAGGGACGGGAAGTTGAGAATGAATTGAGGGGTATTGCGATAGCTAAAAATGACATTATTAATATCCTAACGGAAAAAGCAATAGCTAAAGCAACAATGCACAAGGAAAATTTTTATGAACTTAGTGAACAGGTAGGACATCAGTTAGCAGTGCGTGCCAGAGAACAAAACACAGCCAATTTAATAAGGGCAATTAGAGATCCAGTATATGGGCTAAAGACCGACCTTAATGAAATAAGAATTGCGTTTCAACAATTTTATCAAAAACTATATGGGGAATCAAGTACACAACAGGGTGTAATTGAAGAATATATGGATCAGAATCCACCCCTAAGACTGGGGGTAGAGGATCAGGAAATATTGAATGATATACCACAGTGGGGGGAAATTCTTCTTTCTATAAATAGTTTAGCTACAGGCAAAGCGGCGGGTATGGATGGGATTCCCTCAGAGTTTTATGTTAAATTTTCTACACAGTTAAAAACAATATTGTGTGATCTATTCACACATATTTTTCAGGGGACGACCGCCAGGATCATGGTCATTAGCTAAGATCGTAGTATTTTTAAAAAAACACAAAGATCCTACAGAACTTGGGTCATATCGTCCTATCACCCTGATAAATGGAGATTCAAAAATCTACTCTAAATTATTAGCGACCCGTATGGCACCAATTATACATAAAATCGTATCGGTACGTCAGCATGGATTCATACCAGGGAGATCTACAACCGATCATGTTCAAAGGGTAATCTCTTTGTTTGACTGAACAGATGTTACAGGGGACCCTATGGCACTCATATTATTAGATGCCGAGAAGGCCTTCGATAGGGTCTCCTGGAAATATCTCTGGACGATAATGTCTAGAAGTGGTCTGGGGAACCATTTATCAAAGCAGTACAAATGTTGTATGTTGATCCAGCAGCTGTTATAATGGTTAATGGAGTAGTGTCCGATAAGGTAGTTATCAGTAGAGGGACAAGGCAGGGGTGCCCGTGCTCTCCCTCTTATTTGCGATGTATATAGACCCTTTTATTTGTAAACTCGAAAACAGTATATTAATATCGCCAATATGGGTACGAGATCAGCCTACTAAAACACTGGCATATGCGGATGACATCGCTCTCGTTACTAGTGACCCTATCAATGCAATTAGAGTCATAGAAGAGGAGGCCGAAGCGTTTGGAAGAGCATCCGGGTACAAACTGAACCAAGACAAAACACAGATTATACTCAATAGTAAACTTACGATGAGCGATGATCGGGTAATGGAGAAAGCTATCTATTTGGGGGTTAGTATAACGGCAAATCTACAGAGCTTAGTCAATAACAACCTCGAACCCTTAATACTTCGTACAAAAAAGACATGATCAGGTTAAACAATCTACATTTGTCTATCGGGGGAGATGCAACCTGATTAAAATGCTTTTTTGCCTAGATTTTTATATTTTTCAGATCTATTTGTTTGGAATTTCCACCACAATTGTTTAAATCTATAGATAACATATTCTCCAGGTTTTTATGGGGATACAAGAGATCACGTCGGGCTATGAGATTTATCACCCTACCCAAGGATAGAGGGGGATTGGCGCTACCTAATTTTAAATTGTACTATTGGGCTACTACACTGAAATTTTGTGACAAATTACTATCAAGTAGGATCGATAATAGAATAAATAGTAGTATCCCAACACCACAAGAACTTTTACTGGGTGAAGAAACCAAAGGATACTTATGGCGTCACCTAAACGATAGCTACTTTAAAAAAGTTAAGTTCAAGACCATTTTTGGTATTCATAAGGTCTGGAATAATATACGTAAACTAATGAGTATTGGTCGGTTATCTCATTACACCCCAATTCATAAAAATAATAATCTTCCAGAGATATTCAGGGATGCCTGTATGGATAGATGGATACAGGGAGGGATTACACAATTAGGATGCTTTTATACCACCGTGGGGCTGAAGTCTTTTAGGGAATTACAGATGGACTATAAATTAGGCCATAGGGATTTCTTTAAATTTTTACAGGTTAGGGATTTTTATGTAAAAAAGGGGAGGTGGGATAAAATTTCAAGTAATTCCAACTATGGAGAATATGGCCAAAAAAACAACAATAAGGATAGGGGCTATATATGAACAGATGAATACACATTATCCAGATGATATGGACAAATGTATGGCTAAATGGCAGACTAAATTAGGTGTACCTACTGATATACTTCTCCATTCTTATGAACTATTTCAGTCCCATATAATGTCTACAAAATTACAAGCTCAGTACTATAAAACCTTCTTTTCATTGTACTATACCCCAAATAAAATAGCTAAATGGGGGACGGGAAAAGGAACGTCATGTCCTAGGTGTAATCTATTTGAAGCTGATAGTGTACACATTTTTGCTACATGTGAAGTTTTAATGAAGTTGATTGATGATATATCGTGTTTTTTGTCAGAGATTTTCAAAGTTAGAGTCACAATTACAGTAGATGAAATAATTCTCGGTGTAGGCTGTATAAAACGTCCAAAATATATGCAAGGGCTGATTTTTGTATCAATGGCGGTCCTAAGGATGTGTGTCGCTTCAGCTTGGCTAGACCCAAATCCACCGGTATTTCATCAATGGAGATCGAGACTGCTGGCGACATGCAGTCTAGAGGTAGCCATATATAAAAGGAAGGGAAGGAATAAACGTAAACGAGGGTTAGCTATATGGAATTCGCTTATTCAATGGATGCAAAGACAGGCTGTGAGTGGATAAGCTGAATATAGATACTATGCGGTCAGGAGGATAGAGGCGTAAGGATTAGTAACAGATTGTGGGAATTAATTGTTATGAATTATTTAGTAATAAAAGAATTGAGATTTGTTTCATGATAATAATGAAATGTACAACAAATAGAAAGTTCCTATAGGATTTTTAATTCTTTGTATGTATCTGAGAAAGGGAGGGGGGAGGGAGATGAAGCGGGAGGTATGTATTTGTCTTAAGAAAAACAATAAAGATTATTTAAAAAAAAAAAGAAAATAAACTCTACCAAAGCTGTAGCCACAACAGGGACCATGGTGTAACTGCAGCTGCCACCATGAAAGGAGCAAATGCAGCCACAAAAGTGCATTTATTATCTTTGTCCCCATCCTATGCAATCTTCCCCTTTCAGTCTGCAACATATGTACCCTGATATCTTTTCCCCCAAGGTTGCGATGTTAAGCAGCAGATTACACTGTGACACTGATCAAATAGTCTGTGTGCATTTGCCATTCCTGTGTTGAGAGGTATTAGCAGATTAAAGTCAG
Organism: Calotriton arnoldi; assembly: GCA_963921515.1. NCBI lineage: Eukaryota > Metazoa > Chordata > Amphibia > Caudata > Salamandridae > Calotriton > Calotriton arnoldi. Next base: position 378,465 of record CAWUFW010013199.1, read on the forward strand.
ACCCACTGGCTTTGCCAAGGCTTCTATTTTTTTAATGTACTATTGTTAAGTCAACTTATAATGCTGGTTGTTTACTCTATTTTCGACCCAATCTTTGAAAGAAATATGTTCTTATTGAACTCCTGAACTCCCTATCCTGTGCCAAATTTTGGCCTGTTATTCAATCTGCACTATTCTGCGAAAAGAGGTTGACCATCCACGCTGTGTTAGGCTCAGGGCCTAACCGAAGGCTAGGTTGAAAGCCGTGCACAGAAGGGATTGGCTGCTAATGGTGGGTTGGCAGAGGGCGTGCCCAGCCAGGTTCTGCAGCCAACCCCTAATGTGCACAGCTGAAGGCTATACTCAGTTGAGGTTATCGTCCTACAGTGGGCTAGGCACAGGGCTCTCTGCTGAGGCACTGGATGAACAGGTAGAAATTTGGAGGTGACATAAACAGCTAGACCAAGAGGCTAGCAACCAAACAATCTCTTGCATGGTTGATTGGCACCCTCCTATGGGTGAAAGAAAATAAATTCATGCAAGGTGACTTGCACCCTTTGCGACCAGGTGTTACAGAAAGGTTGCTCACAGCTGTATTCATTCGGAACAACATTGATAGTAAAACATCTGGGAGCCCTGCATCTGAAAGAATTTTCATGGACTGAAAAACAGCGAAGCCATCAGAAGCAACGAGAAGAGGAGGAAACTCTGAACCCGGAAGTGACAAACGAAGAGCAATTTGATCCATATAAATGTTCACCACATATTGCATTTCTTGCAAATAAATTATTTGTTTGGGTGAACAAAATAGTTCTCTGCCATGATCAGACACTGAAATATCATAATGATTTTAAAAAAATAAACGTTTAAAAATCAGTAAAAAAATATTTAAAATGTACTTAGTTTCATTTTTTTTCCCAAACGGTACTAAGGTAGCATCAACAGAAGAAATAACTTAAAAAGAGGTTACATTAAAAAATCTTTAAAGAAAGTTCAAAGCATAAGTCTAAAAAAAACACAAAAGTACATTGAAGGGCTTTTTCATAGGTAGGGCCTTAAGGGACACATTGCACACACATTGGGTCATGTGCAATAGAAGCTGAGAGCAGGAGATGCCTCAAACCACTGTTCCACACAGCCTTCGGCTGTTCGCAGCAGTGGAAGGGGGTTAGGTGCCTTTGCAGTGGGTTCAGCACAGGGCACAGACCCTGCAGTCAAGCCCCAATGCACACAGCCAAAAGCAATGTGCAGCAGTGGTTGGCAAACTATAGATGGTTTGCATAAGAGCCTGGCCAAAGTTCAAACCCTGCAACCAAACCCTACTGTTCACGGTCAACTGATATGAGCTGTGGGGATTGGCTGCCTGTGGCGAGTTGGACGCAGTCATGCACAGTGGAGTTGGCTTCCCCCAGTAGGTTAGGCACAGGGCCTGGCCATAGGTCAGGAGTCGGGACCAATCCCCAATGTGCATCACCCATGCTCAGCAGGATATGGCCACTCTTGGTGGTATTTGTACAGGTCTATGGCTGCAGGCCTTGCCCTAAAGTGGAATATGTGCAATATAGTCAAATAACCCCAGAAATTCCACAGAAAATATAAAGGCTAAAGTATAGTTATGGTTGGTCCATAGCAGCATATTTGTATAATTGGATAATGCCATCAATGATGTCATTTAACATATCATGAGATATCTCAAATGTGAGATCAAAAGCAGTACATGACAACACGACAGGGGGCAATAGTTATAACCATTTTTCCGGAATTTCAGTGGTTTATAACAGACCTGGTATGTCAATATAATCTTGTGTAATTTTTGGAATTTTCCATTACGCTTCTTATGCAAAGTTCCTAAAATGATGCCATTGTGCCAATTTGTGTTATTAAACAACATCTGTGGCAAGATTTTAGTGCAGGAGAACAGGAGCAACAATAATAAACAGAACACGAGCCCCTATTGTTCGCAGCACTTATGGTTTTGCTCTATTTTTTGATTGCAAAATGTATCCTGTCACACCCTTGATTTTATGTTTTGTAACCCTAACTTCACTTTATTGATCACTATTCGCTGGCACGCAATAATAACACTTAATAAACAATTGCCCAGTCAGTGTTTTTTCTTTAGAAAAGGAAAAGTACATCCATGACACACACACTACTAAGTACTGCATATTATTTACAAATATTTACATAAGGCAGATGAATATACCTTGGTGACATTCTGCAATCACATTTGACCACTAATCAGTCATGATCCCCAAAGCACAATACTCCCTTCTGTAGCAGATAAAACATCACAATACAGGGGAATATCACTTTAAATAAAAACAGGCCTATTGGGTTTGACAAGGGTCATCACAACAACAATTAAGGCAAGCCTATTGGATGTGTCAAAGGTTGCCCACATTAAAAGACGAATAATTCACATGTTAAAACCATCATCATTTCACTGTAATCAATAAACATTTGTAAATGCAATCATTAGCGCCAATAATGCATTTCAACAACGTTAATCAAAAATCAATGTCAGGCTTATACTATCAATAAAACACTTGAAATAAACATAACATGTGTCAGTGTCTTTTTCTTTTCACTTTCAAGCTACATAAAACACAACTATAAAACCAACACCTAAAGAGTGCTGCACTCTCTCCTGAGGAGCAAAAGCTCCAGCCTTAGAAAATGCTTGAAAACCCGGCATTTGTAAAGCGCAAACTATTCACCCCTAAGGGTCTCAAGGCGCTGGGGGCCGTGGGGAAGATAAAGCGAGCTATTGCCCAGAGTCACATGGTGCTGGGCTGAGCTGCCCCCAGCGATTAAACCGTGAGCCCCTGTGCTCCAGAGTCAGCCGCCCTGGCTGCTGCGCCACACCTCTTCCCTTTTATTAGTAACAATTATCAAAATCCTGGGTGTCATGGATTCCGAGACCCCAGAAGCTTAGGGTCAATTTTAAATGTTACTTGTGGGGGGGCGGCTGCAACTCCTGCAGCCCCCCACGTCCCTCCTTTGATTTGTTGGTGGTGGCTCTGCCAAGATTGGGGCACCACAAGCAGCAGAAATACATGCAAATTAGCCCTTGCAAGGTATTATGGGGTGCCGGAGCAGTTAATATTTTAGTAGCGGCTCTTCCACTGTGCTTGGGATAGCCTTGTAGCTTTTCTTTTATGTTATTATTTTCGTTTGGGTGTCCCGGTCCTGCCTGGGACAGCCACATGCGATGATGGGTGGTGGGGCTGCAGGGGAGCCTCTAGGCCCTCGCTACCCCAACCAACTCCCCTCTCTCATGTGTGCACCTCTGGTGTGGCACGGGAACTGGTACCCTGGTTTCTGCTGCTACTGCCTGCAGCAGAAGCAGTGCTCTGTGTCTGGGCATCCTGCTACCCTAGTCACAGCCACGCCGAGCGTGGAGGGTTTCCTTGGTTACTTGGGCCTCGTGCTGGCCCTACCTTATTGTTCTAGATCCCGGGGTCGGTCATCATTATGCTGGCCCAGGGGATAGGATCCCTAGGCCCAATTAGAGTCTGGGGGTACATGCACGCCCCTCTCCCATTAATTTGATCAATTACTGTTGCACTGTCAACCAGGCGCTGACCCACACTGGGGGTATTTTCAGGAAGATGCCCCACACACTCCGATTTTGGTGGGGGGTCAAAGGTCAAATCCTTTAAAAGGCCATAACTTGGCCCTATTGGGCTGAATTCAGTGATCTTGGGCTCATCGTTCTCCTGGTGGTGACCTCTACCCACCAGGAGCAGTTTCAGCAGGACTCCTCACCTTCAAGGAGGTACATTCTGCAGGGAGCTGGTTCCACTGGCTCCCAGCATCAGCGTTCCTCCTGGTCTTTGTCTCTGATCCTCCTCTCCTCCTGCTGGGACACAGAAGTCCAGATCTTCCCCCAACTGGTCCTTAAAGGGTGTAAGGGAAATAGCTTCACTGGTCCTAGAGAGACCTACTGGTCCTAGGGTCAGCTTTAAGCACAGTCCTTAGTCCATTTGGGCATCAGGCGGCTTGTCCTTCCAGCTCTCCATGGTGTTCCCGCTATTTAAATCCACATTTAGATTCCAACTCCAACAACAGCTACTTTCTCTTGCGCACAAGTTTTTAAAGGGGGCTGTAAAGTTCTAGACGCTAGGCACCCCTGGCTAATCCTAGAGTGTCACATCACCCCTCCACACCTGCACCAACTCACCTGCATAACATGAACATGGTTGGACAATTCAAGATGGTACTGTCAACAAGTCACTGTTCACATCTTCTCTGGGAACCTCAGCTTCACCCCTAGCTTACAACACTGCCAGGGTCTTTCTGACCAAAACTTCAAAGAGGATCCCCATTCTGTCTTGGCTTCCTCTTCTGTTCATTGGGCCTGGGCTGTCCCAACCCTGGTACAGTGTGACAGCTAATTAACAGATGCAGATTGTCACCCCAACCCTTACTCCCTGGGAGTTGAGTGAAGTACTGCTAAGGTATACATTTAAGATCTTGGGATCTGCATATTCAAACTGGGTGCACATATTTGATACCAGTTTCATACCTTACATGACTTTGTAGGCCTAAGGGATACGAAACAATACTCAGAGTCAGATTTCCTACTATGTGTATAATATAGTGTCACTGCAGGCAATACAGTAAACCACACTGACTTTACCTATGAGTGCTCACTAATATTATAAGGCCTATCCCAGGTCAGCATCTAACCTTGCAAAGCTCCCTTTGCACCATGCTACTTTTGGGCAGTTACTCGGGCACTTGTGCACATGCGTATGCATATGTGTTCATGTCTAGCCAGCCAAGTACCCCTTACACTAACAGCGTCGCAGCAGCCTTATCTTAAAAGGCAGACACTGGCGGTTAACACACTCAGTCCATTTACTCTCTGATTAACTTGGGTGAGACACAAGTAGTGAGATTTACCCAGAGTAAAAAGTCCAAAACTGGGTGATGTAAAAGCAAAAAATGCTGGTTATACTAATTGGGCGGAACCCAATTGCAACATTCATTTTCATCTGCATAGTTACCAAATGCACTTTTCTGGTTTTTGTTTTAAGTTACCAGACTACAGTAGAGTGGGATGATGGGTGAACATTGATGACAGTGTTTGGGTGTGGTTACACAACAATGGCATCTTGTCCTCATAAGAGTAACTTCTTACTGCACCAACCGATCAACCTCTGATTGCAATGTAATGATACTCCACAGTAAATGGAGTCCTGCTATAAGCTGAGGTGGAAACTTTGGTGGCCACTACCCTTTTGATATCCTTTGTTTAATTATATATTTGGATGCCTTATATTGGGAGCTCTTGGCAAAATGGTGCCCATTTTGCCCCCAGCTTGGATATCACTCCCAAATATGCAATTGATCAGAAACACAATTTTATTATTTAACACATTTCCCAATGAGCTGCCCTTCTGTGTGGCAATATCAAAAGGATAATCATGTTGTTCTATTTTCAGGGTATGATCTCCAAGCTATCAATGACAAATATTTATTTATTTAGGAGATTAATCAAGTTTGGTGTGTACCCATTTTGTTACTTCAGAGTATCAACTTAGGTCATTCTAGTGCATAGAAAGAATCGAAGTAGGGGGCAATGAAGTGTAATCAGATGGTGGTAGCTGAATCTGATATTCTTCCTTTATGACCACTATGCCTGTGCATTATTCGATAAATGACAAATCTGAACAGTTCAGTTTTCAAGAGTTTCCTGAACACATGTGGATGGTTTATATCTCAGGTTGTGGTTAACGGTATTCGTATTCTTGTCCCTTGGATTCCTAAGGATCTGCCTCCATTTTCTATGTTTTCCTGTTTGTATGCCCAAATATGCTTTATTGATTGTGCAAGGACCTTCACTTTAATCTTGGCCTCGAAACATAAGTACTGGAGAGTTTTCAGTCCAGGTTTTTTCATATGGTCATTTTTGCGTAGGCTCAGGCATAGTATAGAAGACTGGATTAGTAGTCTATGTAGCCTGGTGATAGGATTTTTGGAGAAGCCTATAAGATTGTGTTTCAGTAGATGAAACCTGCCATGACCAGAGTTTGTGTCAGTTTCACTTGATGAAAGGACTGGAGTAGTGGTAAGGTTTTGTGGAGTAGGGAGATTGTTGCCCTTAGATATTGCATTAACTTAAGATGTGAACGAAAAGCTGTGTCAAAGAGTATCTCTACACTTCCTACTTTCAGGGAGGATAATGGGGGTGGTACCAAGGCCTGAGGCCCCTTAAAAGGATAAGGAGTTGGACTCCATAGCTCCCATGATTAGGTCTCAGTTTTGGCTCATTTCAATACTGAAAACGTTTTTTTTATTCAGAAAGGGACATGGCTCATGCAGGAGGTGATCTTGGATGGGCTGTAAAAATGTGTTGTCAAAATGCAAGTGAATTTGTGTATTGTGTGTATATATTTGGAAGGTCAATAAGTATTTGTCTAGTAATTGTACTAAGGGATGAGCATAGACATTGAACAATAGAAACAGAGGGATGTTTTATGTGGTATGCCACATGAAATAGTGAATATAGATGATTTAACACCCTATCCTGATTTTTGAGTGCAGTTGATGCGGACCAGTGGTATCCAAAAAAAAGTAAGATCTGTTTTGTCTATGGAAGGAAGGAGTGGTGCAGCGGCCAGGGCGGCTGATTCTGGAACACGGGGGCTCACGGTTTAATCCCCGGGGCCGGTGGCAGGTTAGCCCAGCACCTTGTGACTCTGGGCAGTAGCTTGCTTAATCTTCCTGACGGCCCCCAGCGCTGGGACACCTCGCCTGAGGTCGCTGAGCGCTTTACAAAATGTTGGTATTTAATGGTGCATAAGGCCAATCCTGTCCAACCTGCAGGTTTGATCCGTCATTAGTTTCTGTGGAGATAGTAGTAGAGTTTCTAGAATTCTTAGAGCTGTCTCATCACTTCCCTTTCCATGATCTTGCTAAGGATGGGTAGGTTAGAGTGGCCAAGGTCTTTGGTGTCTGCAGATGGTTTGTTAAGGAGGGGCTGATGAAAGCCTGATTAAAAAAGTGACCGTGATGATGGCCAGAAATTCTTAGAAGCATAAGGCTAACCAGGGTTTTATTGGAGTATTGGACTCTTTTATCTTATGGACAAAGTTCAGCAGCTGATCAGTCTCAACTGGCTGGATTGAGGTGAAAACTAGCTGCAAAAGTGTTGGCGGGATTGGACGGTAGGGAGAATGTTCCTGTGAATTGCATATGTAATTTGGATCTAGGTGATTTTTTTCGTCAAAGCAATTGAGAAGCCTCTCCCACTGTTGCCTGGTTGATCAAGTATTGTTTTTGGGGTGCACAGATTATGGTAAATGCCAAAAATGTCTGTAGTTTTGTTGGTGGGGCTTGTACTTTTTCAGCATTGAAAGTAGTTTTTGTTCTTTCGATTAATTTCTGATAGCCTTTCCAGTGAACTTTTTATGGGGTCTTAACATGTGTTAACTTTAGCATACTGGAAATTGTCATTCCAATTCTTGGTTGGCAGGTTTCAGCTCTGGGTTTTGTGGTTAAAGCAGGGATGAGTATGTAGTGGGCAGCTGATAAATGTTTATGTAGGTCTGCCAGCAAAGTTTCTGGTTTTGTTGTGTCAAGGTAGTTAGTATTATTGACTGAAAAACATTGAGGAACTAAAACATATTTTTACCAATTACTGTGATTTTGGTGTTATTTTTTCTGAGCAATGTGGAGGATCTTTATATTGCCTAACAGCCCTCCTAATTAATTTTCATTTTGTGCTAATTTTTAAGTGCACTCTGCACATAGTCATACCAACAATCCCATTTTAGTAGGGTCAATCTTATTCCCCTAGCACTCTTCATTTCTGAGGCATTTGGGCAAGAAATAAACAGTTTCAAGCTGTTCTTGGCATTTCAAGGTCACTTTTTTGTTAGGATTTTGACACTTGTAAGAAAGAAACATGGATCAGTATTTTGGGATCCATCGTTTTGATCAGCCATGATCTTCTTCATGGGTTTTCCCTATGCAACATTTTCAGCTGCATTTATTTATATTTATAGATGTCCTTTCTGCTAAGCCTTTCCTCGCTAATGGGGGATCTCGGATCACGGGAAGCCCACGAGGACAAAGACTTGGACGGAGGAAGCGGAGACCGTCCTCGGTGCGAACACCCCGTAGACGGCCATTGAGCAGCGGGATGCTCACGCAGATGAGGTTAGTTCGCTACAAAACTCCACCCCTATCCCCCTCGATGGGTCGCACACTATGGAAGGAATGTACGAGGCTGCCGCTTCGTCCACGCTCTAGAGAGCGCTCGAGCGTGAATTAATGGTCTATTAATGCGAGATCCCATTGTTGTGATGGTTGATCATTCACCAACCATGCCGCTTGCCTGTTAGTCGGCCCCGTGTATTCAACATACAGTTAGCATTTTTACCGGCTCGTGTGGGCATTGCAGGGAGCCCATTTTGTGTTTTTATCTACGACATCCACCAGATCACCTTTTTTGGCAAAATGGCACTCAATTTCACACTAATGGAGAAAGGACTAATCTCTCCATACTGAAAGACGGAAAGAGACATAGGACTTTACCTCACAACATACCACAAAAAGGAAGAAAGGACCAATCACTACATATCACATATAGAAAGTGACATAGGACTACGCCCCAAAGCTGATCCATACATAGAAAGAGTGATAGGACCACCTCTCAGAGCTTAAGATTTCATTGGATAATCAGGTGGCCATCTTGGACTGGCCTCATTGACAATGGGTTACTCCCTAGCGGAAACAGACAACATCCTATGGTACCCAAGTCCACAAGTACACAGGTGAGAGTCTTACCTAGCCCTATCTCTACTGCCCAGTCCTATACCATTGCTGTACCTATGCCGACTTGGCCTAGTCCTATTTTCCCCTTTCTCCCTCACCACCCTTCACGACATTCCGGCCTCATCCCCCCCTCTCATTACCTTCCCTCCCAACACAGCAATTTACCCAATTTCATCCCTGCCTACATAGGATATGCCCCTTAACCGGCCCAAACGCACGACCGCTCATAACTCCTTCCACCACACCCTCACCTAACATCACCTTTCTCGCACAATCTCCCTTCCTCCTTCACCCCCCACTTCCTCACCTAACATCACCTTTCTAGCACACTCTCCCTACCTTTTTCTACCCTTACAGATAAGCGTCGACTCCACGATGGAGCGTACAGGACAACATACATATACCATTAAGTACCCCCCTAACCTTACAAAAAAAGCAGCCAAATGCTTTAAACATAATCTTCTAAAATCACTCCCTGAGACCCCTATCTCAGATCCCTACTTCTCAACAAACAAAGGTTCTATGACTAATGACATCATTTTTTACACAAAGAGAAGAGCCCAATGGAGGAAAGCCTTTTGCGCCCTGGTTTCGGTCTCAAAACAGCACATGGTCTCAAGATCTCTATCATCCCCTCACCAATTTACAGAGCTGCAGCAAATATCACCATTTATCATAATGGGAGCATCCTCATTCAATCATCAGACCGTAACTTAATCCTACTTGATAACATCTTTCCTCTTATCAAGGAAAACGTCTTGAGACCCTATCCCCCCTCCCCAGGCTCTCCCAATTCCAGAACGCCCCCTAACTCCATTCCTGAATCCCCCTCAAGGCATTCACCTCTTACGACCCAACCTTTATATACACCCACCCCAGCTCAAGCAGACACCCTAGGATATGATAACCACCCCTAACTCCAACATTACCCAACCTACACCTCATACCCAAACAAGTAGCATCTCTTACAATCTGCCCCCTTATACCATGAACACCTCCACAGCCCTAACCCTGGCTCACACGCACCCGGTACATGCCTCTTCGCCTTCCGCCATTTCACCCCCCCTCTCCTGATAGCCATACAGGTAGATCTCACTACGACGACTCAGATTACTGTTACCCTCCAAGCCCCAACCCTAGCCCAACCACCCCTTCCCTACCCCCAGACCAAACCCCAGACTCGATGAAATCTTACTTTCATTGCAACAAGTCAAAGATGACCTCCAAACTCTATGGGACTTGATTTTACATCAACCTAAGATCAGACGACATGATAAGGACTCTAGTATGAACCTCCACAGTAACAGCTCCCCATACCCCCACCAGTTGCATTTATGATCCCCGAAGCATCCGCCCCCAAGATGGAAAACAGTACCTTACCCCAATGCCACAACCCGATCGGTCCGAAGGAAGAATCCTCTATTGTCCAGTGATATACACTCCCTACTCCGCTCTTATGATCTCCCTCATCCCAGCTATAACACAGAGTCCTCGAACAACATTCATAAACATTCCCTAATCCAAACCATCCCCTCTAATACACACAGAGCTCCAAAACACAAAACTAGAGGTATAACCAAAGACAATCTTATGCGAGTCCCCCTCACACAGGAACCTCTAACCCCCATCAAGTCACGTCTCAAATGTATATTACTAAACTGTAGATCAGCCTCAAGACATGCGGCTGATATAGCTGATCTCATATTCACTCACGAACCTGACCTCCTAATTCTGACCAAAACATGGTAAAAGAGTTGTCTATGCCTATCCTCGACATACTGGTTCCCCCTAACCATGACATCACCAGATTAGACAGAACCGATAGACCAGGAGGCGGTATTGCCTGCATACATTGGAACAGTCTCTCAGTGAACCGCTCACATTCACCGGTATTATCTTCATGTGAATACCTCTGTATAGATATCACAAGTAACAACAAACCAGTCTGTTCACTGCACACATTCTACAACCCTCCAGGTGACAACCTCACCTTCATCGAACAATTCATGGATATTGTGACTACAAACACTGGACAACAAAATACCCAAATATTCCTCAGAGATCTCAATCTTCATTGGAATGACTTTAACGACTCTGCGGTTAATAGCCTCAAAGCATTCCTCTCGGACCTTGACCTTACCCAAATCTGCAACAGCCCCACACACGACAAAGGCTCAATCCTAGATTTGGTTATTTCCAATGCTGAATCCATTCAGCTTGAAACGATCCTCCCCTGTGATTGGTCTGACCACCATTCCATCACATTCTTCATTAAGGAATCAGTAAAATTATACTCAACACAATCTACGAGACCTCAAATATGGAAGAGGAACCTAAAAAATACCAACACGGACTTACTCACATCCTCTAGTGTCAACCTCTTGCTTCCCCCTGAAGACCTATCTTATGTTCAAGCTCTGACAAACCACTACTTTAACTATATGACTACGATATTATACACAGCCGCTCCGTTACAACTGAAGAGGCTCTCCACAAAAGATTCAAAACCATGGTACGACGGTAGACTCAATGAGGACAGACGATCCCTAAGACTAATTGAACGCCAATGGAGATCATTACCATCCCCTGACCACCTTAAACTGCTAAGAGCCACCAGAAACTCCTACTATAGAAAGATCAGACGATCAAAAGCAAACTTTTTCAGAAATCAGTTAGACCAAGCCAAGAATCGACCCAAAAAACTATTTGAACTAGTCAAAACACAATCTAATGGCTTACCTCACCCCCCCCAAGCTAAACCATGCGCACGAGCCAGTTGCGAAGAATTTGCCTCATTCTTCACTAAGAAGACAGAAAACATGAAGACGGACCTTCTTAATGCCTTAGTAACTCATACTGATACTCATAAGGACACTTCATCTCCCCCTCCAGCAACCCCAATCGTATGCACACCTAAGTTCAGCCTCAAAAATAATGCTGCATGGTCCTCCTTCAAAACTTACAGTAAAGATGCAATATTAAAAGCGCTCACATCTTTGAACCCATCCAACCAAAATTAAAACCCTTCCTTCCTGCAAAAGACTTCAAACTGGCAGTTCAAGCACTAGTAATCCCAAGACTAGAATATGGTAGTGCAACTCTATGCGGACTTCCCAGATCTACAACGGCCCCTCTAAGTGCATCAATCAACTCAGCGGCCAGGCCCATCACAGGCTCTAAAAGAAACTGCCACATTTCCCCCGACCTTAGAGCTCTTAACTGGCTCCCTTTCGAAGCAAGAATTCAACTAAAAATCTCTTGCATGACTCACAAAGCCCTACATCACAACACTCCGAGGTATCTGGCCCAGAAACTGGTGCTCTCATGTGGCAACAGTTCCTCCAGGAGCTCCAGTCATCTTCTTCTGAAACCACAACGATTTGCCAAAAAGAAAACATACAACCGTTCCTTCTCTGGAATCGCTCCTAGGATATGGAATGCACTGCCCCCAGAAACCAGACTGAATCCCTCTACTGCCTCTTTCAGAAAAGAAGTAAAATCTCTTCTCATGACTTAATTCACATGAACAATGTATTTAACTCTAATAAAGGCTGCTTGTATAGTAGGACATACCTATGACATACAGTGTTCTTTTGTTCAACTATCTTCCCTTGTACAGCGCTCTGATACCCGCAAGGGTCGAGTTTGCACTATATAAAACCTTCAAATAAATAAAATAAATAAATAGTGATATACGCAGACCAGAAGATACCAGGGTCAGAAGGATATTTGTGTCAAGTGTGAGATCAGAAACCACAAACATCTCCCGAGCATCTCAAATATAGAAAGGAAATTCTTCCTAGTTGTGACTTCATTGCCATGAGGAATTTGCAGACTTTGCAAGGATGTCTGGCTTCCTTGTCTAAGTGGGATTGTGCAACCCACACACTCCACAATGATAAAACAAGCTACATGTAGGGAACAGTACCATGCAGTATTGCAGGTGGCGCTAATTTAGTGGTGGAGCCTACAGGACTACCTGACTTGTCAAGGATCACAGCATAGGAAGCCTGAATGTGGACTGGAGAAACAGAGATCCATCTGAATAGAAAATATCTTGCTTTCCTTCATTCGTGAGTTAGCACAGGTTCTGAGCTACCCATAGCCCCCAACCTGTCTAGATACTCTCCTGTCTCACTGATTTGCAGTAGCGGCTGGCAGGGAATGATGGGGGGAGGGTGGGGGGGTGGAGGATCGAGGGACAGAATAAAATAGGAAAAAAGAAAGCACTTACCTCTTTTGCCGGACGAGTTTTTCCTCTGCTTCTCTGGGAGTCCTAGAACCAGGAAGCACCCAGGCTTCCCACAGCCAATCACAATGCTGCAATGCAAAGTTGTGATTGGCTCCCTTAAGCCAATCACAACGCTGCAAAGCAGTGCTATGGTTGCGCTCAGATGGAGACTGGGGGCCTCTGCATGTTCCACACCAGGCTGTATAATGCAGCCTGGTGGGGAACATACAAAGTGCGCATTACTGTTTGGCCAGGCCAAGGCGGCCGGCCAAACAGTCAGCACACTTGGAGTATGCAAACTACTCCTCCCCCTGTACCTCCAGCCCCTTCCCGCCCTAACCCAGCCCCAAACCTGAGAAAAATAAAACAATAATAACTACGTTATTATCGTTTTATTTTTCCTGCTCAAAGAGCAGTGGGACGACGCTCCTCCCCCTTAGCAGAGGAGCTGCCCCTGCTGATTTGAGAAGACATAATAGCCAACCAGCCCAAAAAGGTAGCAGACTTCCCTGCTTCTTCGTCCACCCAGAGGGCTGCAGATCAAATTTGTGGTCTGCATGTCTAGTCCACTTATTGTTCTTCATCCATCACCTGCACTGTAATACTTGTCAAGTTAGGGACCACCTCATCCTTTTGGATGGCTTGCAGAGTCTGGCATCTCTGGCATATCACAAGCCAGTGGTTTTGAATAGGTCTGGTGTCCACCTGCCCTAATCTTGGGATGTCTGCTGGTGAGTCCAGTTCTGGGGCAACCCTTCCTGGGCCGGGCCAATCAGCAAGAAATAGTAAATCAAGTTTTACTTGTATTTACCTGGATGACACTGGAATTTCAGAGTGGAAAATAAATACATTCGTCTTTTTGGCCAGATATTAATAATTCTGTATTCAATGCCAAGGGAGTCAAGGGTGCGCCAAAGACAAATATTTTCAGAAAATTGCTTTGGACACAGAAAAGACACCTTGCTCGGGTCGAACTGGCCTGTAGGGCAATTTGGGGGTGCCCAAGGGCTGGTCTGTTACGTCAGAGTGTAGGCCGCTTTTTTGCTGTTTGTGGACCTGTTTTAGGGATGGTGGCTGCTTTCTTCACTGTTGATTTTTAGGTCTCGCCTGGCGTTGCAGCGCGCATGCCCAGCTCGCTCTGGAGGCTTCTTGTAATCAATATACTTTAAGAAGTGGAGTTTCGGCTCCGCCCGTTATTTCGATTGGTTTGCGTCATTTTGCGTCATTGGTTATGGTAAACGGTGTCTTTTGATTGTGACGGAGGCTTTTTAGTCCCTCCTGGTTACCGCCCTGTCCTCTTTTTGCCTCGCCCACCCGGACTGGATGTTTTACTGGCGAAGTAACACGTTCGGCGTTGTATACTCGGTGAGCACTATTTTCTTTTAGCTGCTCAGCAGCCCCATCGGTGGCCGGCTGCGGTGCGTGTGGCTCGCTGGCCGGAGGTGTGCTGTGAGTGTCTGTTCTTGTTTTTTACTCTGTACGTTACCAGATTGACAAAACGACTGGTAGTGGAGAACTGAGTGATTGTGCAACCGTCTTCAGTCTAGGCCGTGACGACAACCCTCGCCGGAAACCGTCCCTCCCTCTGCCTTCTCCCCCGGCCGCTTTAGTTTAATTGTAGGTTGTGCTGCTTTGGGATAGGGGCAGTTGGCACAGACGGAGTCTCGCGTGTTACCCAGATGTGTTTTTTTTTTCTCGACTCACCCTCGGTGTTGCTGTCTGCACTTTGCAAAGACAGCGGGTTCCAGTGGTCTGCAAGGGGACGTGTACCTTTTTTGATGGCAATGGACGTTTACCCGTACCTCCCTTTTGCTTACTGTGGTCCCTGGTAAAGGTCTCGGTCACTCACGAATGCGGGCCCTCGTCCCATGCGATGGATCAATCGCTCACCCAGCATAGGTTCTTGAGGTGGCAGTGATATCTCTAAGAGCCAAAAACGTGAGGCGTATACAATACAATCTCGGCATACCGTAGGAATGACATCTCGATGATACCAAGAAGCGCTTTTTGTGGCGCCTTGTATATTTAATCACCCACTCTCCGCTTTTGTTACACGGTTTCATACTCTGACACTGCGCCTGATGTGTTTTTTTTGCAGTGTATAAATGGAGAGGGCTATTTCAATCGGCCGCCGTTATTTGAAATTCTCTGCGGACACATTGTTGCAAATAATCAGCATGCTTGTCACACTGAGAGGCAGTAGTTTCAAAAACTAGCCTTGCGCTGACCCTCAAAGTCGATAGGCGGGGTATATCTTCGTGGTGTACTTTCTACGAACTTATTTATAGACCGACTCCTTATAATTGTAGTGTTTCTTAATGATTGTCTGTGTATCGTGAGTAGTGGTAGCGCATAACGATTTGAGTAACCATTGCCACCATCGGGATCTGACTGCTGAAAGGTGTTGGGCACTGAAGTCCGCTATCATCAAAGTGGTGGTTTAATTTCTATATGAGAACTTAAGGATCAATGGGTTATTGGTTACTTTTTTTTAGTATGAGGGTTGGCAGCAACGTGCGTTACTCTTCCTTGCCACGTAGGATAAGAAAGTAGACTGTACAGGACACAGTCTGCGAAATACCCTTGCTGGGTCTTTGTAGACATAATATATTCGGACATCACTATCAATCACCCACAGCTACTGACGCCCCCCGCTCCTGTTCTATATAGGAAGCCGCCCGATTACACAACAAGCTGTTACCACCACTGAACCTCCGGTGAAACACAAGATGACATAATGGTATCTATTAAGTAAAATACAACGGGCATGATAAATTAAACGCTTCCTATTAGTGGCCGTCGGAGTTCATGTTTTATACCCTCTTTTCTAACCTGAAACGCATAGGCATGTTCTTTAGCTCGGGTCTTCTGGCAGCTCTACAATTACTACACGTTTATTGTTTTCCCATTTCTTTTTTTTTAATAGTAGTGGGTAGTATTTGGGTACCTATGGTCATTGTGTTACCAATGCCTTTTTATTTTTTTTATTTTCAACAACTCCCAGGTAGCCCTCGCAACTGATGATTGCAAATAACCTTAAAAGTTTGGCTCCGTCTGGGTGCTTAACATTGCACCGTGTACTGCATATTTTACAATTTTAACAAGTGCTGTCTCGCTCTACTATGGTAAATTTAAACAAGCATTTGCAATGCAATAGGTTCTGGAATTCATATGTAATAATTGGCTACGTAGCATGCAAGTATTTTACAAAGGTGGTTTGCAATAAGATTAGCACTTTTTTAGGGTTGTAGTAAAAACCTAAGTTTTTTTGGTGCGCTTGTCTTGTACATTAATTGAATTCATATGTGGCCTTTTTCAGTATTGATTGTGGTCAGCATAAGAGAAAGAGATTTTTTTTAAATCATACTTGCAAGCCAGAACTAGTCCAAATTATATTTTCTATCATATTTCTCCACCTCATACTTTAACCACTAACTATATTAATAATAGTTTTCCTTTCCTGTGTGGTTCCGTAGGTGTCCTTCTGATGCACTCCAATCCAAATCCATCCACTTCACTTCACCTCACCCAACACCAATCCGCCCCAGTCCACCCCAGAACAATACAATCCACCCCACTCCAATCCAGATCACTCAACCCAATCTATATAATTAAACTCCATAGTACGCAATCCCAATCCACATAATTCCAGTACACTCAATACCACATAATTACTATCCACATAATTCCACTGCATACCATGCCACATAATTCCACTACACAAATCCACTCCATACCACACAATTACATGCCACACAATTCCACAACTAACAATTCCAATCCAACCCACATAATTCGACTACACACTGCACACATACACTCCATAACACATAGGTAAAGGACATTGCCATTTACAATGCCAATAGCTCTAACTCAAACAATTGCAAGACCTATTGCATTTCCAATGCTTGTTCTAATATTACCACAAACATTGACTGTAGGAAACGTAAATTCATACTTATACCGCCTCTTTGCAAGTTTAAAACTGCGTTGATTTGCAAATGTGGTTCACTTTTTTTATCTGTCTGATTTGCTAATGAGGGCCAATTTATTTTTGGTGCTCATTATGGTACCTTGGGCCCTAGACCCACATGATGGATGAAATGACCACGCGGACACAGTAGTAAGGTACTGGAACTGGCCTAGGACACGTGCACCCGGCCCCTTTTATTTGCAGGGTCACCTGACCAGTGACACCTGTGATGGGTGGGTGTATGGTGTTGGGTGCAAAGGTAGGCAGAACACTAGAACGTGTCCAGCAGGACACTACACTCGTCACTTTTTCCTGTCTCAGTTCGACCCTGACCTTGCTCCCCATCTTTCTTTGCATCTCCCACTCCTTGACAGAGCCCGTAGCGGCAAATGGCTGCCCTTACCGGCCGAGTCGGCCATGGCGGATTCTCCCCCACTTCCGCTCGCGGTGAGGAACCCGCCTCAAGTCATGAATCCTGAGAAGACATAACCAGTCTCAAACTCATTAGGCAGAGTTAGTGTTTAACTTGCGTGTAGCCGTATCATTAACAATCCATTAATGTTGAATGGACTTCCACGCTGCACACCCGTCTATAAGAAAACCGATGTAATTAAAGAGTGTTCTGAGCCGAAGAATAGCTCGTTGGCTGTGGCCAGCACTGCAGATTTCTACATTAAAAAAAACCTTGATGGACCGGGAAGTCACGTCACCCAGCCTGGTCAATTTAATTCCAATTTATTGTGTAAAGCTTTTCCCATTACAATGCAAAAGATAAAAGAGAGAACATTACATGAAAATGTACTTTAAAATCGTAACGGGTTGGCTAGAGAGGGTTTTTCAATTAGGTAATCTCGATGTGCAATATGTATGGCAATAAATTACCGTCATCTAATCCACAGTAAGAGATAATTTTCCTGTAAAAGCTATAATTAATTTCCCTAAAATACACCTATGGCGCCTAATGGTATAATAATCTCCAGTCTTGTGAAGTCTTATGCTTGCCCTGGTGTTATTGGCCCGAGTTCTATGTTCTGTAAAATACTGCTCTGTTTAATAGCGCTGAAAGCTTTCCATTTTAACTTCAAGATTCCTTCTTTTCGCATCATCGGGGGAGTTGGACAGCTTTTCTTTTTAACCCACATACTTACCAGCCACCTTTTTTCGATACAGACCCAACTGCTGACTCCAAATAGCCACCACATAATTTGAGGACATGTACTAGCTTCTGACGAAACAGTTTTTCTTTGTCCTCATTGCGTAATAATTATGATATTAACTTGCCTCTAACAACGTTTCAGCTCATGCTTGTCTTTTCTAAGCTCTGATAGCGTCATTATCCATTATAAGGTACATAAATAAAAGGCAAATCGGGGTCTAGACCTGTGGAGCAATGGAAAGGCGAGTCACTTTTGCAAAAATTCTAAAATTCTCATTGTGAAATGACAGCATTTGTTAATAGTGATAGTTCAGTTCAGTGAGCCATGCCCATGTGTTTTGCCAAGTGACCTTTGTATATTATACGGCCCTCATGTATTCTTCTTGTGACCTCCGTGATTTCTGAGAATTGCCCATGCTAATCAGAATTTGTTGGTGGCTTTATTGCGATCATTCACATCTAGGTTCACCTCATAGAATGGAGACCAGTACATTAGAAGCATTGGCCTGCGTTTGACATTGACATCTAGTAAATTTACAGTCTGTTTCTTTATATTCTGGAGTATTCAAGCCCTACAAGGACAGAACCAGCCATTCTTCCACGTTTGCAGGCTAGGGGGTTGTTTTCAGAAAAGCATAGATTGTCAAGAACCAATCATGCTCTTGTGGTGCTCTTTTAGTTATGGCTTCTGGCAATGCGGTGCCGATTTGAATATTTTTGCGAAGACTGGCTTTGGTTTCCAGTGTAGACTTGAACCTCACCCAGAAAGATGCGCTAGTCAATGGAAATTCCCTGTCTGTATGATTTTCAGGGTACCCAGTATCACAGGCCTGAGTAAACCCGTAGCCCTGGAACATCAGATTATTCATGTGGGATAAGACAATACTATTTATTACATGGGACCAGAAAAAAAAAGTTACTTTAGGAACGCAATGTCTCCTCGCCTGCTGATACTTTCAATTGAACCAGTCTTCAAACCTCCATCCCCAACCATTTATCTCTCCAACCTCAGCCCTAGACGTTCCTCACATGTCCTCTTTAAGTGAAGGTGGCAAAGGAATTGTCCTAATTCACTCTCTGCTGTCTCATAAAGAGACCGAAAGGTAAGATCCAAATTTACTGCGGCTGTGTTCCAAGGCGACACTAAGTGGTGCATAGTATTTACTATCAAGGTATCCTTTTCTCAGGACAAAAAAGGGTAAAATTAGCTTACACCCAGTTGGCACATTTAAATTATTTTAAGTCCCTAGTTAAGTGGTACAACATGTACCCAGGTCCTGTACACTAAATGCTACTCATGGGCCTGCAGCACTAACTGTGCCACCCACCTGAGTAGCCCTTGAAATATGTCTCAGGCATGCCTGGGTGTGCAGTTTTAAACTGCCATTGTGATCTGGAAAAATAAATCTTCTGCCAGGCCTAAACCTTCCTTTTTAATACATAAAAGTCACCCCTAGGGTAGGCCCTACATAGCCCCTAGGGCAGGGAACAGTATATTTAAACTGTTGAACATGTACTTTTAACTTTTATATGTCCCAGTAGAAAAAAACTCTTAAAGTAATTTCTCACTATTGCAAGGCCAGCCTCTCCCTTAGGACAACATTGGCATAACTTATTACATTTAATTTAATGTGATAACTTTCAATTGGGAGCAGGTGGTGGTGTCGAGTTTTGTGTCTAAAGAATTGTAATTTACAGCCCTCTTTAATGGTAAAGTCAGATTTTAAGTCACAATTCTGAATTTTTTTTGTGCCTGCAGCTTGTATCCTGGGTCACATGACTAGGTGTAGCTGGCAGTTGGCCTTTGTGTATTGCTCCTAGACTGTGAAACAAAGGGAAATACTAGCTGGCAGGATGGGCCATCTCTGATTTGATAAGGGAGAGGAAATGTCACCAAGTACACATGCACATCACAAAGGCTCTGCCCAGCACACTCACAAAGGGTTTTGATTCTAGTGTTTTGTGACCCCAGACAAGCTGGGGCCAGGGCAGGGAGGAAGGAAATTCCAAACACCTCTGAGGGTGGACAAATTCTGAGCCTTTACCTACTTCAAAGTGGGCACCAGGTATAAATAATGGAGCCTACAACTCTGAACCTATGGAACACTCAGAAGGACTGCTGTGCTGTTCTGCTGAAAGACTGCTACCCTGTTGCCCTGCTGCCTTGTTGCCTTAGTGAAAATACTGGAACTGCATCTTGATCCCAGTACCACTAGAGTGAATCCAAGGGCTAGTTGGCTGGCGTTCTGATCAGAGCCCCATGGACAGAAAAGGTACCAGCCATCTTGAACCCAGCACCTGGACTCTACTTGCTTTGAGTCTTGTCCTCCAAGTGATGACACCGCAGTCATGGACCCTTGGAAGTGAGCCCGAAGGTGCTCTGCCAACACAGCTGTGGTCATGAGAGCAGAACCGATGCAGTGTTATGCATTTCCTCGTAGCCCTGCTTTAGAACCACCGCTGCTCAATGCATCCCGGACACAGAACCTCATATCGCAACTCGCAGCCTCCCTCGAATCGCCGTTGTGCGATGCATCCTCAATGCAGACCTTCAGA
This sequence comes from Calotriton arnoldi, assembly GCA_963921515.1. Classification (NCBI taxonomy): domain Eukaryota; kingdom Metazoa; phylum Chordata; class Amphibia; order Caudata; family Salamandridae; genus Calotriton; species Calotriton arnoldi. The sequence goes on from CAWUFW010013199.1 coordinate 399,150, forward strand.
ACGCAAGCCCCTCATCTATGGCATCCTCAATGATGATGCAAGACTCCATTTCACAGCCCCACAGCTTCTTCGGAGCCACCAGTACGTGACTCATCTTCGACGCAGAGCTTCGCATTGCAGGCCCCTTGTAGACGGAATCCGTGAGAATGATGCAGGACTCCGCATAGCAGTCCCGCAGCTCCTCAGAACCATCTCAGCATGACGAATCCTCATTGTGGGGTCTCGCAAAGGTTCACAAACCAGGAGTTAAGATACTTTGTTCAGCGGGCCTAACTTGGTCCCTGTATTCGGACCATGCTCTATTGTAGTTGGCCTGAACTTGTGACTTTGTCCCTGTCCAGCGCAACAGTTGACCACTGTTGATGATTTGTGCTTCTAGGCACTATTTTTACTTAAAACTTTGACATTTAATACCTACGATTTTCCTTATTGGATTTTGGTGTAAAATGGTTATGACATTTTGCTCTATTGTTCTAAATTGGTGTAAGATTTTTCTTGGGTTGTGTTTTCACTTTATTACTGTTTGAAATACTACATAAGTACTTTCCACATTGCCTCTAAGTCATGGGTATTCACAGACATTTTCCCAGGGGCTGCAAAGTTTGGTTTGTGATGTGACAGAGGGCCGCATTAATGCTAGCACAGTGGTGGTCATGAAGGGGGCAATTTGGGGGGTAGGGGTTGTGGCAGTATGGTGAGTGTAGGGGAGGTAAAGCATATACATCTAGTGGCTGAATTGCACAATGTGAAACCTGAAAACCTGGGATTAATCTCAGATTCCCCACTTTACCAAACTGTGTGATCCTAGGCACTTGTTTCATTTAACTTTCCCTCCTTTTTCTTTATTATCACATATAAGAGAATCTCAAAAAGCATGGTTTCAGGATCTGCACTGTACAAAACCTTCTCCTGTGTTTAATTTAATAAACTATAATGCTGTTCATGTATAATAGGCATCAAGGCTACCCAAAGAGTGCACATAACAACTGACTTGCCTCTTAGTTCACTATTGGCATTGTGTTCATGTTGGGGGTAAGAATGAAGGTTTCTGAATTTATGTTTGAAAACTATTACTTAAAAAGAAAATACTGCTCAATGCACTGACATAATCTGATGTACTAAGGTGAAATGGTTCTACATGTTAATGAATACACTTTTTGATTTTTGAAGAGACATTATCATATTTTTACACTTTTGCTGCAATATGTCATTTAAAATCAAGGTGTTTCTGAAGTTAAGCAGTGCAGGACAATGTAGTTACTTCCTTTTTTAAACTTCAAACAATGTTTAAATAAAGGATTGCCTGTTTATTTAGCATCTTTTTAATCATAGTGCTGAATCAAGTAAACAGCAGCCCAGTGCCACAGTTGACCTGGGGGCTGAATGTAAAGGTCAGGAGGGCCGCATGCTGCCCCCGGGCCATACTTTCAGTATCACTGCTCTAAGTTAAGCCTGACTGCTTTTGTGTCAAGCTAGCAGAGGGTTAAGCACAGGTTAATTTGGGGTTTGCTTGTGTTTCACCCTGACATAGTTTGTGGTTGTTGCTTGACCCTTTAGTACAGACCCCATTTCCAACACTATTAACCTACTATTCTTAAGTCCACATGTCCGCATGTATATATATATAGGTTCTAAGCAGTGCATTGTGAGGTGTAAGTTATAGTTAGCTCGGGTAACTATAAATGCTGAATTTCTCTGGTTTTGTATGAGTAAAAGTTGAGCCTTATTATAACGTCCCTGTAACCTTTGTTTTTTTCAGGGAATTTGTAAGTTTTTTTCATGTTTTATTTCCTACCTATAATGCCCCTGTAACCTTTGTTTTTTTCAGTGAAAAAGGTTATTTAATTATAATTCCTAACTATAACCTGTAACCTTTGAGAGTGGTGTGTAAGTGCCTGTGTAGGTCTGTGAGTAGGTATGTGAGTGTCTCTCTGGGTCTAATAATGGGTGTATGAGTGCCGCTATGGGTCTGTAGGTGGGCATGTGAGTGGGTGTGTGAGTGCCTTTGTGTCTGTGAGTGGGTGTGTGAGTAGTGCGATGGATTTGGGGCATTTAAAAGGGAGAACCATGGACTCTGCACTCAGCAGCAGATGACAAGAAAGAACTCCCTCATCACAGGCAGTACGTGAGATATTTCGCTCAAAAAAAGCGGGGATGAATACACCTCCATCACAGATTACAGATAACTTTTCATGGTGGAAATGCAGAGAAAACACACTTGCTTTGCCGTGGCCATGCACATGAAGTTAGGATGATTAGTACTTTACAGTAATGAAGCTTCAACTCGGGCACCTGATTTGTTTATATCTGTAAGTGAGTCCCATTGAGGTTTCGTTTCTGTAAAATGAGCATTGTGTCAGAATCAATCGTACCCTGTGTATTGTGTCTAAGAAGAGGCCACGATTTTGTGCACCACCTCTACCCAAGCGGAGTACTTTCTATTGGCTAATTAGTAAGTGCTACCTCAGGTAAATGTATAGTGCATCTCCTACACTACAGCTTCATAAAGGATGCCGAGGAAATGTCTCCAGTGACAACGTGTCTCTGTAACATTGCCATTGTGATTTTTTTCGAGCATCTTCATCAAGATAACTTTTCAAGGTGGAACTGCAGAGAAAACACACTTGGATGATTTGTACTTCACAGAAGTAAGTGCTTCTTTGTTTGGTGGAGATGCGATCATATTCCTAGGCATCAAGATCCGGTTTCCAAAGTAGGAGGGAAATGCGCTCAGGGACCTTTTAGTAAGGAGTCCATCATCCTGGGAAAAGGGCAGAAAGACGTTGCATACCGCTAATGTATTTGTCGAAGGGCCACACAGGCAGGGTTTCTAGGGAAGTTTACACACTTCTACATTTTAAAGGTTTAGAAGACGTTCCCTGCTCTAAGTAGCAGATGACAAGAAAGAACCCCCCCCTCATCACAGACACTACATGAGATATTGCGCTCAAGAAAAGCAAGGATGAAAACACCTCCATCATGGATTATAGATAACATTTCATGATGAAAATGCAGAGAAAACACACTTGCTTTGCCTTGGCCATGGGCATGAAGTTAGGATGATTGTGATGATGATAGTACTTTACAGAAGTGGAGCTTCAACTCGGGCACAAATGAGTGAGGGTGGCAATGCAGCATCCCTCACCACGCCTATTTCAGACCCGATGACCACCGCGCCGGGGGCAATGCCTTTTAATTTTTTTATTTTCAATACAGGAGGGGGGACACGCAGCTCCCCTCCCCCAGCCAATTTCAGCACCTGGGACCCCATCCCTGGTGCCCGGCCACTAACAAATGTGTGATGGGGGCCACAAGGCCTCCCTCCCCAGCCATTTCTTCTGGGCACCCCCAGGGCACACAGTGTGCTATGGGACCATGGGTGAGCCTCAAGGCACCCGCGGTCCCTGCCGGCTCCCTGCCTACTCCGAGAGCCGGGATTGCTTTCACACACAGGGAGCTGCTAAACATGCAGTCCCTTTTGTGTGAAAGCAATCCTTTCGACTCTTTCCCTGCTCGCTTGACATCGGGCTAGGAAACTGATAAAAGCTTCGCTTCCAGCAAGCAAGAGCATTTCACCGCTCTCGCTTGCTCAAAGTGGAGTGTTTGCTGTGACTTGACGGGAGCTGTCAAAGCTCCCGCCAAGTCACAGCAAACAGCTATGTACCGGGGTTGTGCACCCCGTTACATAGCAGGAGCCGGCTCTAGGGGGGTGGCGGTCCCCAGGGCTATTATTGGCTCCAGGCGGGTGCAGGCACAACCCCCCTCCTTTGATTTAGTAGGGCCTGCACCAGGTAGGTGGCGGTCCCCGGGCCCCCCTCTCATTTTGAAAATAGAATTTGGCCTCGGGGTAGTGGTGGTCCCCGGGGCCCGGGGGACAAGGAGGGCCCCTCCATTGCAAAGAAAATAGCCCTGGGGAGGTGGTGGTCCCTGGGGCATGTGAAAGTCTGTGAGGCCCCCCCTGATTTATGTATCATTAGCCTTGGGGAGGTGATGGTCCCCAGGGCATACAAATGGGGCATCACTGATGTCATCAGTGATGTCACTGACCATATCATGAGTGATGTAATATGTGAGGTCGTAAGCAGTGCATTGCGGGGTGTGAGGTATAGTTAACTCAGCTAACTATAACTGCTGGATTTCTCTGGTTTTATATGAGTGAAACATGAGCCTAACTATAACGTCTCCATGCCACTGGAATCAAGCTATCCTGGCTGAAGAGGGGTGAAACCCCGAAACCGGTCCTAGGATGCTTGTTTCCAGTCCAGGGAGGACCTGGCTTGGCAGTTCGGGCTGGACTGTTCCCATGAGGCACAGGGTCAAGACTGATTTGCATATGGCTGGGTTCAAACTGGAATGGCATGGTGAGCAAAAAAACGATGGATTTAGGCCCAGATCTCTGTACTGGGGTGAATGTATGACATTGTTCTGCATTCTGTCCATCAACTGTTGTTTTTGCATTTGTCACCCCGAGTGGGACGGGTATGCCCAGACGTGGGTCCCGTGCTCTCCATGCCACTGGAATCAAGCTATCCTGGCTGAAGAGGGGTGAAACCCCGAAACCAGTCCTAGGATGCTTGTTTCCCATCCAGGGAGGACCTGGCTTGGCAGTTCCGGGCTGGACTGTTCCCATGAGGCACAGGGTCAAGACTGATTTGCATATGGCTGGGTTCAAACTGGAATGGCATGGTGAGCAAAAAACGATGGATTTAGGCCCAGATCTCTGTACTGGGGTGAATGTATGACATTGTTCTGCATTCTGTCCATCAACTGTTGTTTTTGCATTTGTCACCCCGAGTGGGACGGGTATGCCCAGACGTGGGTCACGTGCTCTCCATGCCACTGGAATCAAGCTATCCTGGCTGAAGAGGGGTGAAACCCCGAACCGGTTCTAGGATGCTTGTTTCCAGTCCAGGGAGGACCTGGCTTGGCAGTTCGGGCTGGACTGTTCCCATGAGGCACAGGGTCAAGACTGATTTGCATATGGCTGGGTTCAAACTGGAATGGCATGGTGAGCAAAAAAACGATGGATTTAGGCCCAGATCTCTGTACTGGGGTGAATGTATGACATTGTTCTGCATTCTGTCCATCAACTGTTGTTTTTGCATATAACGTCTCTGTAACCTTTGTTTTTATGTGAATTTCCAAGGTTTTTTACATGCTAATTCCTAACTATAACGTCCCTGTAACCTTTGGTTTTTCCAGTGAATTTCTAAGATTTTTTAAATGCTAATTCCTAACTATAATGTCCCTGTAACCTTTGTTTCTTTTTAGTGAATTTCTAAGGTTTTTTAACTAGCAGTCATGTTTGCAGAGTAGTGGAGAAAGGGGGCTGGGCCACCCGCCAGTCCTCAGGAATCCTCCTGTGTAGGACCTACAGGAGGTACCAGGAGTGCTTCTTGACCCACAAAGTCCCTCAGAAGTAAGGTGGACTTCATCTCCAAACCAGTAGTGCACAGAAAACCGAGTTTGTAGAGTGGTGGAGAAAGGGGCCGTGGCCTCCGATTACCTCTTAGCAATCCTGTGGTGTGGGACTCACTGAAGATAACAGGAAGGGTAGTTGGACCCCAAGGACGTCCCTGGGGGCCAACTACCCCTCCTGTTACTTCCAGTTAGTCCCACACAGCCCGACTGCTGAGACCTGGTAGATGGCCACGCCCCTTTTCTCCACCACTCTGCAAACTCACCTCCTGGTGCACTACTAGTAGGGGGATGAAGTCCCCTTTGCTATTGAGGGTCCTTGGGTGCCAACTACCCCTCCTGTTAAGTCCAGTAAGTCCCACACAGTTGGTTTACTGAGAGGTGTTTGGTGGCCATGCCCTCTTTCTCCACCACTCTGCAAACGTGCCCCTCTGGCGCACTACTCGTTGGGGGATGACGTCCCCTTGGCTCTTGAGGGTCCTTGGGAGCCAACGACCCCTCCTGTCACCTCTAGTAAGACCCAGATAGCTGAATTGTTGAGAGGTTGTCAGAGGCCACACCACCTTTCTCCACCACTCTGCAAACGCACCTCCTGATGCACTACTGGTTGGAGGAAATAGTCCACATTAGTCCTGAGCCCTCAGGAGTAAAGTGGAATTCATTCCCCAACCAGAAGCACGCCAGGAGGCGCATTTGCAGAGTGGTGGAGAAAGGGGGCTTTGGCCTTCGAGTCCTCTAAGCAATCCTGCTGTCTGGGACTTACTGAAGGTAACAAGTTGGCTTGTTGGCCACCAAAGACCCTCAGCATTCAAGGAGATTTAATTCCCCAACTAACACTGCAGCAGGAGGCGCATTTGCAGAGTGGTGGTGAAGGGGGCGTGGCCTCCGGCGACTTGCCAAAGTTTTTTTGGGGGAAGGAGGGTGCGTAGTCCCCCTTCCCTCAGCCGATTTCAGCCCCAGGGACCCCATGCCCCAGGGCCAGTTTTTTTTTTAAATGGGGAGGGGGCAGCACAGCCTTTTCCTTTTTTTTTAAATAAAGGAAGGGGGGCCACAGACTAGCCTTCCCTGGGCCAATTTTGAGCCCGGGGACCCCATCTCCCGGGCCCGCCCTTTATTTTCTTCTTTTTTTTTTAATGGGAAGGGGGATGCGTGGCCCCCCTATTAAGGCCGATTTCGGCCCCGGAGACCACATCCCCTGGGGGCCAGGCATTTATTTATATTTTTTTTAAAAGGGGAGGGGGGCCACTTGGCTCCCCTCTCCAGACCTTTTTCAGCCCCGGAGACCCTATCCCCTGGGGCCAGGCATTCATATTTTTTTTAAATGGGGAGGGGGTGGTGCGCCCCCCCCCGGGCCTATATTGCCCTGGGGACCTCATCTCCTAGGGCATTGCCTCTTGTTGGGGACAGCAGGGGGAGCCTCAAGGCCACCGCTGTACCTGCCGCTCCCAGCTTCCTGCAGGAGCTGGTATTGCTTTTGGACAGAGGGAGCTGCAAACATGCAGCTCCCGCTGTCCAAAAGCAATTCTGCTCTGCTTCATGGAAGCAAGAGCATTTTACATGCTCTTGCTTCCATGAAGCGGACCAGAATTTGCTATGGCTTGCTCCCGCCAAGCCATAGCAAACTGCAATGTCCCAGCAGTAGGCACCCCGGGACATTGCTGGAGCCGGCCCTGGGGGGTGGCGGTCCCGAGGCACATCTACGGCTCCACAAGGGGGACCACGCGACCCCCCTCCAACATTAATTAAGCCCCAGTGAGGTGGTGGTCCCCGGGGCTGCGTGGCCCCATATATAATTCAATTTACATTTGCCCCGGGGAGGTGGCGGTCCCCAGGGAGGTGGCGTTCCCCGGGGAGGTGTGGGGGGGCTGGAGCCCCCCAAGCATTATATTTACAAATAGCCCCGGGGAGGTGGTGGTCCCTGGGGCAGCAGGGGGGTCGCTTGGGGCCCCCAATTATTATTTGTCATTGCCCCCGGGACTTGGCCCACCCGGGGCCTAATTAAATGAAGCGCGGCAACCCGCGCTTCGTTTTTTACAAAAAGTTTGGTGGGATTCACGAATCCAATGCGACTCCCACCGAAAACTTTACAAAAAAATGCTTTTTGGGTCCTGGGGGGTCCCACTGAGACCCACCCAAGAGGCCCAGGGCATCAGGGTGTTTTTACACTGCCCCCTTAGTTTTTTGCGTGAATATATATATTCACACAAAAACTAACTGTTAAACATAAGTTATAGTTAGGTAAACTTTATTTATGTTTACTATACAAACCCAACTTAAACTACACAAATATTAGCTATTTTACAGTTATAGTTATATCTTAAATTTATCATTTAAGCACCACTTTCACCCGAATATAAGTCATAATTATAACTCACATTTCAACTTACGCACCACCTTAAGATTCACATAACTCGTGCATGCACCTGCAGACTTTCACCTCACTCCCTGCACTAAATTAACTATAGCTCACACCTTCTCCTTCCACAACCTAAACCCTTGCATATTGCAGAAGTTAGAGCATGTGAAATCACTGCATTAACAACAACACTTATGACATGTCAAATAACGTGATTTGCCTGAACAGACTGCGTGGAACAACAGCAAGTTAAAATTAATGTAGTGTGGCGAGTGAGGTGAGAAGACTGTGTACAGAGATGCACGAGTTATGTGATTTTTAAGGTGGTGTGTAAGTTGAAATCTAGCATAGAGTGCAGTGGCCTAAAGTCAACTCTTATAGACTGGAGTGGCATAAAGTGGAGTGTGTAAATTAAATAAAAGATACCGTAAAATTATATGAAAACATCTCAATGATATATCTCAAAAGGTAAATAGACATAATATCGAAATAAAAATATCGAATGGACAGAATATCGAATCCAAAATATAGAATGGACATAATATCGAATGGACATAATATAGTCGTTAAAAATATCGAAATTTAGGTAAGTAATATCGATTGTCAAAATATCTAAGTACAAAATATAGGCATTAAAAAATATCGAATTTTTAATAATATCGAATTTTTTCAAAGTGTTTTGTATGTTAGTATATGTGTTAAAAGTTTATATTAGTTTTTGTAATGCATGTTTAATTTTTTTACAGCAATCATTTTTATGTTATTTAATTTTTGTGTCATTTAATTCCGTAGTGGGTTGTGGGTTTATAGGGGAAGTAATTTTATTGTAATTAAGTAAATATTTATTTTTATTTATTGGTATTGATAATTAATGTATTGTTAATTAATTATTAATTTGTAATCAATTTTTATTAATTGGTAATTAATTTTTATTAATTGGTAATTAATTTTTAATTGATTAATTGATAATTATGTTAATTCTATTAATTTATTATTTGTAGCGGGTTGTGGGTTGATAGCCGGATATGGTGGGAAGTAATTTAATTGTAAATAATTCATTATTGAAAATATTTTTTTTGTTTTGATAATTAATTTACTGTTAATTAATTATTAATTGGTATTTTTTTATTATTTATAAATTTTTGGTATTGAATATTAATTAGTTGTTAATTAATTATTAATAGGTAAATAATTTTTAATAAATAAATTGTATTGGTATTTATAATTAATTAATTATTAAATATTTTGTAATTGGTAATTAATTTTAATAATAATGTTTATTAGTATTGCTAATTAAATAATTGTCATTAAAATATTAAAATATTACTTTCCCTACTGTTGCACTCTTTGGAGTGGGAATAGTAATTTTACCCCTACGCTGTCCAACGCTTTCCCTACTGTTGCACTCACTGGAGTGGGAATAGTAATTTTTACCCTCCCGCTATCCAACGCTTTCCCTACTGTTGCACTCTCTGGAGTGGGAATAGTAATTTTTACCCCTACACTATCCAACGCTTTCCCTACTGTTGCACTCTTTGGAGTGGGAATAGTAATTTTTACCCTCCCGCTATCCAACGTTTTCCCTACTGTTGCACTCTCTGGAGTGGGAATAGTAATTTTTACTCCTACGCTATCCAACGCTTTCCCTACTGTTGCACTCTTTGGAGTGGGAATAGTAATTTTTACCCTCCCGCTATCCAACGCTTTCCCTACTGTTGCACTCTCTGGAGTGGGAATAGTAATTTTTACCCCTACACTATCCAACGCTTTCCCTACTGTTGCACTCTTTGGAGTGGGAATAGTAATTTTTACCCTCCCGCTATCCAACGATTTCCCTACTGTTGCACTCACTGGAGTGGGAATAGTAATTTTTACCCTCCCGATATCCAACGCTTTCCCTACTGTTGCACTCTCTGGAGTGGGAATAGTAATTTTTACCCCTACACTATCCAACGCTTTCCCTACTGTTGCACTCTTTGGAGTGGGAATAGTAATTTTTACACTCCCGCTATCCAACGTTTTCCCTACTGTTGCACTCACTGGAGTGGGAATAGTAATTTTTACCCCTAATCTATCCAACGCTTTCCCTACTGTTGCACTCTTTGGAGTGGGAATAGTAATGTTTACCCTCCCGCTATCCAACGTTTTCCCTACTGTTGCACTCACTGGAGTGGGAATAGTAATTTTACCCTCCCGATATCCAACGCTTTCCCTACTGTTGCACTCTCTGGAGTGGGAATAGTAATTTTTACCCCTACACTATCCAACGCTTTCCCTACTGTTGCACTCTTTGGAGTGGGAATAGTAATTTTTACACTCCCGCTATCCAACGTTTTCCCTACTGTTGCACTCACTGGAGTGGGAATAGTAATTTTTACCCCTAAGCTATCCAACGCTTTCCCTACTGTTGCACTCTTTGGAGTGGGAATAGTAATGTTTACCCCTACGCTATCCAACGCTTTCCCTACTGTTGCACTCACTGGAGTGGGAATAGTAAATTTTACCCTCCCGCTATCCTACGTTAAAAATATTGAATATTTTTAAATAATATTACGTTAATATATGTATGTATTAAAAAATAAAAATGTATGTTTATTTTTTTTTTACTTAAATTAATTATTCATTAATTTGAAAGTTATTTAAGTATTTTTAAGTATGTTTTACTTAATTATATTTATTATCTTATTAATTTTACATTACTTTTAAGAGATTTAAAAAATTCGATATTTTGACTAACTATATTTTTTACAACGATATTTTTGATTCGATATTTTTGTACTTACCTGTTTGTAGATAGGGAGTCGATATTTTGGTATTCGATATTTTTAACTCGATATTTTGTCAGGTCGATATTTTCTTCCTCGATATTATGTCAGTGATCCATCTAAAAAATATCAATTAGAATACGTAAATGTTAATTTTTGGGCTGATATATTAATAGTGTATTTGTAAAGTTCTAAGTTGTATAAAACATACTTTTATATTGTGCTGTAGTATACTGTGTGCAGTTCACAGTATTCAACAATACATGGGGTTGGAACTGGTGATGTGATAGGTTGATGGCTGTGTTTACCAAAGGTAACAATCAGCCATGTAGGTGTATATTTTGAGTTGCCAAACCGGGAGTGGTATTTTGTTTGAATTTAGCAGGATTAAATATTGTTTTGCTTAGATGTTTCTTAAACGCAGGGATGTGCTGTATGTACAAAAATACGGCGCACCTCTGCGTTTCCCCTAGCTCTGGTGCTAAAAAGCTGCTTGGCACCAGCGCAGGCACTCTTGAGCCATGTTGCAAGGGTGCCTACACTACAGGGGCGATTGTTTATGTGCAGGAAGGGACACCTTCCTGCATATAAACAATCTTTAAAGGCGATTTGCTTCTTCTGTGTGTGCTGCAGAATGCAGCACACATAGAAAGAGCAAAATAGAGAAGAAATTAATAATTTGTCCTTGTATCGCCATCCTAAGGCCAGGTTTTACCTGGCCTTAGTTTTCGGTGCTGCTCCTTCCTTGTAATATGGGGCAGTGTCATAAAGCAATGGATGTTGCGGCGGAATGCACACTGCAGCACCCAATGCAAGCCCCTTTCACACTAAGTGAAGCATGAAAAGGGGCCTTATTTACAAGGAAGCGTTAAGCTACGTTAAGTGGCTTAACGCTGCGTTTGTAAATAAGGAGGAGGGGATATCGCCACTAGAACGTCACTTTAAGTGACGTTCTGGTGGCGATATCCCCTAGTAAATATGCCCCTATGTTTCCCTGGAGCCAATTAATAGCGCTTTCATCCATTATTCCATACGTGTTTGACGTGCGAAATGAAGAAGTGGGGATAACGGGTTGGTCACTAGGAGGTGGTTGAGTGTGAAAACGGTGATGTACCAGGCATATTCGATTCAGCTGATGAGGTGATGTGAAGCTAAAAGTCAGGCAAATGTGGCATGGATCAATTCAGGTGTATTGTCTTTGGCAAGGTTAATGGTTGCCCGCTACCATGTTTTATTATACCTGTGGGGAGCAATCCATGAATAACATAAATAAATTGCCAAGAGTTTGGAAAGTGAACCTGCTTCTGAGGCACACCACTTAATAAGTTTATTTTAAATATATGCACATTAAATGTAAAACGAACACAAGAACACTTACTAAATGTGTATGGAGCAGTACTTAGAGGTGAAGAGAGCGTCTCCTCCCACCATCTTAAGCAGTCTGTAGTACTTCTTCTACAAGGGGGTGTTCCCAGAAGCTGTTCATGGCATAGGAGAGCTCTGAATCGAGTGACATTTAGTTCAGCTTCTAGTCCTTCTCAGCGGATGTGATGATGTGACCAGTGTCGCTGGAGCTATTGGTGCGAGAGATGCAGCAGCACCCAAAACTTGAAAGAATGTAGATGGAGAGTATATTCAACAAATACCTATGTAAAGTATTGAACTTCAATGATCATGTATATGTATATTTAGTGGGTGGCATTGACTCTATGATGGCCTCCTCCCTCATTTTGGGTCCCACCCATCCTATTTCTTTCAAGATTTTGGTATCAATTTTATTGTTTCTTCTTTCTTGACCTCTTGTAAAGCGCTCTGATACCCTCTTGGGTCATGTCCCCTCCATATAAAACTTTATAAATCAATATAGAATTTGATGGCAGATGGATACTCTCATAGCCATGCAGGCTGCTCGTGTCCCTACATGCTCTTGAGTTTTAACCCAGATGGAGCAGGGTTTCGCAAAAATGAAACCTGCTCGAATTAACACCCCCATAATACGTACTAACAGTAGGTAGTAATAGAAAACTAACGTGCACCTTACATGAACACGAGGGAAACTGCTTTGCGCATGCATGCACTAATGTGAGATAATGCATGAAAAAACTAAAACCGTATTTAATTATACTTTGAAAGGAACGAGAAATAATGCATGTCTAGGCCGCATGTGAAATTCGTAGTCTGCATGTTGCATTTTGCTTGGAAATAATAAATAATGCTGCTTTTGCTTAAAGCTATGCTAGGAAAAACATAAATGAGGGATAGTGCTAAGGTGGTTTGCATAAGAGTGAAAAGTGCATTTCTGTATAATTAATAAATGTCTATATTTCATTTGTCGTAGTGAACCGAATAAGCCGCCATATTTCTTAAGTTGGCTGGATAGAGGAGGGGTTGGAGAAAAGAGTGAAATTGACCTGTCAGTACAGACAGAAGGGCTGAGCACAGCAGATGAGGCACACAAGTTCAAGGCCGATGCGCTGAAAGAGAATATTGAGTGCCTGCCAAAGGGATGTGACTGACCGTGGGACCTAAACCTTTTCTGCGGACCTAGCCGAAATACTTATGAGAATGTCGTTTAAACTGCTACATGTATTAAATGTATGAACGAGTCAGAACTGAGGTAATGGGAAGAGAAATAAAACAATAGTCTATGGTAGTCATGAATGGGAATCTAGTGGTGTGACATGACCACCTCCCGAAATAGCCAATCCACTGTTGAGTTTCGTGAAATGTTTCAACTGATGTCGGATGGACATGTAGGTTTTAGGGTATAACTGGGGTGCCTTTAGGGGTGTGGTTTGCGCACTTGATTTTTAGCTTATCGAGAGGGGTGATGCGTCGCTGATCGTCGGTTTGCAGAGAGGCCTAGCTGTTCCTGTCCCTGTCCTGCTTCTGGGTCCTGACCCTATTTGAGAGGACCCCCACCGTCCCCTCGGCCAAGGGGGTGGTATTTCACAGATCCTTTGGGTTTGTATTATTCTGACTCGTACTTTGCATAATTATTTGCAAATGTATTTTTGTCTCTGAAACTTATGTCTCTTCATCTATCCGCTCCGATATATGTTTATTGTTTCACATTATTTTGCTGAAACTGATGTCTCTTAATCTATTCACTCCTCATGTGCATAATCAATATTGTGATGAGAATGACACTATTTGCATTTTACTGATGTTTTTCTCCCTTTGTGGATTTCATTGTTTGCATTTGTGACCATATGCATTGAGCATTTATTTGAGATAAAGCTTTGTTAATCTTACCGAGAGTCTGTGATTATTTAGCTGACTTGATGGTTAGTTAGACAGTATTTTCATTACCATCAAGTCTTCAACTAATTGATCCATCGACCAAGAAGAAAGAAAGCTGATGTATAGCTTTAGTTATGTATTCAGAGATGTCAAACATGAATTTGTGAAGGAAACGAATTTAACGTCATTAAAACTTGAACCCCAGCGCATAAGGGATTTGGGTGAATGTGGACGGGCCATTAAGTTGTGATGTATTGAGTATTGATCCCTGATTAGGTATTGGCTAGCGCTGGATCAAACCCATATGTTCCACGGTCTCCTGCTGTGCCACTGCAGGCAGTCTGTAGCTTCGACCCCTGTATCTGTTCCACACCTCTCTGATTTAATATGCTTTTTGTGGCTCTCCTATTCCTACTTGGGTTTGTCCCATTAACATCCTCCCTCCCCTTTCTATGATGAAAAATATATTCTGATGCCGCTTCTGAGTCTCTCTCGTCATGTTTCATGAAGGGCCGCACACATCTCAGCTCTTCTGAAAATAAAATGTCATCATATCAGTTCTCACGCAGACTCTGCAGGTTTTCCTTTGTTTCCATACTGCTGGCGCACAACAATAGACCTGATTTCCGATCCGTATATGACAAAGCAGTTGAAGCGTTTCAGGATATACCAATCCAGCCGCAGTAATTGATGCAGCCTATAGTAAAGTGAGCCGCACGTTTTATTGATGTACAACAATACTCCCTCTTTCATCTCTTTCCTCCCACTCGCCCTGGTCTCTGACATTGTGCTGTCTCATTGTATGCCAATTCTTTCTTCTCGGGCTCTTGGTTTTGTTTCATACATACTAGGCTTCTTCCCTTTACTTACACTGTGTTACAATGACATCTGTCTGTTTCATGTCCTCCTTCCCTCCTCTTTCATCTCCTGGCCCACCCCTTAGTTCTTTGTGCTTCTCCGCCTCTGCTCTCTGACAATATTCTATGCTACTTGCATACTCTTGAAGAGTACTGCACTTTACTCACTCTTGTGTTTCAGTCCAGGGGTCTCCTCACAAGAAGATCGTTGGCTGTTCAAGGCGAAGATGTGGGCTAATGGCCAGAGCTGCCGACTTTAGAGCTTGGGAACCAGGGGGCATATTAGCAAGGGCAGTATCGCCACTTTAGCGGCACTTCTTGCCGATAAAGCAGCGATATTTTTATCGCCCTATTAGCAAGCTGTCGCTAACAGCTGTTAGCGACAGCTTAATGGCGATAGCGGACGTTTTGTTGCCGCTTTGCATGTCAGCGATAATTATCGCTAATAACATGCAAAGTAGGCGTTCCCAAAAGCGACTGCAAACAGTCGCAAACACAACTTCCCCCTATTACCAATGCCCGCGAAGCGATAAAAAAAGTCGCGCTAACCGCGATTATCGCTGGAATTTAACACCTGATAAAAACTTGACTTAACCATCTTGTCAATGGGAGGTGGATTGTAAGGTTAAGTCCTCACCTGCCTATTAGCGAGCTTTTCATTAGCGCAGTGGATTTATCGCTGGATTTCTCGCGCTATTGCTGGGTTTCGCCGCTATCGCTGAATTTTTTATCGCCTTGGAGATAAGCGTTGATAATAACGCGTTATCTCCGCGATGAAATCCAGCGATAGCCGGCGATAAAAAAAACAGCGCTAAGCGCGCTTTGCGATAATTATCGCAAATCCTTGGTAATATGCCCCCAGGTTCGAACCTTGGCGTCCGCTCAGCAGCCTGTGATCCTGGCCAATTCACTTAATCTCCCCATCCCTCTTGGAAAAAAAAACAAAACGAATGTGTCCTTGTGTAACGTAACTGGTGCTCGTGTAAAGCGCTCCAATGCATTCGGGTTGAGTACGCGCTATATAAATCTGCAAACATTTTTTTTTATACAATTCAAAGATCTATTGTTTCCCAAAGCGTTCTATCATTAAAGAGTGCAGGAGTCCCAGCTAAATTCGGGGTGAGCAAAGTTGTTTTCTTCTCTGGAACGTCTAGTAACTTCTGCAAATACTATGATCACAATTTGTAGTTCTCACTTTCTACCTACGAGTTTTCACATTAAAATCGGAACTTTCGTTGCCCTTTTAAGTTGGTTGAAAATAAAAATCACAAACATCCATCCAGTCTGAAATTGCTGAAGAAAATTGCGAGAAAATGCAAAACCGCACTTAAATTTTCTGTCCCAACTAACACTCATAAGTATAAACTGCGAGTCTGCAATGAAAACTGCCGCGAGGTTTGGAGTGAAAAGTCGTAAACAGAAATATCGTCTGCCATAAAGTCCTAAATACCCTTTACGAAACTGTCGTCCAATTGGATGTAGATTTACTATTATTAACTCTAATGGGGTGATATTTTTGAAAAAAATTGTTCAGTACAAAATATGTATGTCAGATGATGTTCAAGCGAGACTTTGCTTGCATAACAAAACTTTGCACACTCCTGACATAAATAGCTACACACTTGATTATTAGTTATCATGTCAGCAAACCTCTGGAACACAAATAAGGAACATGTAGCATTAAATAGATTTCTCATCATTTCAGAAAGTATCATGCACTCTGTGGATGGACCGTATTTGCCACTCACTTTTTAATTACATTTTATTAGATTCTTTTTTCCAAATGAGATCCTATAAGGTAGAAATAAATCTTTTGATAGAATCAAAAAGGAAAAGGTACAAACTTTGGCATAGAAGTCAACAGAAATTTTTCTGCATCCCAAAAATACATTAGGGACTCAGGTGACCTGATAGGATAGCAAAGGATTAGTAACAATGTGAAGCATTTAACATGGGTGAGACTTAAGACTGAGCACGATTTAGAGTTGGGAAATAATGTAAATTAAAGTGATTTCTGTCTCAATTTGTATCTGGTTTAGACAATATTGTCACAGTAGAGGCAATTTCACAGATAATTTCTCTCTCCGGATTTACAATTTCCTCAGGAAGTCAAAGGATTTTCCATTCCCAACTCAAACCTAAATTGGGTGCTTTATTTCCTATTCACTCTAGGTGTGGAATGTGTAAGTACAAACAACATTGAAAATGTAATTGACCAGATTCTGATGAAGGACTCTGGCGACCCTCTATCAACTGTGAAGCTTGCAAGAATTTTCAACACTCTAGGCAAAATACAATTTTGCCAACTGGAGCCTTTGCCACACACTGAAAAATGTCAGGTATTTTTAAAGTAATTTGAGGCCCCCTACCAGGTGACGCCAGGCTTTTGCATTGCCTTGCCTCATGGAGGCACAAACCCTGCTGCCATAAAGTCACATCTCGTTCAAAGATTGAGTGAATGTGTCTAGGAATTCAAGGCCTGAGTCAGAGTTTGGAGGAGATGGTGATGGAATATCTAGCACACCAAACCCTCAGTTCACACGCTCTATTTTGAGTCAGATGGACTGCCCGTTCTTGGGGTTGGAAGGTTTGAAGAGGGTGATGGAGTGGATGGTAGAAAGGCAGGTATTCACTTTTTAATTGAAAGCATTAGCAGGATATCAAAGGATGTTGATGATGGGTTTCAGGAAGCCAGATATTTTCATAACTATTTTACACGTTGTATATGGTGTCTTAACTACTCGTCTTTCTCTGCATACATGTAGGAGCAGGGACATATGAATTGTGGGGGCATATACAACATAAAATTACACATGAGTAAAATGTGAATATTGGTAATGTTCACCTTGGGGTTCTGGGTGACATCATAGACAAGCTTTGTTCTTGTTGTCTGTTTGATGTCATTCAGAACCCCTCAATGCATAGCATTTAGATATTCAGTTACCAACCAATAATTCTATGTATCTCCACCTTCGCCTTCCATCCGCAGTTTCCCTTGGAAGAGAGTACTTTTGTATATTTTTTAGTTAGAGGATGAGGTTTACCATTCTATCATTCACAGCACATCCTTGGAGCAGCCTGTAATGTCCCATCTTTACAGCATACTTTCTTCGGGCTGGAATGCTACATTAGAACAGTTACCTTGCTTGAATCCAACATGTCTTCTTAAAAAATTTAAAAAAAAGACATTGTTGGGTCCTGCAAAGTAGGTACTGAGCAGTAAAGAGGTGAGAGCAGAGAGTCCTGAGGCAAAGCCAAAAGGCCTAAATTACACCCTGGACACTTCCTCCCTGGGAGTGCCCTCTTTCTTGTAATCTCAAGGAAAGAGAAGACTTTGAAGAGAAAATCTGAAAAACAAAATGGATTGTATTGTATTGCAACATTTATATAGTGCTTACTACCCCTATGTGGAGTTCAGAAGTTCTTGACTACATGGGTAGCATGCTACACCATTTAGGGTTTGTGGTTGGAAGTGATTTGTCTTTGCTTTGATCCTATGTGGGAAGTGTTTCCAAGATGTGGCTGATATCCACCAGGTGTGGTTATCATATTATGAATCGCAACACTTAGCTATGTGACCGATGAAGAAGTGTGAGTGAGAGACATGCAGGTTATGGTTTTCAGTAAGCTGTCATCTTTGAACAGCTCTGCAGGTCCCTTTATGATATTTCTTATGATAATAGACCACTTAGATGGTTACTGCACTTGGATAGCCATCCTGAGATATTTGATAAAATGTTATTGTCCTGAGTAGGCATATGTGCAGGTCGACATGGTGGAGAGATTTACTGGGATGGACCTCAGTAATATATCATCCCATATCTGACTGACATTGCGAAGTGTCATGAAGTGGTAATAGAATTTAGCTTGTTGGGACCTGCAGTGGTGGACTAAATTAAAGTCCTCTGTTGGCCGGCAGTATGTTGCAGATTTTTGCACTTATTGCTTGCATGTTCAGTTGTTTATAGGCGACTGCTTACCTTGGACTGTACTTGATGATGGACATGACCCACAGCAGTTTTGCCTTACATGAGTGAGAGAGTGTCAAGGAGTATAAGAATTATTAAGGAGCTTACCACAATCAACTGCCCTTCCACTGAGTGTTATGGTATTAGAATAAGTGTGGATCAGGTGGGTTATATATTGTATTGCATTGTAATTGCATTTAGAAAGTGCTAAATGATCCCCTAAAACACTGTTTTTAACCATCAAAAGAGCTCTACCTCCAGCTAATTGACTTGTAACAGTTTTTTAGCTGCATTTTCAGGTGCACGTCAGTTTATGTTTTCCAAGCAACATCACATGACAGCTACATCTGAGTCCTCATTTCATTTAGTAGTACACTAGAACACTAGGCACTAGAGGACATTCCTTTCTCAAAAAGCAGTATAGTTGCCATGCCTTCAGAGGATTAGAAAGTCACATTCCAATATCTTCATTTTGAGATCCTCAGCGTGCGGAGTTCTACCTACCTTTAATTGGTGTATGTAAATACTTGGACAATGAGTCTCAAAATATTCTTAGAATCTTTTGAATCTTGCATGTATAATTTCACACCTTAAAAATGAATATTCCTGGGGGCGGAGCTTGCCTGGAGCCAAGATGGCCGCGTTGTGATAGAGCTCCGCCGGCCGCCGTCACTATCCGTCGTGAATTCGCTGCTCCAGATGCTGTGATCCTTCGCAGGAGTGCGGGGCGAGTGCTGTCCAGGCGATGCTGATTTCGACGCTGTAACAATTACGCCTGCAGCTGCGGGAAGTCCCGTGAATCGCACTTTGGTGCCGCAGCACGCTCGGGCCTGGAGGCGCTCAGCTCCTGCACGCCGAGACTCGCGTACGCGCCCTACTGCGTGCGTCGCTCCTGGCGGCCCGGGTGACGGCCCGCAACGTCTCCCTGCAGACGATCGTGGATCCTGGGCATCGGGGTGCTGTAGCGGTGAGGTGCGCTGGGGGGCTGTTGTTCGGGCGGGGGGTCGGACTGATTGCTGCTTCCCCGGCCTGTGCGCTGCTCTGTGGTGACTCGTCCTGCACGTGGCAGGCCGACTCAGCCCCTCACGACCTCCGGACCGAGTGTTTTCCTCTCTGCAGCCCCGTTACCTGCTCGTGCTGGCTGGCCTGCAGGTGTGCGCTCCCGCAAAATTCCTTGGCCGGCGCGTTGAACACTGTCAACTGCACCAAGCGGATGCTATGATGTCGTCATTGCCCTGCGTTGCCAAAATCACTTGTGCTCTTCTCTGCCCGTGAGCTTGGTTGCTTCGGCCAGTGCCCACTCGCTACAGGTTGCCTTTGCCCCGTACGCCTTCACGGTTGGGTGATTCTTGTATGGCCGTGTGCTTGACGGACTGGGCTGGCCGCTTGGACTATCATTATTTCTGCTGCCACTAGAGATATTTCTGCGCCCTAACCGACCCCTGCTTCGTGACGCTGAGTGAGAGGCGGGGGGTGCGACCAGTGGTGCCTGTCCCGTCTTGCGCTGCTATAGCTAGTTGGCGCTCCGTCGTCCTGACCTGAATTCCTTGGCGGCTGGGGCACCTCGAGATATCTGGAAAATGTGATGACAGCGTCCAGGGGCTGTGCACAGACTAGGACAAACCCACCTTGCGAGCAATATTGGGTTTGCTTCTGGAACAGCGCCGGGGCGAATTGCATGTTCAGGACATTGGTCACGGAGACTGCCGCATTGTGGTACTGACGCAGTTTGGCTTGGGGTCCACAACAATCACGATGGGCAAACCCGACAAGTCCCAGCCTAAGATCACTTTTGAACAGCGCAAGTCTAAACGAATGGAGGATGCTGCGGAGTCCACGTTGTCTGACTCAGACCGCCCAGCTGACAACACGATCGGTGACATCAAATCAATTATTGCATCCATGCAGAAAGGGCTAACTGCGCTAGATTCCAAAATTGATACTTTGGCTTACAGGATGGACAGGATGTCCGAGCAGGTGGACAAACATGCTGAACGCCTAGACATGGCTGAACGGCGCATCACTGAGTCTGAGGAGGCCCAGTCTGATACTCACGCTGCGCAGAAACAAATGGAAAAAGCGCTTGTGGCTCTGCAGGAAAGAGCTGAGGATTTGGAGGCCAGGTCTAGACGAAGTAACCTCTGTATTACGGGCCTTCCAGAGACCACCATGACAGGCACAATGGAAGTATTCGTTGAGAAACTGCTCACCACATTGCTGGGTGCCGAGGTGTTCTCGTCCATGTTTGTCATGGAGTGGGCGCACCGCTCACTGGGCCCCAGACCTGCCCCTGGTGCTCCTCCACGTCCCATCATAGCCAAACTCTTAAATTATAGGGACAGAGACGCTGCACTTCGGAGGGCCAGAGAACTCGGTCCATTGCACTATGAGGGCTCCACTCTGTCTCTGTTCCCTGACTTTACACTGAAGGTACAGGAGGCCAGGAGGCAATTTGCACCCATGAAGCGTAAACTACGGGATTTGAACATTGAGTATGCCATGCTCTATCCGGCACGACTCAGAGTACACTTTGATGGTAAACAGCAGATTTTCACGGATCCTCGCTCTCTCCAGAAGGCCCTAAGGGACTGGGGCCAGTCAGTCACTGCTGGTAAAGCACGTCACCATAAGGCACCATAAGGCACACGCTAGTGAAGAGAATGGAGGATTGGACGATAATGACTGATGATGTGGTGATGGCATGCGGTACTCGCTGTCACGAGTACCAGTTTGCATGAGTCAGTCCCTTGTTATCTGTGATCTTAAGTTTGCTACACAGTTGGTGTCAGTATTGTGCCTGCACGTGGTATATAATCCTTCTATCAATCAATCAATCAATCACGGAATTTGTAGAGCGCACTACTTACCCACGAGGGTCTCAAGGCGCTGGGGAAGAGAAAAAAAAAAAAGGGAAGAAAAAGGGGGGGGGGGGGGGTGCCGCTACTGGTCGAACAGCCAGGTCTTGAGTAGCCTCCTGAAGGTCAGCAGGTCTATGTTAGTTGGTTGTAAATATGCGGGTGCCCGGGGCGCCGCTTGTAGCTGGGGTTGCCACTAAACATTTGCATCTGGAGTACTTTTATTTATGGCCAGGTGGCCTGGTGTGGAAATAAGCAAATGTGGAACTGCCGGGTAACATCTGCCCCAAAGCGTAACACGCACTCTTTCACTACGACCATGAGATGTAATGGTTGTATCTTTGTTTGCTTATTTGTAATTTTAATTTCTTTATTGATTAAGGGAGGGATTGTGGGTCGACTTTGCGCAGTTGGGGATTGCGAAGCGTGGGAGGGGGGATGCGGGACAACACTGTTGTACTGTTTTTTTTTAGCGCTTGGTATGGAACATTGCGGACACAGCTTGTTGGATTCACAGGGTAGGTATTGTACCACCTATAGCTGCATTTCCTCACATGCACATGCACACTGAATGCTGCGACATCATACAGGACAGGGACACACTAGATGCTTGCGACTCCTGACATGGAATGTCAGGGGTCTGAATGATCACAGGAAACTGCGCAACATCTTGGCATATTTGAAGAGAAAGGACGTCGACCTGGCGTTACTGCAGGAGACTCACTTACAACCTGGTTGCGCCTTACTCACGAACAAGACGCTAGCGGGCCACTCCCACACTGCCAGGTTCACTTCGCACTCTAAGGGAGTGCTGACATAGGTCAACCCTAAATTGGGTATCCGGATAGAAAATTGTGTCACAGACCAGGCGGGCAGATACGCCATAACCAAATGTCATAGTAGAGAAATGGACTTCCTCATTGTTAATTCGTACGGCCCAAATTATGACGACCCGCAATTTTATCAGTCCCTGTTCACACTTATCAAAGGTTTTGGTTCGTTGCCGATACTCTGGGGTGGGGATTTTAATTGTGTATTGGACCCAGCTCTGGATCGCTCTAAGGGGACTCTCAGACCACCGTCAGCCGACACCAAGGCGCTAATGGACATCACCCTACAGTTACAGATGGTGGATGTATGGCGAGCTAGATCACCCATTCAGGGGGGGTACACACACTACTCTGCCTATCATGATATCCACACCCGTATTGATTACTGGTTTGTATCTGCGTCACTGGTGCCTAAGGTGCTGGGCTGTTCTATCTTGGCCCGATCTTTTTCCGATCACTCGCCCATACTCTTAGAGCTTAATGTGCCGTCACGCCGCCCTCCCCCCTTCCTCTGGAGGTTCCCGCCATACTCCCTGCTAGACACGGTCTTCCAATCCGAACTCAAAGACGCCATTAATGAATTCTCTATCTTCAATGTGGGCTCGGTAGATAGGTTTGCAACAGTATGGGAAGCATTCAAGGTCTTTATACGTGGTGTGGCTATGAAAAAACACTCTGGAGTTCTCCGCTCCATCAGAGATAGATTGACCCTACTTGAAGCTAAACTGGCGAACTTAGAGTCTGACCTAGTGCGGAACACTATTCCCGACCTACAGGAACAACTGAAGGTCACACTGGAAGAATATCACAGCCTTGCTGATAGCGAGGTACAACATATGGGGAAATATGCCACGGCTAGGTGCTATGGCGAGGGCGATAGACCAGGCTCGGTACTTGCGGCCCTGATCCGTCGCAAAGTGGAGGCCACCGCCACGCTTGAGTTACTAGATGAAGGGGGCTCACTCTTAACAGACCAAGTAGACATCAATAGTTGCTTTTGTAGATACTACCAGGCACTTTATGAGACTAAGGTTGACCCCTCCGACAATGACATTGATCAGTACCTAGAATACATTAAACTACCATGGTTGACGAACAACCACAGAAATTTTTTAATGCGCCCCCTGGATCTAGCGGAGATACGCCTGGCCTTGGGTTCTATGCGGGAGGAAAGTGCCCCGGGGCAGGATGGATTAACGGTAACGTTCTACAAGGTCTTCAGCGACCTCCTGATCCCTCACCTGAGTACACTATTCCAGGAGTTGGGAGAAACTGGGATCATGCCGCCTTCTATGCGTGAGGCACTGATCATAACACTACTGAAGCCAGATAAAGATCCCCAAAAATGTTCCTCTTATCGGCCTCTCTCTTTACTTAATGTTGACACAAAAATATTCGCCAAAATACTGGCTACTCGTCTATCTTCGCTGCTCCCTCACCTGATTGGTCCAGAGCAGGCTGGCTTCATCCCTGGCCACACGTTATCATATAATCTGAGAACGGTATTCGGAGCCTTCCAGCATGTGCGACCGAAGGTTAAGGCGGCAGCGGTGTTTCTCGATGCCGAAAAGGCTTTTGATTCTATCGAATGGAAGTACATGCTGGCAGTGCTCCGGCGTATGGGAGTGGGTGAGATCTATTTGCAATTACTTTCGGTCTTATACAATACACCACTGGCTAGAGTGAGGACTGGCAATACGGTTTCTTCCCTCATCCACATATCTCGTGGCACAAGACAGGGATGCCCCCTGTCCCCGCAGCTGTAGGCAATTGCTGCAGAGCCCCAGTTGTGTGCCCTGCGCAAGTACCACGGGCATAGGGGGCTATGCTTTCCCAACTATAATCTAATTGTCTCGGCCTATGCCGACGACATGTTGTTATACATTCGGGACCCAGAGGTCAACCTGTCGCCAATACTTCGCGAAGTGACTCGTTTTGGTGGGCTGTCCGGCCTAAAAATAAACTGGGAGAAATCTCTTATTCATCCATTCACCCCAACGACTTTGCCAACTCCTCTAGATTTCCCATTACAGTGGGAGTCGGCCCCGGTCCGGTACCTAGGGATACAAATTCATTCTGATGCGGATCAGGTGATTAAGGCTAATTATGGCAGGACCATTGCCAAATTGGGCGACGATATTGACAGATGGATTCATCTTCCCCTCTCGTTGGTTGGTAGAATCTCCCTAATGAAAATGATTGTCCTTCCACGCTTCCTTTTCCTATTCATCAACATACCTATAGTTGTCCCCCAGCATGTGTTCCACGAGTTGCGCACATTGCTGTGCAAATTGGCTTGGGCGGGTAAGACTCCACGCGTTGCATTCAATATACTTACAATGCCCTACTCTGCTTCTGGCCTGGGTGCCCCTGATTTAGAATTATATTACCGTATAGCGCAGGCTTCCCACGCCCATCCCTGGATACATGGCCCATCCGATCTCCCACATTTTCAGATAGAACAAGTGGTGGCTCTCCCTGACCGGTTGCCTCGCCTGTTGACCCAACCTCCAATTAGACGCAGCCGTGTTCTAGACTCGGTAAATTCTATAGTTCACGCTTGGCACACAATACTGAAATTGCATTCTGGTTCCCACCTATATTCGCCTTTGTTACGTGTGGAATGGTGCCAGTGGCTTCAACTCAGTTCTGAGCGAGGTGCTCTTCGCGCATTTGACACTTTGGGTCTTCATGACATGGGTGACTTGTTCAGAGATGGAAGAGCGCGCTCCTGGGAGGACGTGGTTGCGGGTGTAGAGTCCCCCTCGACGCTAACGCAATTCTACTTTTTCAGATTACGCCACACCTTACGTGCATTATTAGGAGAGGAGTTAATGGAACCCCTGGAGCTCCCCGCATTGTCTATATTGCTCCGCACTAAGTCCCCCGTGAAACTTGTCTCCAATCTTTATGCATCGGTACAAACTACTACCAACACCTCATACACCAAAGCGAGATTGGCCTGGCAAGCAGAGCTTGGCACCCCACTCACTGATGAGATTTGGCATTACTGCTCTGCGGTCACCCAAAAGATCTCTCTTAACGGACGACATAGATTAGTTCACTTCAAGTTTTTACATAGAGTACATTACACACCGCGGCGCTTATTCAGGTATGGGTTGCGTGATACTGATCAATGCGACAGATGCAACATGCCTGGCGCTGATTTTCTTCACGTTGCCTGGCAATGTCCCCCCGTAGCAAATTATTGGAGGCACATTTTTCAGTCCTTAAACACCATAGTGGGATTGTCGCTCACTCCCGACCCCTTGTTGGCAATACTGGGATACACGAAACCGCTCCATAAGGGTGTCAGAAAGTTAGTCGCCATGGGGCTCTTGCTAGCTAAACGCAGAGTAGCTATACGCTGGATGCGGGGGCCCACCCCTACTGTTGCAGAATGGGAAAAAGATATGCTGTTTTGTAACACCCAATCCGATGTGTACAGTGAGCTGTTACCCCCTAGTAATAGGCCAAAAAGCTTCTGGGGTTTATTCACACAATATCGATTAGCACGGCAGAATGGGGACGACGACCAAGATTAGCGACTCCTACTGCACTGGGTTTGTCCAACAATACAGCGGAGTCTGCTGTGCTTGCGGGTCAGGTCCTAACGTTATCTCGCCAGTCTTACGGGCTGTGTAACTGACTATGTTGCTCGCTGTAAGCGCAGTTGATGTGACTTTCGAAATTTGTATGCTTTTCATCTTTGATTTCCTGTCAATGCTCAATGCTGTGCTGTGTATTCGTCTACATCGTGATTTCTATTGAATATCTATGTAATTGACTAATGTGCTCTCTTTGTCCATGCCATGATTACTGTAAGATTTGGTTTCTTGTTTTTTTTTGTGGCTGTATAAGTTGCTTTCTTTTTTTTTGAAAATAAAATAAAAAGGAATAAAAAAAAAATAAAAAAAATAAATGAATATTCCTTCCGCCCAAAAATGTTCAGATAAACCTGCATTTTTAAAATGTACCTGTTACTGTTATCAACAGAATCAATGTAATTGTAAGCAACCTCCAAAGCTCTCACCCCCAGCCTCCCGGATGATCTCCTTGTATCCCAGTCCTTTCCTTTCTGTACCTCGGGATTTCTAGGCTATTTAGTTTTCGCCTAGGCAGTGCATGCGGTGTCCCTGCAAGACATGTGGTTTACATTCAGTGGACTCACAGCCCACCAATAGCTTACCACTTGTTAGCTTCAGAATCATTCTCATTTCCTTCACTCCCGTTTGTCAAGGCATGCTGGGGTCATATCCTCTTCTCATGTTTTATCCTCCCCTGGAGCATTGACCAAGTACTTGTGCCCATCCACTACTCTCGTTTTTTGGAACTACCTTTTTCTTTGTGTTCAAGCACTCCATATGAGTGCTTGTGTTTTCAGCCCATTTCCCATATTCTCATCTTTGTAGCTTCTATTCCCCCCCACCCGCCCCATTCATGTTGCTCCGTTTCCCTCCGACACCCTACCCTGCACTCTATGCCACTGCACTCTACACCACTGCACTCTACTTTATGACACTACACTCTATGCCTCTGCACTCTGCTCCACTCTTCTTTATGCCACTGCACACTATTTCACTGTTCTCAACTTGCACCACTGTATTCTACGCCACTGCACTCTACTCCACGTCACTGCACTCTAAGCCACTGCACTCCAGGCCACTCTGCTTTTCTCTGCA
The DNA here is from genome assembly GCA_963921515.1 of Calotriton arnoldi. Taxonomy (NCBI): domain Eukaryota; kingdom Metazoa; phylum Chordata; class Amphibia; order Caudata; family Salamandridae; genus Calotriton; species Calotriton arnoldi. The sequence continues at coordinate 426,124 of CAWUFW010013199.1, forward strand.
CCACTCTACTCTGCACCACTCTACTCTACACGACTTCACTCTACGCCACTGCACTTTAAGCCACTCTACTCTGCATCACTCTGCTCTACGACACTCTTCTCTACACCACTGCACTGTATGCCACTGAACTATACTCTGCACCACTCCTCTATAGGACAATCTCTCTATGCAACTGCACTCTACTTTGTACCACTCAATGCCACTGCATTTTATGCCACTGCACTTTACAACACTCTACTTTGCACCACACTACTCTAAGCCATGGAACTTAATGCCACACCACTGTACTCCAGACCACTGCATTCTCTGCCATTTCACTCTACGTCACTCTACTCTAATCTGCATTACTCTACTCAAGGCCACTGCACTGTATGCCACTCTACTCTATGCCACCCTACTCTGCACCACTCCAACCTATCCAACTGCACTCTATGCCTCTGCACTCTACTCCACGTCACCGCACTCTGTGCCACTGCACTCTACTCTGCACTACTGCACTCTACCCTACTCTGCACCACAGCCATCTATGACCCTGCATTTTATGCCACTCTAATCTACTCTGCACCACTCTACTCTATGCCACTGAACTCCATGCCACAGCACTCTACGGCACTGCACCCTACTCTGAACCACTCTACTCTATCCCACTGCACTCTATGCCACTGCACTCTACTCTGCACCACTCTATGCCATTGCACTCCATGCCACTATACTCTGTGCCATTGCACTCTATGCCACTCTGCTCTGCACCACTCTACTTTATGCCGCTGCACTCTACACCACTGCACTCTACACCACTCTGCACCAATCTACTCTATGCCACTGCACTTTATATCACTGCACTCTATGCCACTCTACTCTAATTAGCATCACTGTACTATATGCCACTGCACTCCATGCGACTGCACTCTACAGCTCTGCACTATACACTGCTTTACTCTATGCCACTGCACTCTACTCCACTCCACACTGCTGCATAATATGGCTAAAAGACATCGGCAAAGCCAATAGCTGTTAAGGAGGTAAAACCTATTGACTTTGCCAGTGCTTGTTTTCGCCGTTCTGCACTGCATTGTCACGAACCCCTGCTTTTCTTCTCCTCTGTTCAAAATGTTATAAGTTTGCATGTGTGTCACACCTTGCTCTGTGTTCTGATTTCAGCTTTGCCAGGCAGTCCCTTCACTGCAGGTATCACCAAAAGACTCATTCCCGAAAAACACCTAGCATATCAATTTTCGACTCCTGGTGGCCAACATCACTGGGAACAGCCCCGCCACCCACCGACCACGTACGCAACCTAGGGGTCATCCTCGACCCCACCCTCTCCATGACTAAGCAGGTCAACGCCGTTTCCTCATCCTGCTTCAACATCCTCCGAATGCTCCGCAGGATCTTCAAGTGGATCCCCACCGAAACAAGAAAAACAGTCACCCAGGCCCTCGTCACCAGCAGGCTGGACTACGGAAACGCCCTCTACGCAGGAACGACGGCTAAGCTCCTGAGACGGCTGCAACGCATCCAGAACGCCTCTGCACGTCTTATCCTCGACATCCCCCGACGCAGCCACATCACACCCCACCTGAGAGACCTGCACTGGCTCCCTGTCAACAAGAGGATAACCTTCAAGCTCCTCACCCACGCACACAAAGCACTCCACAACTCCGGACCAGCCTACCTCAACAGACGACTCAGCTTCTACACCCCCACCCGCCAGCTCCGCTCGACCAGCCTCGCCCTCGCCACAGTCCCCCGCATCCGAAAACGACCGCCGGCGGCAGATCCTTCTCCCACCTCGCCGCCAAGACCTGGAACACCCTCCCCACCAACCTCCGACAGACCCAAGACCTACAGGCCTTCAGAAGACTCCTCAAGACCTGGCTCTTCGATCAGTAGCAGCACCACCCCCCTCTTCCCCCAGCGCCTTGAGACCCTCGCGGGTATGTAGTGCGCTTTATAAGTGACATGATTGATTGATTGATATGCCTAAGAATGCTGTGTCCAGCTCTCTCATGATGACACCTTTCTCTTGCATATGCTTTCTGAAATCCATCCTAATCCTAACCATTGAACAAAAATACTTTGCAAACAATCTGGCAAAATTAAATGGAATCCCCAAAATGCAAAGGGGTATTGCTTCAATTTAAATGTAGGCCTTCAGTTTGCATCAAAGGAATATGGGGCCGGTGTAGACTAAGTACAGTTGGTAACACAGAATATTACTATACCTTGCTTTGCTTTTGGCAGTCAATGAAATACCTCTTCTTCCTATAACACTCGATTAATTTTACGTGCTTCCAGTTTTAAGCAGGCAGATGTTTTCCGGACCATTAGGATTTAGTCTTAAAACAGCCAGGTTAACCCAGGTAAAGGATAAAGCTGGAATTGCTTAAAGCAAAGTAATTGTGGACAGATCTATGGCAATTTAGACCCTAAGATTTGGGGGTAGAGCATGAGTCCTTATCAGACTGGCAGAACGTGGGGTATCAGAGACTTCCTCTGCATCGCACCACCACAATCCTTGTCTTGATCGACTTCAGCATCAGCCAATAGCTGTACAGCAAGCTACAAACCCAAAAAAAATGAGGATATTAAATAATTTAGCCGTCTGCCCAGGCATTCCCAAAGTTTGAGGACATAGGTATCATCTGCATGCAAGACGGTAATCAAAGGCTGAATGTAAACATTGAAGAAGATGTGTGGATGACAACGAGGACCTCTGGATTACTAGCTAATCATCACAGAAGTGCCATAGTACTTTATATCCTAGAAATGAACTTATATATAATGGAAATTGTAAGGCTGGGAAGACTTCTTGAGATAGCTAGATCTTTAACTTGACTGTTGATCCAGCGCCAATCAGGGATCAATAATCAATAATAATAATAAAACATCGACCCATACTCATACACCCAACAAATAAATCCCTGTTGTGCTGTTTCAAGTTTGAGTTAATCAGTTATTCATAGTACAGGCTCATATCAAACTCACTAAATACATTACTGAGCCTGTATATCAACTCCTTTCCTCTGGTCGATGGACCTAAAGTTGAGAAGTTGATGGTAATAATTTGTACTATCTATCTATCTGCACTGCTTGAATAATCACAAACTCAGTGTAGGGTTTACAATGTTTATCTCAAAATAATGTGAAAGTAATGCTCATCATGTGCAGGTTTACAAAGCAAACAAAGAATCAATCACAGAGAGAGAAAACATTATCAATGCAAACAGTGTCAAACTCATATCAAAATGAACATATGCAAATGAAGGAGTGGATAGGCGGAGAGACAGTAGTTTCAGAGACAAAAATACAATTGCAAATGATTATGCAAAGTATAGATCATTAGCTATACTAACCTAAGGAAATCTGAGGATAACCACCCCTTTGGCCTAAGGGATAGCGGGAGTTCCACGTGTAAAGATTCGGAGAACAAAGAATAGATCAGGATACAGCATTCAGGTCAGGAGCAGGAAAATAGGTAGGCCTCTATCAGCAAACCGACGGACAGCGACGATCTCCCTCTCTCTAGCTTCTCCCAGGACGCGCGCCCTTCACACCCCCCAGGCACCCCAGTTATACTCTAAAAACCTACATGTCCAACCCACCATTGTAGCAAAATTTTAGAAACCCAGTCTCTCATTGGTCAGTTTAGGGGGTGTTCTATCATACCACCTTAATCACATTCATAATTTTTCACTGCTTTCTTTGTTTTACTCATTTCACATTACGTTAGCCACGTCTAATAAATACACATTTCCTCCAACAAGTACCATGTTGCAAGTCTCTTCACTTCCATTGTTCGCCTCTGCAGTTTTCCGCGGAAGAAGTTTGTACATTTGCACTTGATCCCACGGCCATCCTTACGTTACTTGGCAGACACACAATAATCCTTGAAGGTTATCAACCGTTGCCTTCTCATTCTCTCTCAGAGCTCGATTTTCAGCTTATTTATTCGTATTTATTTTCTTTAACCCCCAACTGTTATGCAGACATGTAGGCCCATACTTGCTTCACTACGATGACCAAAACACAGACATTATTAATTTCACAAAATATATTCCTCACTGTTTACCACCCACCATTGCACTTCCCACGTTATATTCCTAGCAAGAGCATTAATGTGCAAAAGCGGCATTATTTTTTATTTTATTCTAAAGCAAAACGCAAATACAGCCTAGTCTTTCATGTATTAGTCCACGCATTAGTGCATGCATGCGCAAAGCATTTCCCCATGTTTTTCGTGTTTTTGCACGTTATTTTCCACAGTACACTGTTAGTAAATGTTATGGAGGACTCAATCCGAGCAGGTTGTATTTTCTCAAAACCCTGCTCCATCAATTCCCCCCTTTGTTGTCATTTTTGAGCCATCACAAAAATAACCATCATACCAATTGCCACCTTTTATTTTGTCTACAAAGCTGTACTTTTTTCTTGTGTCATCATTCTTTCATCTAAGTCTTTCATTATTTCATAATAATTTCCTTTCATATCCTCTAATTCTATCTCATCTCTCTTCTCTTTCGAGCTCTACATTTGTTGTCTGACTGTCATCTCCTTCTTTCCATAACTACACTTGCAACATTTATATACCATTATTATTGATAATGTCACTACAGCTATTGAAATAATTGGTATTAGTATTTTCCCTAATAAGCTACTCCCAAATGTAGAAAACCAACTACCTATAGAGGAAAAACCCTTACCAAGTTTCTCCCAAACACCGACAACCTCCAGTTGAGTCAGACCTTCATGTAATTTCGTAATATTCTTAATATACCCCTCAAGATTTTTACTTTTATCAGGGATATATGTATAGCAGTGTTGTATTTTCAACATGCCACAGACTCCGCCCTCTTTTGCCAATAAAATATCAAGGGCAAGTCGATTTTGCAAAACCATTGATCTAATTGCAACCATTTCAGTATGAATCATCAGTAACCCACCAGCAGTATCTATTGATAAACGGTCAACCACTGTGGACAATTTTCGAATTTTATGTGAATTAAGAACAATTCCAACTGAAGGTATCAGTGCACCAAAAATATCACCAATTATTTCTGAAAAACTTGCTCTCTTTTTGCATATTAGTCCATGCTTTATTTCATTGATTTTATTATTTCTATCAACGTGATACACCTTGGGAAATACAATTCCAAAATAACAACAACCATACCAATGTGCAAGCAACCTATAGTAGGCATTATTACCACACACATAATAAACTCCAGGAAAAACAGGATCAGTTCCACCCTTCAATCCCCATCCACCAGTTATTAAAAAGGTATGCTCACATTCACTAGTACCAATGAAATAATTATTATAGTCGGTTTTAATCTAAGCACACAAAGTTTCCCCTTATGATATCAATCCAGAGACATTGCAGCGTAAGTCTCGACTTTCTTATAATTTCCTTCTCTGAAAGCCCATGGTGGTACATGTGACTTCTGTTCAGCAGCTTTTCTTTGAAACTACTGTCTTCTATCTTCTACCATGTTAATGAATTCTTTTTCTTCAGCCCGCAAACTACATGTAAGAATATGTCTATGAGCATATACTATATCTAGTGACTGAGTAATATGAAAAAATTCTCCCATATATCCCGCATTTCTATTACTATACACTCTATTCATTTCTTTTCTAATTGAAATTTCTAAAAACACTAAATCTAGGTTTGAATAATAATATTGTAACTTCGCTGTCACATAAAACAAACTGGTTAGTACACTGCACGACACACCATATGTTAAAGGTAAGTGATGGTAAGTCACCCCCTCTGAGACAGACGAAGGTAATTGCATACACACATAACTATCTCTCACATCCATTGTGTCGACATATTCATAAAGCAACATTGTAAAGACATTTAGCGAGAAATCATTAATTGATTTATCATGATGATAAACGCTATCATCATTCTGATCAATGTTAGTATTAGGAGTTTCTTTAGTAACAGAATCCATTCTCTCACTCATCACATTATTAGTATTATTTTTGTTATTAGTCACCACTAGAACAGGTACGATGACAGTCAATATTAGCCACATCAATATTAATAATAAGACACTACATAAGCAAGCTTTAATACATCTATGTTTTAAACTAGATTTTCGATGTCCAGTCACTGTATCTCCTGCCATTTTGTATACTATAGAAAAACTAAACAAATCTAAGAAAAATATCTAAGGAAATTCTCTAAAGATTTTGACAAACTTGTCAGAAAAACCACCAGAAAAATAGTGTATCCTACACCTCAAGGCTTTCTTCTTTACACCCCTCTTTTTCTTTTTTTTTTATATAGAAGACTCTTCTTCAAATTCCTAGATCTTTCAATTTGTTTCGACTGAAGTTGTTGCACCTTAATTTTTTCACTGTTCTTTTCAAGGCGGTTTCAATTTGCTTTCATCAATTTGTTCAGTACCAGAACCAACTTCTCTTTTTATTTGATCTGTGATTTCAATTTCTTCCAATATCACATATGTCCATTCTGGGGCTGTGTGTTTCTTGCTCGGAATTCTTATTCTCTTTGTTCTTCGCACTAAATTTTCCTCTGATTCTACTTGTTCAGTTTGGCTTGAAACTTCAATTATTTTGGTCTGGTTTTCTCTTTTCAAGAGTGTATTTCAGTCTTTTCACTCCACTTGGCCAATTGTCACCCTTTTTTGCTCTCTTAGCTTGGATCACTTCTTCACCTTCTTTTTCTTGTTCACAAGTTCTTTTATTTAGCCCTTTTCTTTGTTGTACTTGCTCTTTAATTTCAGTAACTTTCTCTTCTTGCTCAACAACAGTCTTACAAGACCCAGTAGTTGGTGCCCACTCTCCTTGACTTGTACTTGGTTGTTCATCATCTGCTTGCTTGTTAGAATCTGTCACTTTAGATTCTTTAACTTCACAACCTCCAGCTTCTGGTTTCTTATTTCCATTGACCAGTTGCTGCTCACCTTACTTTTCAAGTGGACTTGGGACTCTTCTTGTATGACTTGCGTGTATCCAATTGGGCAAGCCACCACACTTCACTGCTGTCGTTGTCACCAAAATAATCTGATATGGTCCATGCCATCTGGGTTCTAAACACGACTTCCTCACGTGTTTCTTGACAAGAACCCACTCTCCTGGACTCAGATCATGTGCTTGATCCGGCTGTGTTGTGGTTGCAATTTCTCCAACCTGATGAGACACAGAACACACCAGATCAGCCAATCCTTTGCAATAATCAAGTACTAGATCATCAGAAATATTCATCAGTTTGTTTGCTGGTACAACCGCTTGTCTCATTGTTCTTCCCATTAGGACTTCATGAGGACTCAATCCAGTCTTTTTATCTGGAATTCTTCTAAGACTCATCAATACCAGGGGTAAAGCGTCAGGCCATTTCAGTGTCGTGGATGCACACACCTTTCCCAGTCTAGATTTTATAGTGCCATTTATTTGCTTGACCACTCCAGATGCTTCTGGTCGATAGGCACAATGCAGCTTTTGCTCAATTTGTAATGCTGCACAAATCAACCGAATTATCTCATTATTAAAATTTGATCCCCTATCTGTTTCTAAAGTGACTGGAAATCCGAACCTTGGTATTAATTCTCTCAAAAGCAATTTTGCAACTGTAAGACTGTCATTCCTTCTTACTGGATAGGCCTCAACCCAACGAGAAAACAAACAAACAACAACTAGCACATATTTTATTCCATTACATGGGGGAAGCTCAATAAAATCAAGTTGGAGCCTCGTAAATGGTCCTGCTGCCTTTCCAATTCGTCCCCAACTAACAACTGTCTTTCTGCCTGGATTTTGCTGCTGACATATAGCACACCTCTGGCATTGACTCTCTGCAATGAGTCTGAACTTATGGTTATACCATGACTGCTTGAAGAGCCTGATCATTGCATCTCTTCCAACATGTGCAATTCCATGGTATACCCTTGCCATCTGAGAAAGTAAACAGTCTGGCATGACTGGTCTCTCATCTATGTACAACCATACTTCATCTTCTACTCTCTTTTTGCAGCCTGATTTTATCCAAAGTTCTTTCTCTTCGTCTCCTGCCTCTTCTTGCAACTGCCTCATTTCATCCCAAGTTTCTAGAGAGGAAAACATCAAGTGGCAATTAGTTTTTTTCTTTTCCACTCCTCTGTTGATTGCAATTGAATTTTGTGCACAGAAACGCGCTCTTTGATCAGCGTATCTGTTACCGTTCATCACATAGTCATTTCCTGACTTATGTGCAGAACATTTTTTTTTTAAACTGTTTTTATTCAGATTTTTAGATGGCAACATACAGTAAGAAAAACTGTGGATACACGGTACACATTGGATTTTGCTCAACAGTAAGTGGTGAGGGATAAAAAGTATTGCGCCGTATTCCCTGAAAGAGAGCATGAGGTTAGATACAAGTTTCATACAATTATAAATGAGGAAGATCAAACATGGCTTATCTACTTTCAAGAACAATGGGTCAGAAACAACATTTTTCAAGGTTCCTTCTCCGACCTCCCCTTTGTCTAATTCGATGTCTCCTCCTCGACTTCCATTTCCAAGCCATAATACTCTAACCATGGTGTCCAAATCTTTCGGAATTTCCTGGGGCACCCCCTCGCCTTGTATGTTATGTTTTCCGCTACCATGTACAAATCTAGGCACGTTCTCCATTCCTTGAGCGTAGGAAGTTCTTGGACACCCCAGTATCTAGCTATGTCCCTCTTGGCTACAACCAACCCCATATTGGCAAGCATGAGTTTATTTCGTGGCAGATCCACCTCTGTAGGGATTCCCAGTAGGACGTATCTAGCGTCCAACTCAAGTTGAGCTTCCTGTATATTATTAAGTTCCCTCAGTATCTTGGTCCAATATGTTTTGATCAGGCTACACTCCCATAGGGTATGTATGAATGTGCTGCATTCTGTATGGCATCTAAGACACTCCGGGGAGTCTGCTCTCCCCATATTGTGTAGTCTAGCTCAGTCAAAATAAGTCCTGTGGAGAATTTTATATTGAATCAGTCGCAGTCTCTGCTTTATCGCCACTTCGCGTGGGTGCATGAGGGCAGCTTCCCAGTCAATGTCTTCCAATGGACCTGTGGTGAGTTCCCATTTGGCCCGGAGTGGACCTAGTTTGTCGGGCATGTTATTAAGTAATGTCTTGTACGTCAGCAAGATAGCCTTGGTAGGAATCTCTTCTTGCAATAGTCTGCCCTCTAAGGGGGAATATTCCGGCAGTGTTGCAGTGTCTAATCCCTCTGCCGCCATGCATGGTGTAACCTAAGCTAGGCATAGTTTTGGGTGTCGCTTAGTTGGAATGTGGCTTGAAGTGTGCTGAATGGTGCCAGAGTACCTTGCTCCATAACATCCCTCAATTTGGAGATCCCTATCAGATCCTACTGTCTAAAGCCTCTCAGCTTCCTGATTTTGGTTAATCTCGTTCCTTCCCACAAAGGGGTTTCCCTCGTAGGCTTCATGTCCCAATTCATGGTCTTTTCCGCACTTTTCCACGCTTCCAGTACCCTTTGAGTGGCTGGCAAAAGACGACTACTACCCTTGCCTCCATAGATATAATGCAAATGTGAATGATCTCGGAATTGAAGTTGCTCCAGTGCATACGTGGGATGGTCCCGCGTGGCATGGACCCATTCATTAATTACAATGAGATGGGTCGCTCTATATTTGGCTCTAATATCAGGGAGGGCCAGGCCCCCATTGTACGGGTTCCGCTGCAGCGTTTGCAGCGATATTCGTGGATGGGCTCCATCCCAGAGAAGTAGACGTAGCTCATCGTTTAGAGTTGCGAAAATGGTCTCCGGTATTTTACAGTAGGTGCTCTGCAACACATAAAGTAGCTGCGGGAGTGTGACCATCTTGTACATGGCGGCCCTACCCATGATCATCAATGGGAGTTTCCTCCACCTCTTGACATCTTCCTGAAAGTTTAAGAGGACTCGTTTAATATTATGCTCCAGGCTGGTGGCCACCTCAGTGGTGATATAGAGCCCAAGATAAGTGAACCCCTCCGTTGAGGTCTGTAGGCAGCTCGGGTAGATCTGGGGGACCGTTATGTGCAGAACATTTGACCACCGCAATCCTTTTGGGCAATTGCAAAGCATCCAATAAATCTTTCACATTTTTACTGTTCCTGATCGGAGAACCTGAAGAAGTCAGAAATCCCCGTTGCATCCATAACTGTCCAAAATCATGGAACACCCCAAAACCATATTGACTGTCAGTAAATATGGTTACTCTCAGATTTTTGCCAATTTTGCATGCTCTAATCAGAGCTATCAGTTCAGCAATTTGTGGAGAGCTTACCCCTTTTAGACAGGATGCTTCTAGAACTGCAGCTACCGTGCACACTGCATAGGCAGAAATCAATACACCTCTTTCATTTCTCAGACATGATCCATCAACAAACATCACAATATCTGATTCCTCTAGCGGTGTATCCTTAATGTCTGGCCTTGGTTTCGTGCACAATTCTGTCACATCCAAACAATCATGATCTGTTTCATCTTTCACTTCCTCACAAAATGGACTAGGTAACAGTGTTGCCGGATTTACTGTCGTGCATCTCAAAACAGTCACATTCACAGCACCTAAGATTACTCTTTCATACCTAGTCAGCCGACTATAGGTCATGTGCTGTGTTCGAGTTCTTGTTAATAGAATCTCAACTGAGTGTGCCACATATACTTTGACTGGATGTCCCATCACAATAGCTTCACTCTGTTCCAAACTCACACAAGTAGCAGCCACTGCCTTCAAACAGCCTGGTAACGCTGCAGCCACTGAATCCAAAGTAGCAGAAAAATATGCCACTGGATGTCGTGCCATTCCATGTCTTTGAGTCAAAACTGAAAGTGCACACCCATCTCTCTCGCAGCAGTACAACGCAAAATCCTTTGTATAATCTGGCATTCCTAATGCAGGTGCTCAACAAAGACTGTCTCGTAATTCAATAAAAGCTTTCATGCTTTCATCATCCAACTCAATCGGATCAGTCACATCTTTGTATGTCAACCTCTGTAGAGGTTTTGCAATCAGTGAAAAGTCACTGATCCACTGTCTGCAGTATCCAACCATTCCCAAGAACATTCGAACTTCCTTCTGAGTCTTAGGAGAGCTCATTTGCTGAATTACACTGATCCGTTCCGGCGTCACCTTCCTAACTCCCTTCTCTATTTTGTGTCCCAAATATTGGACCTCCTGTTTACAAAATTGTAATTTTGCTGGTGACACTTTATGCCCACCTTCTACCAAATGGTTCAGTAAGGCAATTGTATCTGTCACACATGCCTCTCATGTTCTTGATGCCACCAGTAGGTCATCAATGTTATGAACCAAAACCGATTTTCCTGGCATTATGAAAGTCTCCACATTTTTTTTCAAAATCTGATTAAAAATCGAAGGACTCTCTGCGTACCCTTGAGGAACTCGGCACCATGCCAAAACATGGTCTCCGAACCGGAAAGCAAATAAATACTGGCTATCCGGATGTAAGGGAATCGAGAAAAATGCTTGACACAGATCAATTATTGTGTACCATTCTGCATCACAGGGAATTTGATAAAGAATCACTGCTGGATTTGGCACTATTGGACAACAGGGTACCACATTCTTATTAATTTTGCGTAAATCTTGTACTATTCTATATTTTCCACTTGGCTTTTTAATTCCCATTATAGGCGAATTACATGGACTGCTTAGTATTTCTCTTAAAATACCCTGCTCAATCATTCGGTCAATCACAGGAATAACTCCTGCTGTTATTTCAGGACTCATCTTGTACTGAGGTGTGTTTGGATATGTTGCACCTGGTTTCACCACAACCTGAATAGGATCCACACCCTTCATCAGACCAATCTCTTTTCCTATAAAATCCCATACATCAGACCTTACTGTATTTCTCAACTCTGCAGGCAAATCTTCTTCAGTGAGAAGTGAAAATAACTCATCCACTTCTGTCCCTTACTTCGCTAACATCATTTTAAACGCAACATCCTCATCTGGTGTTTGGAAAGCTATACCATCTGATGTGCAATAAATGGTGCAGTTCATCTTACATAGTAAATCTGTCCCTAAAAGGTTCACCGGACTTGTATTACATACCACAAACCGATGCATGTCTCTGAATCTCCCAATATGAACTTCTATTGGCTTTGTTATTGGGGTTTTAATATGCTTATTGGAAACTCCTACAACTTGGATAGTTTCTCCCGAGAGGGGTAGGTTTGGAATTTCTGCTGCTCTCACAGTAGAACGGGTAGCACCAGTGTCCACTAGGAATGTACTATCATTACCTTCCACCTTTCCATCAACAAATGGACCTGACTGATCTACCTCTAGCGATGCGCCAAGCACGCACTCTTCCTCCCCCCTCAGGCACCGTCATTGAGATGAGCCTGAATCACTCTCATTGCACTGCAACAAGTATTGTGAAACCATTTGCACATTTTGATTCTTACCAACTTGTTCACCTGCGTGAAATCCAGTGTTCACATTGTATCTCTGCACTTGAGCATTCACATTATTTGGCATACGAGCTTGTGGCACCTGTAACTGTGGAGTAACTACCTGCGGCTGCTGTTGCTGTTGTTGATTCACAACCACCTCATTCTGCATCTGTGGATTTAAATTATTTTTCAGTAAAGATCTACACTGATTCTTCCAATGTCCAAATTTTCTGCACGCATGACAAGGAAATTTCTTTTTCATCTCATCTCTACTCATTTTACCTCTACCTCTGCCACCACTGGAAATTTGTCCATTTTGAGTCTGACCTTTCATCTGATAATCTGTTTGAGAACCATTGTTTTCACCATCCTTCTGTTCTGCCACTTTCACCTGTGCCCACATCATTTTCTCTTTTAGCTTTTTATGTCTTGACTCAATATCATCACTACAATATTTTGCATACCTCAGTATTTCATCAACCGTTTTACTCTGCCAACAAATCAAATGTTGCTGAATCATGTTACTAATTTCTGGTTTTAATCCAAACACAAAGCGATACACAAAATGTCCCATATCTTTATCTCCAATATTCTCAAACCCACTGTACTGTTTGAACACCTGTAATAACCTTTTTATAGTATGCATGTACCGACTCTTTAGGTTCTTGGGTCGTTCTGTCAATTTTAACCCAACCTGTTTCCTTTGGTGAAATCTTACCTTTCAGAAAAGTGATCACCTGATTATATTTTTTCATCACCTCATCTGAAGGCGCCCGGTTTTCGCATCCCTAGGATATTCTTCTTTAGGCCAATCAACTTTAATTTTACATTCTGTCCATAAATCAGCTGGAACAACAATCTCAAACAAACCATCTAGATCCTTCAACCAAACCTTTGAAACTTTTACAAACCTCTCTACTTGTTTGTACCACTCAACTGGCTTTTCCCTTAACCTGGGGAAGTCATTAGTAAAGGATAGTATATCCTGTCTCGACCAAGGAACGTGAACATATCCACCACCTGGAACTTCTCTCATCGGACACACCATTTCAGCCCGTCATTTCTTCTTTCTTTTTCGCCCATCTACCTTTCCACCGTTCAACATCACCGCACTTTTTCAAAATACTCATCAATTCTTTTATTTGCAATCTTTTGCCAGATGCATTTAAACTCTCCAAATCCTTTTCAGTAAAATCCAGTCTATACGTTTTTTGTAACACCCTTGACTTCTCTATGTCTACTCCATATTCACAAGCAGCCTCTGTCAATTTCTCATGAAGATTTCTTGCTTTCCAAGTAATATTTTTACACAAGAATAATAACTCTTCATCTCGGTAAGTACTCAATCTGTCTGGACTTATCGTACCAATAATCATTTCTTCCAAATCCACTCTCAATTTACTCACATCTATACTCTGTGGTTGAGGTTTTCACTTTTCCATTCCCCTTATCAAATCATCTAATTCATCTGGTGAAGGACCCATCGAACTCCCTGACACTGGAGTGACATTCTGCACTATTCTCCTCGGATCCATTTGAGCACTTCTCTTAGGGGTTTCAGTTATCAACTCACAAACTGGAAGATCAATTAATGAAGCACTTGTTTCAGCTTGTCCAGCCTGTTCATCTATGGTTATCACCTTATTCCTGACACATTTCACTGGGACTGTCAACGCATGTACTCTCGATATATTCTGATTTTCTCCATACAATAGAACTATGGGACCAATTGTTACTGGCACTGTTAATGCTTCCGCATTCAGATTCAATTGATTAATTTTCTGAGTCAACTCCTCCCTTGCCTTATTCAACATGTCAATTTCACTCTCTTGTACTACTCTAGTAACTACCGGGACTTGTGGAACCTGTGGAATTAGTGGGGTTCCCATTAATGGTGCATTTGGAACTGTTTCACTCGAGTTTTCCTGATATGGTGGAGGTCTTTTAGTCAATATGTCATCTAACTACTCATCATCAGATTCACTCGGGTCAAAGTTTAACCCTGATGTCTCTACATTTTTCTTCTTTTCTTTACATTTGCCTCCAGTCGATTCCTCAGCAACTAAAACTGGGTACAAACCATCCGCTTTTACAGCTCTCCTCCATCTTTTCATTTGATCATCCCATCTTGCCTCAGCATACCTCGATATCATATTCCTGTATCTATTTCCATTCCTGAATTTCTCTCGTTTATATGCCTCATGTTCCCATTCCTCAAGCGCTTCATACTGAGTAGGTCTAGGATTTGGTTCTAGGGAATTCATTCATTCTCTCAAATTCTCCAAAACCCTTACATTAAATGTACCATGTTTCGGAAAAGCTAAGACACCATCATCTTCCGTGTATCCCACCCAATTCTCTAACCAAGTACACGTTTGGTAACCACGTTCCAACATCATAAAAGAAGCAGCCGTTCTTGGAGGTGGAATAGGAATACCCTCTCTAGTAATTATTGGTTTGTCCTTTTTAAAGAAACCCTTTACCTTATTAATCATCTTTATTTTATTTTTTTGACTCTTCACACTAAAATATATTGTAGTAGTCTAACAACAAACTCTTTGTACTTCTGCGTATTCTATTTGCTAACGATCGTCCAATACCAGCACGACTCACACCAACCGACCAAACAGAACACTTCTACGTAATCCGTACCTCGACCAATACTAGCGCGACTCACAGCAATCAGTCCAATCACAGCTCTCTAAGCGCTCGCTGTCTGACCAGCGCGGTATTTTGTGACGTCAGTATCACTCTAACTACTGACCCTCCCTTTACAAAATAATACGGCAATATATTTCTATACTTTTTCTCAACTAAATTTGTTAGAAAACAACACAGAACAAATGCTACCTTGTCTGTTCCGCTAAATAAAGAGATAGTCTTTCCTTTCGGAGAGAAATTCTTTCACTTCTAGTAAAATAACGACCAGCGCTATTCTACACACAAACAAGCTACAGGAGGACTTGGTACTCCTCTAGGGAAACTAGCCAAAGTTTCGGAATAGGACTTTCACATAGAAAGAGGTCTTGGTACTCCTTTGGGGATGTGAGGCCAGAGTTTCGGAAGTGGACCCTTCACTATTTCATGCAAAATCTACTCTCAAACGAATAGTCCCTAAATATAACACCAACAGCCTTTTGCCGTTTAGTATTATGACAACAGACAAAGTACTTCTGCAGTGTGATACCTTATCCACACTATTCTTCTGCTTCTTCAGGCTAAAATAACATTATCCCGGGATCTCAGGTAACTCCGTACCCGCACTTCTAGACAACATAGAACAAAACACTAACTTTTTATGTTAAGAAAACAAATAATCAATAATCGATAATTATTACCAAACTAATCAATAGGTAACCGCCATCTGCTACCAAAAACTGATCCAGCGCCAATCAGGGATCAATAATCAATAATAATAATAAAACATCGGCCCATACTCATACACCCAACAAATAAATCCCTGTTGCGCTGTTTCAAGTTTGAGTTAATCAGTTATTCATAGTACAGGCTCATATCAAACTCACTAAATACATTACTGAGCCTGTATATCAACTCCTTTCCTCTGGTCGATGGACCTAATGTTGAGAAGTTGATGGTAATAATTTGTACTATCTATCTATCTGCACTGCTTAAATAATCACAAACTCAGTGTAGGGTTTACAATGTTTATCTCAAAATAATGTGAAAGTAATGCTCATCATGTACAGGTTTACAAAGCAAACAAAGAATCAATCACAGAGAGAGAAAACATTATCAATGCAAACAGTGTCAAACTCATATCAAAATGAACATATGCAAATTAAGGAGTGGATAGACGGAGAGACAGTAGTTTCAGAGACAAAAATACAATTGCAAATGATTATGCAAAGTACAGATCATTAGCTATACTAACCTATGGAAATCTGAGGAAAACCACCCCTCTGGCCAAAGGGATAGCGGGAGTTCCCCGTGTAAAGATTCGGAGAACAAAGAATAGATCAGGATACAGCATTCAGGCCAGGAGCAGGAAAATAGGTAGGTCTCTATCAGCAAA
Source organism: Calotriton arnoldi (assembly GCA_963921515.1). Lineage (NCBI taxonomy): Eukaryota > Metazoa > Chordata > Amphibia > Caudata > Salamandridae > Calotriton > Calotriton arnoldi. Next base: position 442,593 of record CAWUFW010013199.1, read on the forward strand.
CCGACGGACAGCGACGATCTCCCTCTCTGTAGCTTCTTCCAGGACGCGGGCCCTTCACACCCCCCAGGCACCCCAGTTATACTCTAAAAACCTACATGTCCAACCCACCATTGTAGCAACATTTTTAGAAACCCAGTCCCTCATTGGTCAGTTTAGGGGGTGTTCTATCATACCACCTTAATCACATTCATAATTTTTACTGCTTTCTTTGTTTTACTCATTTCACATTAATGTTAGCCACGTCTAATGAATATACATTTCCTCCAACAAGTAACATGTTGCAAGTCTCTTCACTTCCATTGTTCGCCTCTGCAGTTTTCCGCAGAAGAAGTTTGTACATTTTCACTTGATCCCACGGCCATCCTTACGTTACTTGGCAGACACACAATAATCCTTGAAGGTTATCAGCCTCCATTCTCTCTCAGAGCTCGATTTTCAGCGTATTTATTCGCATTTATTTTCTTTAACCCACAACTGTCATGCAGAAATGTAGGCCCATACTTGCTTCACTACGATGAACAAAACACAGACATTATTAATTTCACAAAATATATTCCTCACTGTTTACCACCCACCATTGCACTTCCCACGTTATATTCCTAGCAAGAGCATTAATGTGCAAAAGCGGCATTATTTTAATTTTATTCTAAAGCAAAACGCAAATACGGCCTAGTCTTTCATGTATTAGTCCACGCATTAGTGCACGCATGCACAAAGCATTTCACCATGTTTTTCGTATTTTTTGCATGTTATTTTCCACAGTACACTGTTAGTAAATGTTACGGAGGACTCAATCCGAGCAGGTTTTATTTTCTCAAAACCCTGCTCCATCACTGTGTATGTGCAGAAAGAGGCTGGGAAATAATCTGGCTTAGTAAAATCTGGTTTAGTAAGGTCATAGGAAAAGTAAGCACCCTGCTTTATGTAGTAAACGCAACAGGTTTCTAGGACTGGGCAGCCCCTTAACAAATTGATACAAGCTGGGAGGTCAGTCTTGGTTTGGGCCAATTGAGTCTGATCAAGAAAAGGACAACCATGGATTGGAAAACTGGTCTGTCGACTTAGAGCAAGATGAGAACCTTATTGGTAAAACCCCTATTTATTTCCAACGCACCAAGTTCAACAGAGGTCACCTCTATAAAATGTTGTTTCCAAAGTGGAATGGCAGTTTAATTTCCAGATTTTGATTGCACTTTTGTTCATGTATCATGATGATCCTTTGACGGCAAACTGTTAAATGCCAAGACCACACAAAGACAGTTGATGGTTGACGGTCCCTGTGCTCACTGAACTGCTCTAAACTATACCTGCAGTAACTAAAGACACTATAAATCACCTAACATATGTAAAAAATATAAAGCAAAACTACTTGCCCAAAGGATGGCAGTAATCTGATGCCAATGACCCCAAAATAAGTGCCTGACCTCTATCACCACTGTTCTTTAAGGGGGACAGTTTAAACTGTGAGGACAACCACTGGCAACATAAGTATTCCATACTTCTTGATCATGGCTTTGCATAAAAATTAGATTTAAAATGGTAGAGTACCAAATAACTTAGAAACAGAAAAGTATAAACAGAGAAAATTAGAGTACAGAAAGAAAAGTATGCAATAACATTATGACACAAATACATGGATTAGGGATGTCATAAGGGGCATGGCTAGGGACAAGATTAGGTGTCACTATTGGTGTTAGGGTTTGGGTAAGGTCTGGTGTGAGAGGTGATGCAATTTAATGTTTATCAATTAGGGTTAGAGTAGGGGTAAGGATTTGAGTTAAGGTTGGCATAACTGTTGGGGATGGGTAAAGGGACTGGGTTAAGGTTAGATAAAGGAATATGGAAGGAAAGATGCAAGAAAAGATGTTTAAAGTTTGGTTAATGATTATCATTAAATTAATGGAGAATGGAAGAGCTTGTGTAAAGAATATTTAAAAAGTGATTTTCAGAGAAGGGCAAACTGAAGGTGATATGTAAGTATTCCCTATAAAATGGAAGAACAGCATGTTGTAAAGGGAAAAAGTTAACATTAGAGTTAAGAAGAGAGTAAGGGGTTACATGAAGGGTTAGAATAAGTCTATGAACAATTCTCAATGTAATGGGAAATATTCCACATGTTTATCTCTGAATTTTGTATTTTCTATAAACATATATGTTAGGTACATCTTTTTATCTTATACCTATTTAAATATACATTCTTATAATCTATTTGTTTTTACAAACAATAGCACCACGCCCACTTGTAACGTGGAGTTCTGGCATAACTCCGCCAACCGCTGTGTTCACCGAGTTTTTTCTCATGTGCGACTTGTCAATGTTAACTTGGCTAGTGCGAGCAGGAATTTGCATCTTCTAGCGTGATTTTCTGGTGCTAGAAGGGTGCCCGGTGAGATTTTCTCAAAGCGGCCGGTCACAGGCGGTTGCAACAGTTCTCTTTAAAAAAGCTGCAGCTCGAGTAGAAGATCTACTTGGGCGGCAGCAAAGAAGCAGCACCCTCTGGCGTGCCGTGCGGTGCCGTTTGTGCTGATTTTGCAGCACAGATCAAGCTCCTGGCACTAAAAATCAGTATGAGCAGTGTGAAGCTGCGAATTCCATCTGCTTGCAGAACTTTTTATGAAACTCCGTGAGTTCCACCCACCCCTAGTTTTGTTCAGCATAGCAGAGCAGTGACAGAAACCAACTCCTGATATGCCAAACAGAGTTCCAGCATAAACATTAATACATTATGCAGCCTTGGCACCACAACAAAGGGAATTGACCACAAAACACTAAGGGGCATATTCACAAGGAGCTATCACCGAATTAACGGCACTTTATCGCAGCCAAAGTCGTGATAAATATACCTCCCCATTCACAAGCTGGTGTAAACAGCCCACAGCACCAGTTTACCCGCGATTGCAGCCGCAAAAAACATGGCCACAGAGGACCCGCGCAACTATCGCTAATGAGTTGCAGAGTGGGCGTTCCCGTGCCAAAAGGCGAGACAACATCACACCTCAACATTCTCAACGACCAGCCACATCGGCGATAAAAACACAAAACAGGCGATAAGGCGCGTTAGCACCAGGAAATCTACACCTGCTCTGACCTGGTGTAAAGTCGGACGGCAGCCTGCAAACCAAAAGGGAGCACAGCCCAGGGCTACATCGGAAGGGCAACAGATGCCATGGAGCCACCCATCATGCGGCCCGGACACCCAAGAGGGCCACAACACCCACCGCCACCACCCCAAGGACCACCCCTCTCTGGCACCCCCGACCAAAGACATGCCACATCAGCCACACCTAAACATGTACAAAATATTCCGCTTGATGTCGCACAATCACAACTGATGACATGCATGTGTCGTCACAGAAATGAGCAGCACACATTCACTTTCGAAGCAACAAATGAAACTTTATTAAAATGAACACCGAAATGAAATGAAGACACATGGCCACTCCCCTCGGGACAATACGTAGGTCACAGCCTGTAAGACAAAAAACATGATGAGAAGTGTGTCCTGCGCACATCAGAGGACAGAGAGAGAGCGAAGGAGAGAGAGAGGAAGAGAGGGAGGGAGAGAGAGAGAGAGAAGAGGAGAGAGAGAGAGAGAGGGAGAGAGAGAGAGAGAGAACGTGCCGCCCCTGCCCACCCAGGCCACACTGCTCACCTGCTGCCACCGGTGTGTCTCCAACCATGTGCAGGTATGTATAGCAGGACACCAGGTCACACATCTGAGTCAGAGCCGTCAGCTGAAACAGAGTCCAGATACATGACTGGCACAGTACACACACTTTCACAAGACAACATCGCCTGCCCGCCCATGCACACCCAGGCAGAGGCACCTCAAAATCTCCCGCCACCCATCGGAGCATGCCCGCCCATGCACACCCAGGCAGAGGCACCCCAACCCCTCCCGCCGCCCATCGGAGCATGCCCGCCCATGCACACCCAGGCCTCAATGCTCACCTTCCGCCACTGGTGCGTAGACAGGAGGTCCCACCACGTGCCGCTGCAAGCCACAAGCCCGGGGCCCGCGGACATGGCACCCTCCACACCATGCAGCCGCGCTCCGCAGGCCACCAGGTCCTACGTTTGGTGCTGGGTATTGATTACTCCATGGCATGGGACATACCAGTGCACCCAGCACCATCGCAGGCTGCACACCCGCTCAGCCCAATGGTTGCCACTAACTCTGGGATCCCGGAAGCGATGCCACGGGGCGGTAGCCCCGCGCTGCCCGTTGGCTCTGGTCTACACTGCGGTCCAGCAGGGCACACATAACCTGAGCTGTCCGGACCGCCGGGACAGGGCATCATCGCAGGCTGCACACCCGCTCAGCAGCTCAAGGTGCCACTGACTCAGTGCACCCAAAGTCACCGTCCCGTGGCAGGGTGCCTGTGCCATCTGCAAGGCCTCGGATGCCACTAACCCTGTGCAACCCCAGTCTGCGCCACGTGGTGGTAGGCCCGTGCCGTACTCAAGGCCTTGGATGCCACTAACCCTGTGCGCAACAACTCATGGGCCCTATATGAGTGAGAACCGTGGAGCGTCCGTCATCCAGTCACCACCGGAAGAGGGGAATATGACGTCGTCGGCCCCTTATGTTGGCGGAGTCACATGGCCTGTGACGCCTGTGCCGGATGGGTGTGGTGTGTGTGAAAACCTGCCCTCAGGGAGTGGCTGTGACATGCTGACAACTAGACCAGTGACATGCACACCACCAGCGAGTACGGCTGCGACGGGTATCAATGAGGGCCCCCCTCGGGGCGTTAGCAGAGTGGTCTGGCCTGCCGTACGCCGGACCAGTGCAGGGCTTGCAACAATGACTCGTGGGCTCTGGGCGTGGTCTAGTCCTTGTCCGGACAAGGAAGTGACTGATGCGTGTGTCCCTGTTGTAGTGTTCACGGGACCCGGTACACAAAATGCAATGTCGCACCCTCTGACTGGCATCCCACAAGATGAACATCATTGACGCAAGGGAAGGTACTGTCCCCACATTCATCCACACATCCATACATGAATGACGTAAGACATTACACAGCAGTGCGTCACTGGATGTTTATTTGCACATCCAGTGCAGTCATGCAGCTGGAGCAGTACAGGGCAATGCCAAGCACACTACACAATATGGGCCCGTGGAGGGCCAGCCAGTGTCCATCCGGGGATGACCTGTACTGCGGAAGAGGAAGGGTACAGTCCGCAGTCTGTCCGCCGTGTCATTGGTCGTCAAACAGGATGTGGCAGTCCATGTCGCTGTCCAAGGTGAGTGCATCGGAGTGCATCGGGGGTCAGTGGTAGGTCTTGAGGCCATGTGCGGCACCAAGCAGAAACAGGCAAGGTGGCGGAAATGAATGCTAGTGCCTCCTTCTGATCTCAATCCCATCCACGTCCTCGTCCTGGATGTGTGCTCTGCCCCACCTGTGGGTGTTGCAGTACCGGCTGCGGCACTGTGTGCCACTGACACATCAGGGGCCGGAGGAGGATTGTCGGCCGCACTGTGTGGCAGTGACACATCAGGTGCCGGAGTGGATACGCCTGCCGCACTGGGAGGCACTGACACACCAGGGGGCGGAGATGTGGATGGTGTGGGGGCAGCAGCATTCATCATCGCCACACCTTGTGACAGCAATGCCATGATGAGGACATGCAGGGCATGGTAGATCCCAGCTACATTTCGCTGATGTGCAGCGGTGGCTGCCATCCTTTCCGCCTCCATCCGCACCATGTCCTCCATGAGCCTCCGCATGTGTGCCAGCTCACGGCTGGGATCGCTGGAGCCACTCTGAGTGGACAGGTATTCTTCCCTCTTCGTCATGACTCCAGCATTGTCAGTCAGGGCTCGTTGGAGACCATGGGGCGGACATAGACACCCAAGGATGGCGTCCAGTTTGGTAGCCATGAGGTCAAACCCCACCCGCACCTGCTCGGCCGTCTCCCTCTGGCCTCCAGCACATGGCGTTGGAAGGCCATTTGTTGTTCCTGGGGGACTTGGGAGGGTGCCGGGGCTGTGTGTGCCTCCTGCTGGGTGGTGGGTGGGGTCTCATCGATGTAGCTGGGCTGCCCTGCTCCTGGAGGTGAGTGGCGGATGAGGTCAATGATGTCTTGGATGGTTTGGGTGTTGATGCTGGTGTTGTCCTCCTCGTCATCAGTGAAGAGTGGCTGGGACTGCTCTGCAGGAGGTGTTGACGATGCCCCTGCGATGTGAAGGGGAGATGGTGTATTACAATGTGTCCACATGTATGTAGCCGCATGTTACAGGTTGACATTCAGACAGCATGGCATTGTACATTGTGACAGTCTGTGGGTCTGGGCGAGGACCCAGGCTCATTGTGGGTGTGCACTGTGCCCTGCTTGCTTGTGCATTGTGGCCATCTCCACCCGTCCCCCCAGTTCCTGGTGGTCACTCACCCTGTTGCGGTTGTGTTGTGTCCTGTCGAGCAGTGTCCGGTCCCCCAACTCCAGCCACAGTCTCCACACTGATGACTGTCGACACCAGCTCCTCCATGTCATCCAGCTCCAGCTGTGGCGCTGGGCCCCCACCTCCGGTCTGCGTTGCTGCCTTCTGGTTGGCGGTGAGTTTCTCCTTGGTCTTCCGCTTGATGTGATTCCATCGCCTCTTGACCTAGTCCATTGTCCGCTTGTGCTCTCCGACGGCATTCACCTTGTCGACGATGTCCCGCCATATTCCATTTTTGGTGCCCAATGACACGTTGGAGGTGACGAAGAGTTGTTGATGGTGTTCCATCACCTCCGTGACTATGATCCTGTTCACCTGCGGACTGATCTTGTTCTTCCTCGTCTTCTTGTCCTTGCCCTTCCCTGTCACCAAGGTCCCAGGCTGGTCGTCCGGGGTGCTTGTGGGGTGGCGCTCATCCTCTGCGCCTGCTCCGCCTGCCTCCATGGTGCTTGGGTGTTGGTCAGTTTGTGTGTGGGTGTTTTTTCTACTTTTATGGTGATTTTTGACGCCTGCCAGGTGTGTGTTGCAGACCTGGCGCTGCTTGTCGCTGATTTCCTCATCGCGCTTTGGCCCATCGCGTGTTTTTTGGTGTTGTGGTTTGTGTTTTTATCTCCATCGTGGTGGTTGTATCGCGGACATTGTCCGCGGTTTCGGCAGACTATCGCTTGCTACCGCCTTGTTGTGAATTCCACGTTGACACGGGGTTATTTTCCCGCGATAGGCTGCGATATTGAAAGTTGCGTTATGCTACTCTTGCGGTAGTTGTCGCACGTTCTTGTGAATATACCCCCAAGAGTTTTTGACCAGTCATCAGTATGTTGGGAGAGGAGTGGAATATGCAAACGTCCCTTCATGTGTTTCCCAACTGAGTTCAACACACACACATCACATTCGTAACAAAGTAGAAGGTATTTAAAGAAATGATATGACTTCATGTCAACAAGTACAGTGATATGAAATAAAATGCCATAACAAAGATTGTATTAAACTGCTAAAGGGAATAGACTTTCCAAAGGAATTTATAAAAAAGAGTGTGTCTCATATCATTAATTTCAATACAGGGTATGTAAGAGCGAGCTGTCTGCACAGAGAATTATAAAAAAAGTGGGAGAGACAAGGAGTATGGGAAAATATTGAGCATTCTGTTGGAGAAAGCAAAATGTTAAACATTTTACATTCTCATGGCAGACAGCTCCAACTGTCTGTCGGGAGACAACATTATATACCATACTTCACAGATCCAATCATTGTTCAAGATTGGGTGGGTCTCAGATCAATCACAGTTGCCTTGTTCCCATTCCTTGCTTTCTTCCCTCTCTATATTTGACCCATGCAAAGGAGCTTTTTAGTTTTGCCGTCAGTAGACTCATCATTCTTTGTCCTCCGAACACAGCATTGCAAACAGCCATTTCTTTTTTTAAGAAACTGTGGGGCATATTATCAAGCACATGCGATAATTATCGCAAATCGCGCGATTTTCATTATCGCCGTCTATCGCTGGATTTCAGCGCCGGGTTAGCGACGTATTATTAACGCTTTTCACCCAGGCGATGTGAAATCCAGCGATAGAGGGAGATAACATGCATTAGCGTGAGAAAAGCAGTGAAAAATGACCTGCGATAATGTAAACCTTGATAATAGGCAGGTGTGGACTTAGCCCTGAGATCCACCTCCCATGTTACAGATGGCTAAGTCGGATTAATAGCAGGTGTTAAAATCCTGCGATAAAGGGGCCTTAGCGCGACTTTGATCATCGATTCGCGGGTCTGGGGCATCCTTGTAAATATTGCGATGCAGTTGTAGCGATGTTTACCCATGTTGTTCTGTGAGGAACGCCCACTTTGCATGTCATTAGCGATAATAATCGCTGACATGCAAAGTGGAGAAAAGACGGCTGCTAACTCAAGGAAACACGCGTTAGCGTGTCCTTGATGATAGAGCGATATTTAAATCACCGCTTTTCGGCCGAAAACGGCCGCTAAAGCGGCGAAATTGGGCTTGATAATATGCCCCTGTATTTTTGGCAGTTTCTTAATAGAAATAACAATACAGACAAAGGTTACAAATAAATGGCATTGTATGGCGATGGCCTTATACAGAAATTGTTACAGATAATGAGGAGCAGCATTTATGGTAGTAGGTAACATGTTTAATCAGGGAGTCAATCAATCACTTTCACTTTATTCGGTTTTTGCATAAAACCATAAACGTCAGATAAAATAGTGTGTACAAAAAGGTCTCTTAGTAAACAGCTCTACTTCATGACATTAAATACTATACCTAAAAACAATATATAAAGAAAATGGATGTATAATTTGTCTTTAAAAAGAGATAAAACAAAGTCCCTACATGGACTAGATATGACCTAGTAATACATACAAGGACATGTTTCAACCAACCCTTACAGGCCTCTGACGGTTAATCGCAACAGGCTCTAAGCCTGACAGCTGCTTTAAAAAAATTGAGGACATAAAAGACAGTATTGCCAGATAGCATTTGTAAAAAGATAAAGGCAGATCACACCTGCCTAAACTCAAGCGTTTTCAAAATGGGGACAATAAAAGTTTTCCTGGGTACCTCATAATAATTACAAAACATCAATCAGGGAGTCAATTCACCGCTGTGAACTTGTTGGAATGCTATGAGATACCTAGACAGAAAATACCCATATATTCTAACAAACTATTGACTGTGTTTCAAAGATAGCGGTGGTCTATGTAATTTCCCAATAAGGTCATCTAGGTGCATCAAACCCTTAGCTCTAGGCGGCACCTTTCAGTGGCTTAGCAGGTATGCAGTCAGGGGCTGCCAAATGTCTCTGGGTCTGGAAGTAGGGGGGAGTAACTTGGCGTACAAGACCAGGGGGCATATTATCAAGCCCAATTTCGCCGTTTTTGGCCGAAAAGCGGCGATTTAATTATCACTCTATCATCAAGGACACGCTAACGCGTGTTTCCTTGAGTTAGCAGCCGTCTTTTCTCCACTTTGCATGTCAGCGATTATTATATCTAATGACATGCAAAGTGGGCGTTCCTCACAGAACAACATGGGTAAACATCGCTACAACTGCATCGCGATATTTACAAGGATGCCCCAGACCCGCGAATCGATTATCAAAGTCACGCTAAGGCCTGGGTGAAAAGCGTTAATAATACGTCGCTAACCCGGCGCTGAAATCCAGCGATAGACGGCGATAATGAAAATCGCGCTATGCGCGATTTGCGATAAATATCGCATGTGCTTGATAATATGCCCCCAGATGTTCATTACAGTAGATGAGGTAGGCAAGCCAGTGTTTAAACTTATGTGCCCTTCCACTGCCCCACCTACAGTCACCAACCTATGGGGCGCGGCTATGTTCCTAAAAAAACAACTGAGAAGGCTGATCAAGGGAACCAGTTGCACCCCTTCTTCTATCATAGAGGACAAGGAAGTGGTGACCTCTCGCCAATACATGTACACACTTGTGCATGACCAAGCCAAATGGAGGTAACCTGCCCCGGGTGCACCACAGATTGCACAACAGTTGTCCTCTCGTAGACCAAATTTGCATAATCATACAGGGGTGTATTAGAGGTCATGTAAACATTTGTAATGTATAATCCGAAGTCGACTGCTGGAGGAGATCAGTCCCATCTGAGCACAACTGAATCGCCACACCTCCTCTGGAATCTCACATCCCAAATCCACTTCTCAGCCCAATCTAGCCGCTTGGAGCACCACCACACCCTCCTCCTGAGCTGCCCAATATGGTGTTGTAATTTGGCCTGGGCAGAACTCATGGAGATTTGCTCTGCGGAATTCTGCAGAGTTACAAAAGAACTCTGCGAGATTCTGCGGAACTCCGCGAAAGACTGGAATAATACTCATCCAGCTCTTTGCGCTGTTTTTTTATGCCAGTAGTGCATTTCACGCTGAAAATCAGTGTGAACAGCCCCATGTGGTCCTCATGGGCGCATCCATTTAGTATTATTTGCTCTCTCTGCTGTTCTGTGCATGGTGTTGGGCCTATTTTTGAATCTATTTTAATCTGTGCCAATCCTCCTTATCCCACTTATCCACCCCTCATTTACTTATTTTTGTATCCGTGTGTGTCTTTCTGTGTGTCTATTTACATTAAAAAAAAACAAATGTGACTTTTTGGACTTTTTTGTTTTCCCTATCCTTGTGTTCCACTTCCTTCAGTTCTTTCTTTCTTCTTTGTGCTGTGCTACTTCTTTTTTTTCTTCACCAGTGCCTCAAGACACACACCCTGTGGGTGCTGGCGCCACTCAGGGTTGCAGCCCTGCCCAGTAGCGGCCTGTGGTGGGAGTGCTGCCGGTGGTGACGTGGGGCGGGGGAGGGGCAGGGTGGGGGTTAGTAAACTACGGAATTCGGCCGAATAGAGGTAAGTAAACATATAAATAAATAAAACGAATTTTGTTGCGCGCGCTGCATCGCCAAATGCAATGCAGCGCGCGCAACGAAATTCGTTTTATTTATTTATATGTTTACTTACCTCTATTCGGCCGAATTTCGTAGTTTACTACCCCCCACCCTGCCCCTCCCCCGCCCCACATCACCGCCCGGCCGCACTCACACCACGGGCCGCTACTGGCCCTGCCCCACTTTTACTGAGGCAGAGGTGGTTTTTGGGTCTGGTGGTTTTTTAGGCACTGTTTTTTTTGGGTCCAGCTCTACCTCCCCTTCATGCTGGCAGCAGGCGGAAGGCCTGGGAGAGGGTAACAGCCAGTGGGAGCACCAGCTGCTCTGATGTAGAGTTCATCACTGCGTGCGCCACAGCACAAGGGTGCAAAGTGTAACTGCAACAAATGATGGGCAGATTGCTGAATGATTCAAACATTCTCCCCCAGTCAAGAGATCTGGGTTAAATCCATCGTTCTTTTGCCCACTACGCCATCCCAGTTTGGACACAGCCATATGCAAATCGGTCTTGACCCTGTGCCTCATGGGAGTGGTCCAGACCGAAATGCCAAGCCAGGTCCTCCCTGGACCGGAAACAAGCATCCTGGGACTGGTTCCGGGGTATGTCACCCTTCATCAGCCAGGCTAGCTTGAATACAGTGGCACAGTGAGCAAGGGACCCACGTCTGAGCATAGCCGTCCCACTTAGAGCGAAAAGTGTAACTGCAACAAATGATAGACAGAATGCTGAATGATTCAAACACTCTCCCCCAGTCAAGAGATCTGGGTTGAATCCATTGTTCCTTTGCCCACTACGCCACCCCAGTTTGGACCCAGCCATATGCAAATCAGTCTTGACCCTGTGCCTCATGGGAACAGTCCAGATCGAACTGCCAAGCCAGGTCCTCCCTGGACTGGAAACAAGCAGCCTGGGACCGGTTTCGGGGTATGTCATTCTTCATCAGCCAGGCCAGCTTGAATACAGTGGCACAGTGAGCAAAGGACCCACATCTGGGCATACCCGTCCCACTTAGGGTGAAACTTGGAACTGCAACAAATGATGGACAGAATGCTGATGATTCAAACATTCTCACCCAGTCAAGAGATCTTGGTTAAATCCATCGTTGTTTTGCCCACTACGCCACCTCAGTTTGGACCCAGCCATATGCAAATCAGTCTTGACCCTGTGCATCATGGGAACAGTCCAGACCGAACTGCCAAGCCAGGTCCTCCCTGGACCGGAAACAAGCAGCCTGGGACTGGTTTCGGGGTATGTCATCCTTCATCAGCCAGGCTAGCTTGAATACAGTGGCACAGTGAGCAAAGGACCCACGTCTGGGAATAGCCGTCCCACTTAGGGTAAAACTTGGAACTGCAACAAATGATGAACGGAATGCTAAATGATTCAAACATTCTCCCACAGTCAAGAGATCTGGGTTAAATCCATCTTTCTTTTGCCCACTATGCCACCCCAGTTTGGATCAAGCCATATGCAAATCAGTCTTGACCCTGTGCCTCATGGGAACCGTCCAGACCGAAATGCCAAGCCAGGTCCTCCCTGGACCGGAAACAAGCACCCTGGGACCGGTTCCGGGGTATGTCACCCTTCATCAGCCAGGCTAGCTTGGATACATTGGCACAGTGAGCAAGGGACCCACGTTTGAGCATAGCCGTACCACTTAGAGCGAAAAGTGTAACTGCAACAAATGATAGACAGAATGCTGAATGATTCAAACACTCTCCCCCAGTCAAGAGATGTGGGTTGAATCCATTGTTCCTTTGCCCACTACGCCACCCCAGTTTGGACCCAGCCATATGCAAATCAGTCTTGACCCTGTGCCTCATGGGAACAGTCCAGACTGAACTGCCAAGCCAGGTCCTCCCTGGACCGGAAACAAGCATCCTGGGACCGGTTCCGGGGTATGGCACCCTTCATCAGGGCCCCGGTCCCCGTGGCCCTTTTGCTCACCCCTCTGTTTAATACTATGTTTGAAGCAGGGCACTTCCCTAGATCTTGGAAGATGGCTTCTATATTGCCTCTGCTAAAAAAGCCCAAGTTGGACCCAAAGGAGCCTAATAATTTTCGACCCATATCACGCCTCCCATTACCTGCAAAATTGGTTGAGAAAACCATGAATTCGCAGCTTAGCAACTTTCTATGCGAAACCCACATCTTAGATCCCACTCAATATGGGTTCAGAAAAGGGCATAGTACAGAATCCGCCCTTATAAAATCTACGGAAGAGATAAGGGAGGCTGTGGACAGGGGAGGAAAGGCTGCCCTAATTATGTTGGACCTGTCTGCGGCCTTTGATACGGTCCCTCACAATGTATTGATGGACCGTTTGCTGGCATGTGGGATCCAAGGCAAAGCACATGATCTCCTGAAATCTTTTCTGCCCGATAGATCCCAAACTGTGGCACTGGGTGAATTCCACTCTAAACCTTTTTCTTTGCCGTGCGGAGTGCCACAGGGGTCTTCACTTAGCCCCACACTTTTTAACGTATATGTTCCCCCCCTAGCTACTCTAATTGGTTCATTTGGGTTCAGCCTGACATCGTATGCAGACGATACACAAATTGTGGTGGCTCTGCGGCTTGGTCAGGCAGCAGGAATTGATAACAGGTTCCACGATTGTATGGCAACAATCGGGAGGTGGATGTCACAAAACTGCCTGAAATTGAACTCAGGAAAGACTGAGGTCATCCTATTTGGAAATGATCCTAACTTCTGGACCCCAAATTGGTGGCCAGAAGCTATGGGGACTCTTCCGACTCCCTCTAGGAAGGTGAAAAACCTAGGAGTCATAATTGACGAGAAACTCAACTTTGGCGATCAGATCAACACAGTGGCATCATCTACCTTTTTTACAATCAGAATGATTAAGAAAGTTCTCCCCTTCTTGCCGGCTGATAGCCAGCGGACTGTAGTCACTGCACTTATTATGTCCAGACTTGACTATTGTAACAGCCTTTATTTAAACATACAGGAACGTTTTTTGAATAAGTTACAACTGCTGCAAAACGCGGCAGCAAGGCTGCTCACTGGCACTCCCAAATTTGCCCCTATTTCTAAGGAAATAAAAAAACTGCATTGGTTGCCGGTTAGGAAACGGGTGCACTTTAAAGTGCTCTGCACCATCTATAAGGCACTACATGGCATAGGCCCAGACTACCTGAAACGGAAAATGCAGTGGTACGTACCCAGAAGAACCCTTCGCTCCTGTGGAGCCAAGTTGGTGATAGTACCGCCCATCAAAAAATATTCTTGGGGTGGGAGAAGCTTTACGGTGTGCGCTGCAAAGGCCTGGAATGATCTTCCCCTATAACTGAGAAAGGCCCCTGACATCCTCACTTTTCGGAAAGGACTGAAAACCTGTTTTTTTACGCTTTAACGTTGCCTCCTATCTTATTTTCTCAGAGAATAGTGGTTAGCGCCAGGACACCCTCGGGTAATTGCCGAACTTTAGAAATAGCTATAACATAACATAACATCAGCCAGGCTAGCTTGAATACAGTGGCATAGTGAGCAAGGGACCCACGTCTGAGCATAGCCGTCCCACTTAGAGCGAAAAGTGTAACTGCAACAAATGATAGACAGAATGCTGAATGATTCAAACACTCTCCCCCAGTCAAGAGATCTGGGTTAAATCCATCATTCCTTTGCCCACTACGCCACCCCAGTTTGGACCCAGCCATATGCAAATCAGTCTTGACCCTGTGCCTCATGGGAACAGTCCAGACCGAACTGCCAAGCCAGATACTCCCTGGACCGGAAAAAAGCATCCTGGGACCGTTTTCAGGGTATGTCACCCTTCATCATCCAGGCTAGCTTGAATACAGTGGCACAGTGAACAAGGGACACACGTCTGGGCATACCCATCCCACTTAGGGCGAAAAGTGTAACTGCAACAAATGATGGACGGAATGCTGAATGATTCAAACATTCTCCACCAGTCAAGATATCTGGGTTAAATCCACTGTTCTTTTGCCCACTACACCACCCCAATTTGGAACCAGCCCAATGCAAATCAGTCCAGACTGAACTGCGAAGCCAGGTCCTCCCTGGACTGGAAACAAGCATTCTGGGACCGGTTTCGGGGTGTGTCACCCTTCATCAGCCAGGGTAGCTTGAATACCGTGGCACAGTGAGCAAGGGACACTCGTCTGGGCATACCCGTCCCACTTAGGGCAAAAAGTGTAACTGCAACAAATGATGGACGGAATGCTGAATGATTCAAACATTCTCCACCAGTCAAGATATCTGGGTTAAATCCATTGTTCTTTTGCCCACTATGCCACCCCAATTTGGACCCAGCCATATGCAAATCAGTCTTGACCCTGTGCCTCATGGGAACAGTCCAGACTGAACTGCCAAGCCAGGTCCTCCCTGGACTGGAAACAAGCATCCTGGGACCGGTTTCAGGGTATGTCACCCTTCATCACCCAGGCTATCTTGAATACAGTGGCACAGTGAACAAGGGACCCACGTCTGGGCATACCCATCCCACTTAGGGCGAAAAGTGTAACTGCAACAAATGATGCACGGAATGCTGAATGTTTCAAACATTATATCCCAGACAAGAGATCTGGGTTAAATCCATTGTTTTTTGCCCACTACACCACCCCAGTTTGCACCCAGCCATACGCAAATCAGTCTTGACCCTGTGCCTCATGGGAACAGTCCAGACCGAACAACCAAGCCAGGTCCTCCCTGGACCGGAAACAAGCAGCCTGGGACCGGTTTCGGGGTGTGTCACCCTTCATCAGCCAGGCTAGCTTGAATACAGTGGCACAGTGAGCAAGGGACCCACATCTGGGCATAAAAGTCCCACTTAGGGCAAAAAGTGTAACTGCAACAAATGATGGACGGAATGCTGAATGATTCAAACATTCTCCCCAGTCAAGAGATCTGGGTCAAATCCATCATTCTTTTGCCCACTACGCCACCCCAGTTTGGACCCAGCCAAACGCAAATCAGTCTTGACCCTGTGCCTCATGGGAACAGTCCAGTCCTAACTGCCAAACCAGGTCCTACCTGGACCGGAAATAAGCATCCTGGGACTGGATTCAGAGTATGTCACCCTTCATCAGTCAGGCTAGCTTGAATACAGTGGCACAGTGATTAAGGGACCCACGTCTGGGCATACCCGTCCGACTTAGGGCGAAAAGTGTAACTGCAACAAATGATGGACGGAATGCTGAATGATTCAAACATTCTCCACCAGTCAAGATATCTGGGTTAAATCCATCATTCTTTTGCCCACTACGCCACCACAATTTGGAACCAGCTATATGCAAATCAGTCTTGACCCTGTGCCTCATGGGAACAGTCCAGACCGAACTGCCAAGCCAGGTCCACCCTGGACCGGAAACAGGCATCCTGGGACCGGTTCCGGGGTATGTGACGCTACATCAGCCAGGCTAGCTTGAATACAGTAGCACAGTGAGCAAGGGACCCACATCTGGGCATACGCATCCCACTTAGGGCGAAAAGTGTAACTGCACCAAATGATGGACAGAATGCTGAATGATTCAAACATTCTCCCCCAGTCAAGAGACCTGGGTTAAATCCATCGGTCTTTTGTCCACTACGCCACCCCAGTTAGGTCACTGCCATGTGCAAATCAGTATTAACCCTGTGCCTCATGGGAATAGTCTAGAACGAACTGCCAAGCCAGGTCTTCCCTGGACCGGAAACAAGCATCCTGGGACCGGTTTCGGGGTATGTCATCCTTCATCAGCCAGGCTAGCTTGAATACAGTGGCACAGTGAGCAAGGGACCCACATCTGGGCATAAAAGTCCCACTTAGGGCAAAAAGTGTAACTGCAACAAATGATGGACGGAATGCTGAATGATTCAAACATTCTCCCCCAGTCAAGAGATCTGGGTGAAATCCATCGTTCTTTTGCCCACTACGCCACCCCAGTTTGGACCCTGCCATATGCAAATCAGTCTTGACCCTGTGCCTCATGGGAACAGTCCAGACCGAACTGCGAAACCAGGTCCTCCCTGGACCGGAAAGAAGCATCCTAGGACCGGTTTTGGGATATGGGGTATTCAGCCAGGCTAGGTTGAATACAGTGGCACAGTGAGCAAGGGACCCACGTCTGGGCATACCCGTCGCACTTAGGGCGAAAAGTGCAACTGCAACAAATGATGGACGGAATGCTGAATGATTCAAACATTCTTCCCCAGTCAAGAGATCTGGGTTAAATCCATAGTTCTTTTGCCCACTACGCCACCCCAGTTTGGACCCAGCCATATGCAAATCAGTCTTGACCCTGTGCCAAATGGGAACAGTCCAGACCAAACTGCCAAGCCAGGTCCTCCCTGGACTAGAAACAAGCATCCTGGGACCAGTTTCGGGTTATGTCACCCTTCCTCAGCCAGGCTAGCTTGAATACAGTGGCACAGTGAGCAAGGGACCCACGTCTGGGCATACCCGTCCCACTTAGGGCGAAAAGTGTAACTCCAACAAATGATGGACGGAATGCTGAATGATTCAAACATTTTCACCCAGTCAAGAGATCTGGGTGAAATCCATCGTTCTTTTGCCCACTACGCCACCCCAGTTTGGACCCTGACATATGCAAATCAGTCTTGACCCTGTGCCTCATGGGAACAGTCCAGACCAATCTGCGAAACCAGGTCCTCCCTGGACCGGAAACAAGCATCCTGGTACCGGTTTCAGAGTATGTCGCCTTTCATCAGCCAGGCTTGTTTGAATACAGTGTCACAGTGAGCAAGGGACCCACGTCTGGGCATACCCGTCCCACTTAGGGCGAAAAGTGTAACTGCAACAAATGATGGACGGAATGCTGAATGATTCAAACATTCTCCCCCAGTCAAGAAATCTGGGTTAAATCCATCGTTCTTTTGCCCACCGCGCCACCCCAGTTTGGACCCATCCATTTGTAAATCAGTCTTGACCCAGTGCCTCATGGGAACAGTCCAGACCAAGCTGCCAAGCCAGGTCCTCCCTGGATCAGAAACAAGCATCCTTGGACTGGTCTCAGGGTATCTCAACCTTCATCAGCCAGGCTAGCTTGAATACAGTTGCACAGTGAGCAAGGGACCCTCGTCTGGGCATAACCGTCCCACTTAGGGCAAAAAGTGTAACTGCAACAAATGATGAACGGAATGCTGAATGATTCAAACATTCTCCCCCAGTCAAGAAATCTGGGTTAAATCCATCGTTCTTTTGCCCACCGCGCCACCCCAGTTTGGACCCATCCATTTGTAAATCAGTCTTGACTCAGTGCCTCATGGGAACAGTCTAGACCGAGCTGCCAAGCCAGGTCCTCCCTGGACTGGTAACAACCATCCTAGGACCGGTTTCGGGGTATGTCATCCTTCATCAGCCTGGCTAGCTTGAATACCGTGGCACAGTGAGCAAGGGACCCACGTCTGGGCATACCCGTCCCACTTAAGGTGAAAAGTGTAACTGCAACAAATGATGGACGGAATGCTGAATGATTCAAACATTCTCCCCCAGTCAAGAAATCTGGGTTAAATTCATTGTTCTTTTGCCACTACGCCACACAAATTGGACCCAGCCATATGCAAATCAGTCTTGACCCTGTGCCTCATGGGAATAGTCCAGACCGAACTGTCAAGCCAGGTCCTCCCTGGACCAGAAACAAGCAGCCTGGGACCAGTTTCAGGGTATGTCATCCTTCATCAGCCAGGCTAGCTTGAATACAGTGGCACAGTGAGAAAAAGACCGACGTCTGGGCATACCCGTCCCACTTAGGGCGAAAAGGGTAACTGCAACAAATGATGGACGGAATGCTAAATGATTCAAACATTCTCCCCAGTCAAGAGATCTGGGTTAAATCCATTGTTCTTTTGCCCACTACGCCACCCGAATTTGGACCCAGCCATATGCAAATCAGTCTTGACCCTGTGCCTAATGGGAACAGTCCAGACCGAACTGCCAAGCCAGGTGCTCCCTTGACTGGAAACAAGCATCCTGGGACCGGTTTCAGGGTATGTCACCCTTCATCAGCCAAGCTAGCTTGAATACAGTGGCACAGTGAGCAAGGGACACACATCTGGGCATACCCATACAAATTAGGGCGAAAAGTTTAACTGCAACAAATGATGGACAGATTGCTGAATGATTCAAACATTCTCCCCCAGTCAAGAGATCTGGGTTAAATGCATCGTTCTTTTGCACACTACACCACCCCAATTTGGGCCCAGCCATATGCAAATCAGGCTTGACCCTGTGCCTCATGGGAACAGTCCAGATCGAACTGCCAAGCCAGGTCCTCCCTAGACCGGAAACAAGCATCCTGGGACCGGTTTCGGAGTATGTCACCCTTCTTCAGCCAGGAGAGCTCGAATACAGTGGCACAGTGTGCAAGGGACCCATGTCTGGGCATACCAGTCCGACTTAGGGCAAAAAGTGAAACTGCAAAAATGATGGACGGAATGCTGAATGATTCAAACATTCTCCCCCACTAAAGAGATCTGGGTTAAATCCATCGTTCTTTTGCCCACTTCGCCACCGCAGTTTGGACCCATCCATTTATAAATCAGTCTTGATCCAGTGCCTCATGGGAACAGTCCAGACCGAACTGCCAAGCCAGGTCCTCCCTGGACCAGAAACAAGCATCCTGGGACCAGTTTCGGGGTATGTCACCCTTCATCAGCCAGGCTAGCTTGAATACAGTGGCACAGTGAGCAAGGGACCCACGTCTGGGCATACCCGTCCCACTTAGGGTGAAATGTGTATACTCCAACAAATGATGGACGGAATGTTGAATGACTCAAACATTTCCCCCCAGTGAAGAGATCTCGGTTAAATCCATCGTTTTTTTGCCCACTACGCCACCCCAGTTTGGACCCAGCCATATGCAAATCAGTCTTGACCCTGTGCCTCATGGGAACAGTCCAGACCGAACTGCGAAACAAGATCCTCCATTGACCGGAAACAAGCATCCTGGGACCGGTTTCGGGGTATGTCACCGTTCATCAGCCAGGCTAGGTTGAATACAGTGGCACAGTGAGCAAGGGACCCATGTCTGGGCATACCCGTCTACTTAGGGGCGAAAAGTGTAACTGCAACAAATGATGGACGGAATGCTGAATGATTCAAACATTATTCCCTAGTCAAGAGATCTGGGTTAAATCCATAATTCTTTTGCCCACTATGCCACCCCAGTTTGGACCCAGCCATATGCAAATCAGTCTTGGCCTTGTGCCAAATGGGAACAGTCCAGACCGAACTGCCAAGCCAGGTCCCCCCTGGACCAGAAACAAGCATCCTGGGACCGGTCTCAGGGTATCTCAACCTTCATCAGCCAGGCTAGCTTGAATACAGTGGCACAGTGAGGAAGGGACCCAGGTCTGGGCATACCCGTCCCACTTAGGGCAAAAAGTGTAACTACAACAAATGATGGACGGAATGCTGAATGATTCAAACATTATCCCCCAGTCAAGAGATCTTGGTTATATCCATCGTTCTTTTGCCCACTAGGCCACCCCAGTTTGGACCCATCCATTTGTAAATCAGTCTTGACGCAGTGCCTCATGGGAACAGTCCAGACCAAACTGCCAAGCCAGGTCCTCCCTGGACCGGAACCAAGCATCCTGGGACCAGTTTCGAGGTATGTCACCCTTCATCAGCCAGGCTAGCTTGAATACAGTGGCACAGTGAGCAAGGGACCAACAACTGGGCATACCCGTCCCACTTAGGGCGAAAAGTGTAACTCCAACAAATGATGGACGGAATGCTGAATGATTCAAACATTTCCCCCAGTCAAGGGATCTGGGTTAAATCCATCGTTCTTTTGCCCACTACGGCACCCCAGTTTGGGCCCAGCCATATGCAAATCAGTCTTGACCCTGTGCCTGATGGGAACAGTCCAGACCAAACTGCGAAACCAGGTCCTCCCTGGACTGGAAACAAGCATCCTGGGACCAGTTTCAGGGTATGTCGCCTTTCATCAGCCAGGCTAGTTTGAATACAGTGTCACAGTGAGCAAGGGACCCACGTCTGGGCATACCCGTCCCACTTAGGGCGAAAAGTGTAACTGCAAACAAATGATGGACGGAATGCTGAATGATTCAAACATTCTTCCCCAGTCAAGAGATGTGGGTTAAATCCATAGTTCTTTTGCCCACTACGCCACCCCAGTTTGGACCCAGCCACATGCAAATCAGTCTTGACCCTGTGCCTAATGGGAACAGTCCAGACCGAACTGCCAAGCCAGGTCCTCCCTGGACCAGAAACAAGCATCCTGGGACCGGTCTCAGGGTATCTCAACCTTCATCAGCCAGGCTAGCTTGAATACAGTGACACAGTGAGCAAGGGACCCACGTCTGGGCATACCCGTCCCACTTAAGGCGAAAAGTGTAACTGGAATAAATGATGGACGGAATGCTGAATGATTCAAACATTCTCCCCCAGTCAAGAAATCTGGGTTAAATCCATTGTTCTTTTGCCCACTACGCCACCCAAATTGGACCCAGCCATATGCAAATCAGTCTTGACCCTGTGCCTCATGGGAACAGTCCAGACCGAACTGCCAAGCCAGGTCCTCCCTGGACCAGAAACAAGTCGCCTTGGACCAGTTTCAGGGTATGTCATCCTTCATCAGCCAGGCTAGCTTGAATACAGTGGCACAGTGAGCAAAAGACCGACGTCTGGGCATATCCGTCCCACTTAGGGCGAAAAGGGTAACTGCAACAAATGATGGACGGAAAGCTAAATGATTCAAACACTCTCCCCAGTCAAGAGATCTGGGTTAAATCCATTGTTCTTTTGCCCACTACGCCACCCGAATTTGGACCCAGCCATATGCAAATCAGTCTTGATCCTGTGCCTAATGGGAACAGTCCAGACCGAACTGCCAAGCCAGGTGCTCCCTGGACCGGAAACAAGCATCCTGGGACTGGTTTCGGAGTATGTCACCCTTGTTCAGCCAGGAGAGCTCGAATACATTGGCACAGTGCGCAAGGGACCCATGTCTGGGCATACGCTTCCGACTTAGGGCAAAAAGTGAAACTGCAACAAATGATGGACGGAATGCTGAATGATTCAAACATTCTCCCCACTAAAGAGATCTGGGATAAATCCATCGTTCTTTTGCCCACTACGCCACACCAGTTTGGACCCAGCCATGTGCAAATCAGTCTTGACCATGTGCCTTAATGGAACAGTCTAGACCGAACTGCCAAACCAGGTTCTCCCTGGACTGGAAACAAGCATCCTGGGACCGGTTTCGGGGTATGTCACCCTTCAACAGCCAGGTTAGCTTGAATACAGTGGCACAGTGAGCTAGGGACCCACGTCTGGGCATACCCGTCCCACTTAGGGAGAAAAGTGTAACTCCAACAAATGATGGACTGAATGTTGAATGACTCAAACATTTCCCCCCAGTGAAGAGATCTCGGTTAAATCCATCGTTTTTTTGCCCACTACGCCACCCCAGTTTGGACCCAGCCATATGCAAATCAGTCTTGACCCTGTGCCTCATGGGAACAGTCCAGACCGAACTGCGAAACAAGATCCTCCATTGACCGGAAACAAGCATCCTGGGACCGGTTTCGGGGTATGTCACCGTTCATCAGCCAGGCTAGGTTGAATACAGTGGCACAGTGAGCAAGGGACCCATGTCTGGGCATACCCGTCTACTTAGGGCGAAAAGTGTAACTGCAACAAATGATAGACGGAATGCTGAATGATTCAAACATTATTCCCTAGTCAAGAGATCTGGGTTAAATCCATAATTCTTTTGCCCACTATGCCACCCCAGTTTGGACCCAGCCATATGCAAATCAGTCTTGGCCCTGTGCCAAATGGGAACAGTCCAGACCGAACTGCCAAGCCAGGTCCCCCCTGGACCAGAAACAAGCATCCTGGGACCGGTCTCAGGGTATCTCAACCTTCATCAGCCAGGCTAGCTTGAATACAGTGGCACAGTGAGGAAGGGACCCAGGTCTGGGCATACCCGTCCCACTTAGGGCAAAAAGTGTAACTACAACAAATGATGGACGGAATGCTGAATGATTCAAACATTATCCCCCAGTCAAGAGATCTTGGTTATATCCATCGTTCTTTTGCCCACTACGCCACCCCAGTTTGGACCCATCCATTTGTAAATCAGTCTTGACGCAGTGCCTCATGGGAACAGTCCAGACCAAACTGCCAAGCCAGGTCCTCCCTGGACCGGAACCAAGCATCCTGGGACCAGTTTCGAGGTATGTCACCCTTCATCAGCCAGGCTAGCTTGAATACAGTGGCACAGTGAGCAAGGGACCAACAACTGGGCATACCCGTCCCACTTAGGGCGAAAAGTGTAACTCCAACAAATGATGGACGGAATGCTGAATGATTCAAACATTTCCCCCAGTCAAGGGATCTGGGTTAAATCCATCGTTCTTTTGCCCACTACGGCACCCCAGTTTGGGCCCAGCCATATGCAAATCAGTCTTGACCCTGTGCCTGATGGGAACAGTCCAGACCAAACTGCGAAACCAGGTCCTCCCTGGACTGGAAACAAGCATCCTGGGACCAGTTTCAGGGTATGTCGCCTTTCATCAGCCAGGCTAGTTTGAATACAGTGTCACAGTGAGCAAGGGACCCACGTCTGGGCATACCCGTCCCACTTAGGGCGAAAAGTGTAACTGCAAACAAATGATGGACGGAATGCTGAATGATTCAAACATTCTTCCCCAGTCAAGAGATGTGGGTTAAATCCATAGTTCTTTTGCCCACTACGCCACCCCAGTTTGGACCCAGCCACATGCAAATCAGTCTTGACCCTGTGCCTAATGGGAACAGTCCAGACCGAACTGCCAAGCCAGGTCCTCCCTGGACCAGAAACAAGCATCCTGGGACCGGTCTAAGGGTATCTCAACCTTCATCAGCCAGGCTAGCTTGAATACAGTGACACAGTAAGCAAGGGACCCACGTCTGGGCATACCCGTCCCACTTAAGGCGAAAAGTGTAACTGGAATAAATGATGGACGGAATGCTGAATGATTCAAACATTCTCCCCCAGTCAAGAAATCTGGGTTAAATCCATTGTTCTTTTGCCCACTACGCCACCCAAATTGGACCCAGCCATATGCAAATCAGTCTTGACCCTGTGCCTCATGGGAACAGTCCAGACCGAACTGCCAAGCCAGGTCCTCCCTGGACCAGAAACAAGTCGCCTTGGACCAGTTTCAGGGTATGTCATCCTTCATCAGCCAGGCTAGCTTGAATACAGTGGCACAGTGAGCAAAAGACCGACGTCTGGGCATATCCGTCCCACTTAGGGCGAAAAGGGTAACTGCAACAAATGATGGACGGAATGCTAAATGATTCAAACACTCTCCCCAGTCAAGAGATCTGGGTTAAATCCATTGTTCTTTTGCCCACTACGCCACCCGAATTTGGACCCAGCCATATGCAAATCAGTCTTGATCCTGTGCCTAATGGGAACAGTCCAGACCGAACTGCCAAGCCAGGTGCTCCCTGGACCGGAAACAAGCATCCTGGGACTGGTTTCGGAGTATGTCACCCTTGTTCAGCCAGGAGAGCTCGAATACATTGGCACAGTGCGCAAGGGACCCATGTCTGGGCATACGCTTCCGACTTAGGGCAAAAAGTGAAACTGCAACAAATGATGGACGGAATGCTGAATGATTCAAACATTCTCCCCACTAAAGAGATCTGGGATAAATCCATCGTTCTTTTGCCCACTACGCCACACCAGTTTGGACCCAGCCATGTGCAAATCAGTCTTGACCCTGTGCCTTAATGGAACAGTCTAGACCGAACTGCCAAACCAGGTTCTCCCTGGACCGGAAACAAGCATCCTGGGACCGGTTTCGGGGTATGTCACCCTTCAACAGCCAGGTTAGCTTGAATACAGTGGCACAGTGAGCTAGGGACCCACGTCTGGGCATACCCGTCCCACTTAGGGAGAAAAGTGTAACTCCAACAAATGATGGACGAATGCTGAATGATTCAAACATTCTCCCCCAGTCAAAAGATCTGGGTTAAATCCATCGTTCTTTTGCCCACTACGCTACCCCAGTTGGGTCAGAGCCATGTGCAAATCAGTATTAAACCTGTGCCTCATGGGAACAGTCCAGACCGAACTGGCAAGCCAGGTCGTCCCTGGACTGGAAACAAGCATCCTGGGACCGGTTTCGGGGTATGTCACCCTTCTTCAGCCATGCTAGCTTGAATTCAGTGGCACAGTGAGTAAGGGACCCATGTCTGGGCAAACCAGTGCCACTTAGGGCAAAAAGTGTAACTGCAACAAATGATAGACGGAATGCTGAATGATTCAAACATTCTCCCCCAGTCAAGAAATCTGGGTTAAATCCATTGTTCTTTTCCCCACTACGCCACCCAAATTGGACCCAGCCGTATGCACATCAGTCTTGACCCTGTGCCTCATGGGAACAGTCCAGACCGAACTGCCAAGCCAGGTCCTCCCTGAACCAGAAACAAGCAGCCTGGGACCAGTTTCAGAGTATGTCATCCTTCATCAGCCAGGCTAGCTTGAATACAGTGGCACAGTGAGCAAAAGACCGACGTCTGGGCATACCCATCCCACTTAGGGCAAAAAGGGTAATTGCAACAAATGATGGACGGAATGCTAAATGATTCAAACATTCTCCCCATGTCAAGAGATCTGGGTTAAATCCATTGTTCTTTTGCGCACTACGCCACCCCAATTTGGACCCAGCCATATGCAAATCAGTCTTGACCCTGTGCCTAATGGGAACAGTTCAGACCGAACTGCAAAGCCAGGTGCTCCCTGGACCAGAAACAAGCATCCTGGGACCGGTTTCGGAGTATGTCACCCTTCTTCAGCCAGGAGAGCTCGAATACAGTGGCACAGTGCGCAAGGGACCCATGTCTGGGCATACCCATCCGACTTAGGGCAAAAAGTGAAACTGCAACAAATGATGGACGAAATTCTGAATGATTCAAACATTCTCCCCCACTAAAGAGATCTGGGTTAAATCCATCGTTCTTTTGCCCACTACGCCACCCCAGTTTGGACCCATACATTTGTAAATCAGTCTTGATCCAGTGCCTCATGGGAACAGTCCAGACCGAACTGCCAAGCCAGGTCCTCCCTGGACCGGAAACAAGCATCTTGGGACCAGTTTCGGGGTATGTCACCCTTCATCAGCCAGGCTAGCTTGAATACAGTGGCACAGTGAGCAAGGGACCCACGTCTGGGCATACCCGTCCCACTTAGGGCGAAAAGTGTAACTGCAACAAATGATGGACGGAATGCTGAATGATTCAAACATTCT
This sequence comes from Calotriton arnoldi, assembly GCA_963921515.1. Classification (NCBI taxonomy): domain Eukaryota; kingdom Metazoa; phylum Chordata; class Amphibia; order Caudata; family Salamandridae; genus Calotriton; species Calotriton arnoldi. The sequence goes on from CAWUFW010013199.1 coordinate 468,719, forward strand.
CCACCAGTTTAGAGATCTGGGTTAAATCCATTGTTCTTTTGCCCACTACGCCACCCCAATTTGGACCCAGCCATATGCAAATCAGTCTTGACTCTGTGCCTCATAAGAACAGTCCAGACGGAACTGCCAAGCCAGGTCCTCCCTGGACTAGAAACAAGCATCCTGAGACCGGTTTCGGGGTATGTCACCCTTCATCAGCCAGGCTAGCTTGAATACAGTGGCATAGTGAGCAAGGGATCCACGTCTGGGCATACCCGTCCTACTTCGGGCGAAAAGTGTAACTGCAACAAATGATGGACGGAATGCTAAATGATTAAAACATTCTTCTCCAGTCAAGAGATCTCGGTTAAAACCATCGTTCTCTTGCCCACTACGCAACACCAGTTTGGACCCAGCCATGTGCACATCAGTCTTGATCCTGTGCCTTATGGGAACAGTTGAGACCGAACTGCCAAGCCAGGTTCTCCCTGGACCGGAAACAAGCATCCTGGGACCGGTTTCGGGGTATGTCACCCGTCATCAGCCAGGTTAGCTTGAATACAGTGGCACAGTGAGCAAGGGACCCACGTCTGGGCATACCCGTCCCACTTAGGGCAAAAAGTGTAACTCCAATAAATGATGGACGGAATACTGAATAATTCAAACATTCTCCCCCAGTCAAGAGATCTGGGTTAAATCCATCGTTCTTTTGCCCACTACGCCACCCCAGTGTGGACCCATCCATTTGTAAATCAGTCTTGATCCAGTGCCTCATGGGAACAGTCTAGACCGAACTGCCAAGCCAAGTCCTCCCTGGACCAGAAACAAGCATCTGGGACCAGTTTCGGTGTATGTCACCCTTCATCAGACAGGCTAGCTTGAATAGAGTTGCACAGTGAGAAAGGGACCCACGTCTGGGCATACCCGTCCCACTTATGGCGAAAAGTGTAACTCCAACAAATGATGGACGGAATGTTGAATGATTCAAAAATTTCCCCCAGTGAAGAGATCTCAGTTAAATCCATCGTTCTTTTGCCCACTACTCCACCCCAGTTTGGACCCAGCCATATGCAAATCAGTCCTGACCCTGTGCCTCATGGGAACAGTCCAGACCGAACTGCGAAACAAGGTCCTCCCTTGACCAGAAACAAGCATCCTGGGACCGGTTTCGGGGTATGTCACCCTTCATCAGCCAGGCTAGGTTGAATACAGTGGCACAGTGAGGAAGGGACCCATGTCTGGGCATACCCGTCCACTTAGGGCGAAAAGTGTAACTGCAACAAATGATGGATGGAATGCTGAATGATTCAAACATTCTTCCCCAGTCAAGAGATCTGGGTTAAATCCATAGTTCTTTTGCCCACTACGCCACCCCAGTTTGGACCCAGCCATATGCAAATCAGTCTTGACCCTGTGCCAAATGGGAACAGTCCAGACCGAACTGCCAAGCCAGGTCCTCCCTGGACTAGAAACAAGCATCCTGAGTCCGGTTTCGGGGTATGTCACCCTTCATCAGCCAGGCTAGCTTGAATACAGTGGCATAGTTAGCAAGGGATCCACGTCTGGGCATACCCGTCCTACTTAGGGCGAAAAGTGTAACTGCAACAAATGATGGACGGAATGCTAAATGATTAAAACATTCTTCTCCAGTCAAGAGATCTCGGTTAAAACCATCGTTCTCTTGCCCACTACGCAACACCAGTTTGGACCCAGCCATGTGCACATCAGTCTTGATCCTGTGCCTTATGGGAACAGTTGAGACCGAACTGCCAAGCCAGGTTCTCCCTCGACCGGAAACAAGCATCCTGGGACCGGTTTCGGGGTATGTCACCCTTCATCAGCCAGGTTAGCTTGAATACAGTGGCACAGTGAGCAAGGGACCCACGTCTGGGCATACCCGTCCCACTTAGGGCAAAAAGTGTAACTCCAATAAATGATGGACGGAATACTGAATAATTCAAACATTCTCCCCCAGTCAAGAGATCTGGGTTAAATCCATCGTTCTTTTGCCCACTACGCCACCCCAGTGTGGACCCATCCATTTGTAAATCAGTCTTGATCCAGTTCCTCATGGGAACAGTCCAGACCGAACTGCCAAGCCAGGTCCTCCCTGGACCAGAAACAAGCATCCTGGGACCAGTTTCGGTGTATGTCACCCTTCATCAGCCAGGCTAGCTTGAATACAGTTGCACAGTGAGAAAGGGACCCACGTCTGGGCATACCCATCCCACTTAGGGCGAAAAGTGTAACTCCAACAAATGATGGACGGAATGTTGAATGATTCAAACATTTCCCCCAGTGAAGAGATCTCGGTTAAATCCATCGTTCTTTTGTCCACTACGCCACCCCAGTTTGGACCCAGCCATATGCAAATCAGTCTTGACCCTGTGCCTCATGGGAACAGTCCAGACCGAACTGCCAAGCCAGGTCCTCCCTGGACTGGAAACAAGCATCCTGGGACCAGTTTTGGGGTATGTCAACCTTCATCAGCCAGGATAACTTGAATACAGTGGCACAGTGAGCAAGGGACCCACGTCTGGGCATACCCGTCCCACTTAGGGCGAAAAGTGTAACTCCAACAAATGATGGACGGAATGCTGAATGATTCAAACATTTCCCCCAGTCAAGAGATCTGGGTTAAATCCATCGTTCTTTTGCCCACTACGGCACCCCAGTTTGGACCCAGCCATATGCAAATCAGTCTTGACCCTGTGCTTGATGGGAATAGTCCAGACCAAACTGCAAAACCAGGTCCTCCCTGGACCGGAAACAAGCATCCTGGGACCAGTTTCAGGGTATGTCGCCTTTCATCAGCCAGGCTAGTTTGAATACAGTGTCACAGTGAGCAAGGGACCCACGTCTGGGCATACCCGTCCCACTTAGGGCGAAAAGTGTAACTGCAACAAATGATGGACAGAATGCTGAATGATTCAAACATTCTTCCCCAGTCAAGAGATCTGGGTTAAATCCATAGTTCTTTTGCCCACTACGCCACCCCAGTCTTGACCCTGTGCCTTATGGGAACAGTCCAGACCGAACTGCCAGGCCAGGTCCTTCCTGGACCAGAAACAAGCATCCTGGGACCGGTCTCAGGTTATCTCAACCTTCATCAGCCAGGCTAGCTTGAATACAGTGGCAAAGTGAGCAAGGGACCCACGTCTGGGCATACCCGTCCCACTTAAGGCGAAAAGTGTAACTGCAACAAATGATGGATGGAACGCTGAATGATTCAAACATTCTCCCCCAGTCAAGAAATCTGGGTTAAATCCATTGTTCTTTTGCCCACTACGCCACCCAAATTGGACCCAGCCATATGCAAATCAGTCTTGACCCTGTGCCTCATGGGAACAGTCCAGACCGAATTGCCAAGCCAGGTCCTCCCTGGACCAAAAACAAGCAGCCTGGGACCAGTTTCAGGGTATGTCATCCTTCATCAGCCAGGCTAGCTGGAATACAGTGGCACAGTGAGCAAAAGACCGACGTCTGGGCATACCCGTCCCACTTAGGGGCGAAAAGGGTAACTGCAACAAATGATGGACGGAATGCTAAATGATTCAAACATTCTCCCCAGTCAAGAGATCTGGGTTAAATCCATTGTTCTTTTGCCCACTCCGTCACCCTAATTTGGACCCAGCCATATGCAAATCAGTCTTGACCCTGTGCCTAATGGGAACAGTCCAGACCGAACTGCCAAGCCAGGTGCTCCCTGGACCGGAAACAAGCATCCTGGGACCGGTTTCGGAGTATGTCACCCTTCTTCAGCCAGGAGAGCTCGAATACAGTGGCACAGTGCGCAAGGGACCCATGTCTGGGCATACGCGTCCGACTTAGGGCAAAAAGTGAAACTGCAACAAATGATGGACGGAATGCTGAATGATTCACACATTATCCCCCACTAAAGAGATCTGGGATAAATCCATTGTTCTTTTGCCCACTACGCCACCCCAGTTTTGACCCATCCATTTGTAAATCAGTCTTGACCCAGTGCCTCATGGGAACAGTCCAGACCGAACTGCCAAGCCAGGTCCTCCCTGGACCAGAAACAAGCATCCTGGGACCAGTTTCAGATATATCACCCTTCATCAGCCAGGCTAGCTTGAATACAGTGGCACAGTGAGCAAGCGACCCACGTCTGGGCATACCCGTCCTACTTAGGGCGAAAAGTGTAATTGCAACAAATGATGGACGGAATGCTAAATGATTAAAACATTCTTCCACAGTCAAGAGATCTCGGTTAAAACCATAGTTCTTTTGCCCACTACGCCACACCGGTTTGGACCCAGCCATGTGCAAATCAGTCTTGACCCTGTGCCTTATGGGAACAGTCGAGACCGAACTGCCAAACCAGGTTCTCCCTGGACAGGAAACAAGAATCCTGGGACCGGTTTCGGGGTATGTCACCCTTCATCAGCCAGGTTAGCTTGAATACAGTGGCACAGTGAGCTAGGGGCCCACGTCTGGGCTTACCCGTCCCACTTAGGGCGAAAAGTGTAACTCCAACAAATGATGGACGGAATGCTGAATGATTCAAACATTCTCCCCCAGTCAAGAGATCTGGGTTAAATCCATTGTTCTTTTGCCCACTACGCCACCCCAGTTGGGTCAGAGCCATGTGCAAATCAGTATTAACCCTGTGCATCATGGGAACAGTCCAGACCGAACTGCCAAGCCAGGTCCTCCCTGGACCGGAAACAAGCATCCTGGGACCGGTTTCGGGGTATGTCACCCTTCTTCAGCCATGCTAGCTTGAATTCAGTGGCACAGTGAGCAAGGGACCCATGTCTGGGCAAACCTGTGCGACTTAGAGCAAAAAGTGTAACTGCAACAATTGATAGACGGAATGCTGAATGATTCAAACATTCTCCCCCAGTCAAGAAATCTGGGTTAAATCCATTGTTCTTTTGCCCACTACGCCACCCAAATTGGACCCAGCCGTATGCACATCAATCTTGACCCTGTGCCTCATGGGAACAGTCCAGACCGAACTGCCAAGCCAGGTCCTCCCTGGACCAGAAACAAGCAGCATGGGACCAGTTTCATGGTATGTCATCCTTCATCAGCCAGGCTAGCTTGAATACAGTGGCACAGTGAGCAAAAGACCGACGTCTGGGCATACCCGTCCCACTTAGGGCGAAAAGGGTAACTGCAACAAATGATGGACGGAATGCTAAATGATTCAAACATTCTCCCCAGTCAAGAGATCTGGGTTAAATCCATTGTTCTTTTGCCCACTACGCCACCCCAATTTGGACCCAGCCAATTGCAAATCAGTCTTGACCCTGTGCCTAATGGGAACAGTCCAGACCGAACTGCCAAACCAGGTCCTCCCTGGACCGGAAACAAGCATCCGGGACCAGTTTCGGGGTATGTCACCCTTCATCAGCCAGGCTAGCTTGAATACAGTGGCACAGTGAGCAAGGGACCCACGTCTGGGCATTCCCATCCCACTTAGGGCGAAAAGTGTAACTTCAACAAATGATGAACGGAATGCTGAATGATTCAAACATTCTCCCCCACTAAAGAGATCTGTGTTAAATCCATCGTTCTTTTGCCCACTACGCCACCCCAGTTTGGACCCATCCATTTGTAAATCAGTCTTGATCCAGTGCCTCATGGAAACAGTCCAGACCGAACTGCCAAGCCAGGTCCTCCCTGGACCGGAAACAAGCATCCGGGACCAGTTTTGGGGTATATCACCCTTCATCAGCCAGGCTAGCTTGAATACAGTGGCACAGAGAGCAAGGGACCCACGTCTGGGCATACCCGGCCCACTTAGGGCTTAAAGTGTAACTGCAACAAATGATGGACGGAATGCTGAATGATTCAAACATTCTCCACCAGTCTAGAGATCTGGGTTAAATCCATCGTTCTTTTGCCCACTACTCCACCCCAATTTGGACCCAGCCATATGCAAATCAGTCTTGACTCTGTGCCTCATAAGAACAGTCCAGACGGAACTGCCAAGCCAGGTCCTCCCTGGACCGGAAACAAGCATCCTGAGACCGGTTTCGGGGTATGTCACCCTTCATAAGCCAGGCTAGCTTGAATGCAGTGGCATAGTGAGCAAGGGATCCATGTCTGGGCATACCCGTCCTACTTAGGACGAAAAGTGTAACTGCAACAAATGATGGACGGAATGCTAAATGATTAAAACATTCTTCTCGAGTCAAGAGATCTCCGTTAAAACCATCGTTCTTTTGCCCACTACGCAACACCAGTTTGGACCCAGCCATGTGCACATCAGTCTTGACCCTGTGCCTTATGCGAACAGTCCAGATCGAACTGCCAAGCCAGGTTCTCCCTGGACCGGAAACAAGCATCCTGGGACCGGTTTCGGGGTATGTCACCCTTCATCAGCCAAGCTAACTTGAATACAGTGGCACAGTGAGCAAGGGACCCACATCTGGGCATACCCGTCCCACTTAGGGTGAAAAGTGTAACTGCAACAAATGATGCACGGAATGCTGAATGATTCAAACACTCTCCCCCAGTCAAGAGATCTGGGTTAAATCCATCGATCTTTTGCCCACTATGCCACCCGAGTTTGGACCTAGCCATATGCAAATCAGTCTTGATCCTTTGCCTCATGGGAACAGTCCAGTCTGAACTGCCAAACCAGGTCCTACCTGGACTGGAAACAAGCATCCTGGGACCAGTTTTGGGGTCTGCCACCCTTCATCAGCCAGGCTAGCTTGAGTACAGTGGCACAGTGAGCAAGGGACCCACGTCTGGGGATACCCGGCCCACTTAGGGCTTAAAGCGTAACTGCAACAAATGATGGACGGAATGCTGAATGATTCAAACATTCTCCACCAGTCAAGAGATCTGGGTTAAATACTTCGTTCTTTTTCTTGACGCCACTCCAATTTGGACCCAGCCATATGCAAATCAGTCTTGACCCTGTGCCTCATGGGAACAGTCCAGACCGAACTGCCAAACCCGGTCCTCCCTGGATCGGAAACAAGCATCCTTGGACCTGCTTCAGGGTGTGTCACCCTTCATCAGCCAAGCTAGGTTGAATACAGTGGCACAGTGAGCAAGGGACCCACGTCTGGGCATACCCATCCCACTTAGGGCGAAAAGTGTAACTCCAACAAATGATGGACGGAATGTTGAATGATTCAAACATTTCCCCCAGTGAAGAGATCTCGGTTAAATCCATCATTCTTTTGTCCACTACGCCACCCCAGTTTGGACCCAGCCATATGCAAATCAGTCTTGACCCTGTGCCTCATGGGAACAGTCCAGACCGAACTGCCAAGCCAGGTCCTCCCTGGACTGGAAACAAGCATCCTGGGACCAGTTTTGGGGTATGTCAACCTTCATCAGCCAGGATAACTTGAATACAGTGGCACAGTGAGCAAGGGACCCACGTCTGGGTATACCCGTCCCACTTAGGGCGAAAAGTGTAACTCCAACAAATGATGGACGGAATGCTGAATGATTCAAACATTTCCCCCCAGTCAAGAGATCTGAGTTAAATCCATCGTTCTTTTGCCCACTACGGCACCCCAGTTTGGACCCAGCCATATGCAAATCAGTCTTGACCCTGTGCTTGATGGGAATAGTCCAGACCAAACTGCAAAACCAGGTCCTCCCTGGACCGGAAACAAGCATCCTGGGACCAGTTTCAGGGTATGTCGCCTTTCATCAGCCAGGCTAGTTTGAATACAGTGTCACAGTGAGCAAGGGACCCACGTCTGGGCATACCCGTCCCAATTAGGGCGAAAAGTGTAACTGCAACAAATGATGGACAGAATGCTGAATGATTCAAACATTCTTCCCCAGTCAAGAGATCTGGGTTAAATCCATAGTTCTTTTGCCCACTACGCCACCCCAGTCTTGACCCTGTGCCTTATGGGAACAGTCCAGACCGAACTGCCAGGCCAGGTCCTTCCAGGACCAGAAACAAGCATCCTGGGACCGGTCTCAGGTTATCTCAACCTTCATCAGCCAGGCTAGCTTGAATACAGTGGCAAAGTGAGCAAGGGACCCACGTCTGGGCATACCCGTCCCACTTAAGGCGAAAAGTGTAACTGCAACAAATGATGGATGGAACGCTGAATGATTCAAACATTCTCCCCCAGTCAAGAAATCTGGGTTAAATCCATTGTTCTTTTGCCCACTACGCCACCCAAATTGGACCCAGCCATATGCAAATCAGTCTTGACCCTGTGCCTCATGGGAACAGTCCAGACCGAATTGCCAAGCCAGGTCCTCCCTGGACCAAAAACAAGCAGCCTGGGACCAGTTTCAGGGTATGTCATCCTTCATCAGCCAGGCTAGCTGGAATACAGTGGCACAGTGAGCAAAAGACCGACGTCTGGGCATACCCGTCCCACTTAGGGCGAAAAGGGTAACTGCAACAAATGATGGACGGAATGCTAAATGATTCAAACATTCTCCCCAGTCAAGAGATCTGGGTTAAATCCATTGTTCTTTTGCCCACTACGTCACCCTAATTTGGACCCAGCCATATGCAAATCAGTCTTGACCCTGTGCCTAATGGGAACAGTCCAGACCGAACTGCCAAGCCAGGTCCTCCCTGGACTGGAAACAAGCATCCTGGGACCAGTTTTGGGGTATGTCAACCTTCATCAGCCAGGATAACTTGAATACAGTGGCACAGTGAGCAAGGGACCCACGTCTGGGCATACCCGTCCCACTTAGGGCGAAAAGTGTAACTCCAACAAATGATGGACGGAATGCTGAATGATTCAAACATTTCCCCCAGTCAAGAGATCTGAGTTAAATCCATCGTTCTTTTGCCCACTACGGCACCCCAGTTTGGACCCAGCCATATGCAAATCAGTCTTGACCCTGTGCTTGATGGGAATAGTCCAGACCAAACTGCAAAACCAGGTCCTCCCTGGACCGGAAACAAGCATCCTGGGACCAGTTTCAGGGTATGTCGCCTTTCATCAGCCAGGCTAGTTTGAATACAGTGTCACAGTGAGCAAGGGACCCACGTCTGGGCATACCCGTCCCAATTAGGGCGAAAAGTGTAACTGCAACAAATGATGGACAGAATGCTGAATGATTCAAACATTCTTCCCCAGTCAAGAGATCTGGGTTAAATCCATAGTTCTTTTGCCCACTACGCCACCCCTGTCTTGACCCTGTGCCTTATGGGAACAGTCCAGACCGAACTGCCAGGCCAGGTCCTTCCTGGACCAGAAACAAGCATCCTGGGACCGGTCTCAGGTTATCTCAACCTTCATCAGCCAGGCTAGCTTGAATACAGTGGCAAAGTGAGCAAGGGACCCACGTCTGGGCATACCCGTCCCACTTAAGGCGAAAAGTGTAACTGCAACAAATGATGGATGGAACGCTGAATGATTCAAACATTCTCCCCAGTCAAGAAATCTGGGTTAAATCCATTGTTCTTTTGCCCACTACGCCACCCAAATTGGACCCAGCCATATGCAAATCAGTCTTGACCCTGTGCCTCATGGGAACAGTCCAGACCGAATTGCCAAGCCAGGTCCTCCCTGGACCAAAAACAAGCAGCCTGGGACCAGTTTCAGGGTATGTCATCCTTCATCAGCCAGGCTAGCTGGAATACAGTGGCACAGTGAGCTAGGGGCCCACGTCTGGGCTTACCCGTCCCACTTAGGGCGAAAAGTGTAACTCCAACAAATGATGGACGGAATGCTGAATGATTCAAACATTCTCCCCCAGTCAAGAGATCTCGGTTAAAACCATAGTTCTTTTGCCCACTACGCCACACCGGTTTGGACCCAGCCATGTGCAAATCAGTCTTGACCCTGTGCCTTATGGGAACAGTCGAGACCGAACTGCCAAACCAGGTTCTCCCTGGACAGGAAACAAGCATCCTGGGACCGGTTTCGGGGTATGTCACCCTTCATCAGCCAGGTTAGCTTGAATACAGTGGCACAGTGAGCTAGGGGCCCACGTCTGGGCTTACCCGTCCCACTTAGGGCGAAAAGTGTAACTCCAACAAATGATGGACGGAATGCTGAATGATTCAAACATTCTCCCCAGTCAAGAGATCTGGGTTAAATCCATTGTTCTTTTGCCCACTACGCCACCCCAGTTGGGTCAGAGCCATGTGCAAATCAGTATTAACCCTGTGCATCATGGGAACAGTCCAGACCGAACTGCCAAGCCAGGTCCTCCCTGGACCGGAAACAAGCATCCTGGGACCGGTTTCGGGGTATGTCACCCTTCTTCAGCCATGCTAGCTTGAATTCAGTGGCACAGTGAGCAAGGGACCCATGTCTGGGCAAACCTGTGCGACTTAGAGCAAAAAGTGTAACTGCAACAATTGATAGACGGAATGCTGAATGATTCAAACATTCTCCCCCAGTCAAGAAATCTGGGTTAAATACATTGTTCTTTTGCCCACTACGCCACCCAAATTGGACCCAGCCGTATGCACATCAGTCTTGCCCCTGTGCCTCATGGGAACAGTCCAGACCGAACTGCCAAGCCAGGTCCTCCCTGGACCAGAAACAAGCAGCATGGGACCAGTTTCATGGTATGTCATCCTTCATCAGCCAGGCTAGCTTGAATACAGTGGCACAGTGAGCAAAAGACCGACGTCTGGGCATACCCGTCCCACTTAGGGCGAAAAGGGTAACTGCAACAAATGATGGACGGAATGCTAAATGATTCAAACATTCTCCCCAGTCAAGAGATCTGGGTTAAATCCATTGTTCTTTTGCCCACTACGCCACCCCAATTTGGACCCAGCCAATTGCAAATCAGTCTTGACCCTGTGCCTAATGGGAACAGTCCAGACCGAACTGCCAAACCAGGTCCTCCCTGGACCGGAAACAAGCATCCGGGACCAGTTTCGGGGTATGTCACCCTTCATCAGCCAGGCTAGCTTGAATACAGTGGCACAGTGAGCAAGGGACCCACGTCTGGGCATTCCCATCCCACTTAGGGCGAAAAGTGTAACTTCAACAAATGATGAACGGAATGCTGAATGATTCAAACATTCTCCCCCACTAAAGAGATCTGTGTTAAATCCATCGTTCTTTTGCCCACTACGCCACCCCAGTTTGGACCCATCCATTTGTAAATCAGTCTTGATCCAGTGCCTCATGGAAACAGTCCAGACCGAACTGCCAAGCCAGGTCCTCCCTGGACCGGAAACAAGCATCCGGGACCAGTTTTGGGGTATATCACCCTTCATCAGCCAGGCTAGCTTGAATACAGTGGCACAGAGAGCAAGGGACCCACGTCTGGGCATACCCGGCCCACTTAGGGCTTAAAGTGTAACTGCAACAAATGATGGACGGAATGCTGAATGATTCAAACATTCTCCACCAGTCTAGAGATCTGGGTTAAATCCATCGTTCTTTTGCCCACTACTCCACCCCAATTTGGACCCAGCCATATGCAAATCAGTCTTGACTCTGTGCCTCATAAGAACAGTCCAGACGGAACTGCCAAGCCAGGTCCTCCCTGGACCGGAAACAAGCATCCTGAGACCGGTTTCGGGGTATGTCACCCTTCATAAGCCAGGCTAACTTGAATGCAGTGGCATAGTGAGCAAGGGATCCATGTCTGGGCATACCCGTCCTACTTAGGACGAAAAGTGTAACTGCAACAAATGATGGACGGAATGCTAAATGATTAAAACATTCTTCTCGAGTCAAGAGATCTCCGTTAAAACCATCGTTCTTTTGCCCACTACGCAACACCAGTTTGGACCCAGCCATGTGCACATCAGTCTTGACCCTGTGCCTTATGCGAACAGTCCAGATCGAACTGCCAAGCCAGGTTCTCCCTGGACCGGAAACAAGCATCCTGGGACCGGTTTCGGGGTATGTCACCCTTCATCAGCCAAGCTAACTTGAATACAGTGGCACAGTGAGCAAGGGACCCACATCTGGGCATACCCGTCCCACTTAGGGTGAAAAGTGTAACTGCAACAAATGATGCACGGAATGCTGAATGATTCAAACACTCTCCCCCAGTCAAGAGATCTGGGTTAAATCCATCGATCTTTTGCCCACTATGCCACCCGAGTTTGGACCTAGCCATATGCAAATCAGTCTTGATCCTTTGCCTCATGGGAACAGTCCAGTCTGAACTGCCAAACCAGGTCCTACCTGGACTGGAAACAAGCATCCTGGGACCAGTTTTGGGGTCTGCCACCCTTCATCAGCCAGGCTAGCTTGAATACAGTGGCACAGTGAGCAAGGGACCCACGTCTGGGGATACCCGGCCCACTTAGGGCTTAAAGCGTAACTGCAACAAATGATGGACGGAATGCTGAATGATTCAAACATTCTCCACCAGTCAAGAGATCTGGGTTAAATACTTCGTTCTTTTTCTTGACGCCACACCAATTTGGACCCAGCCATATGCAAATCAGTCTTGACCCTGTGCCTCATGGGAACAGTCCAGACCGAACTGCCAAACCCGGTCCTCCCTGGATCGGAAACAAGCATCCTTGGACCTGCTTCAGGGTGTGTCACCCTTCATCAGCCAAGCTAGGTTGAATACAGTGGCACAGTGAGCAAGGGACCCACGTCTGGGCATACCCATCCCACTTAGGGCGAAAAGTGTAACTCCAACAAATGATGGACGGAATGTTGAATGATTCAAACATTTCCCCCAGTGAAGAGATCTCGGTTAAATCCATCATTCTTTTGTCCACTACGCCACCCCAGTTTGGACCCAGCCATATGCAAATCAGTCTTGACCCTGTGCCTCATGGGAACAGTCCAGACCGAACTGCCAAGCCAGGTCCTCCCTGGACTGGAAACAAGCATCCTGGGACCAGTTTTGGGGTATGTCAACCTTCATCAGCCAGGATAACTTGAATACAGTGGCACAGTGAGCAAGGGACCCACGTCTGGGCATACCCGTCCCACTTAGGGCGAAAAGTGTAACTCCAACAAATGATGGACGGAATGCTGAATGATTCAAACATTTCCCCCAGTCAAGAGATCTGAGTTAAATCCATCGTTCTTTTGCCCACTACGGCACCCCAGTTTGGACCCAGCCATATGCAAATCAGTCTTGACCCTGTGCTTGATGGGAATAGTCCAGACCAAACTGCAAAACCAGGTCCTCCCTGGACCGGAAACAAGCATCCTGGGACCAGTTTCAGGGTATGTCGCCTTTCATCAGCCAGGCTAGTTTGAATACAGTGTCACAGTGAGCAAGGGACCCACGTCTGGGCATACCCGTCCCAATTAGGGCGAAAAGTGTAACTGCAACAAATGATGGACAGAATGCTGAATGATTCAAACATTCTTCCCCAGTCAAGAGATCTGGGTTAAATCCATAGTTCTTTTGCCCACTACGCCACCCCAGTCTTGACCCTGTGCCTTATGGGAACAGTCCAGACCGAACTGCCAGGCCAGGTCCTTCCAGGACCAGAAACAAGCATCCTGGGACCGGTCTCAGGTTATCTCAACCTTCATCAGCCAGGCTAGCTTGAATACAGTGGCAAAGTGAGCAAGGGACCCACGTCTGGGCATACCCGTCCCACTTAAGGCGAAAAGTGTAACTGCAACAAATGATGGATGGAACGCTGAATGATTCAAACATTCTCCCCCAGTCAAGAAATCTGGGTTAAATCCATTGTTCTTTTGCCCACTACGCCACCCAAATTGGACCCAGCCATATGCAAATCAGTCTTGACCCTGTGCCTCATGGGAACAGTCCAGACCGAATTGCCAAGCCAGGTCCTCCCTGGACCAAAAACAAGCAGCCTGGGACCAGTTTCAGGGTATGTCATCCTTCATCAGCCAGGCTAGCTGGAATACAGTGGCACAGTGAGCTAGGGGCCCACGTCTGGGCTTACCCGTCCCACTTAGGGCGAAAAGTGTAACTCCAACAAATGATGGACGGAATGCTGAATGATTCAAACATTCTCCCCCAGTCAAGAGATCTCGGTTAAAACCATAGTTCTTTTGCCCACTACGCCACACCGGTTTGGACCCAGCCATGTGCAAATCAGTCTTGACCCTGTGCCTTATGGGAACAGTCGAGACCGAACTGCCAAACCAGGTTCTCCCTGGACAGGAAACAAGCATCCTGGGACCGGTTTCGGGGTATGTCACCCTTCATCAGCCAGGTTAGCTTGAATACAGTGGCACAGTGAGCTAGGGGCCCACGTCTGGGCTTACCCGTCCCACTTAGGGCGAAAAGTGTAACTCCAACAAATGATGGACGGAATGCTGAATGATTCAAACATTCTCCCCCAGTCAAGAGATCTGGGTTAAATCCATTGTTCTTTTGCCCACTACGCCACCCCAGTTGGGTCAGAGCCATGTGCAAATCAGTATTAACCCTGTGCATCATGGGAACAGTCCAGACCGAACTGCCAAGCCAGGTCCTCCCTGGACCGGAAACAAGCATCCTGGGACCGGTTTCGGGGTATGTCACCCTTCTTCAGCCATGCTAGCTTGAATTCAGTGGCACAGTGAGCAAGGGACCCATGTCTGGGCAAACCTGTGCGACTTAGAGCAAAAAGTGTAACTGCAACAATTGATAGACGGAATGCTGAATGATTCAAACATTCTCCCCCAGTCAAGAAATCTGGGTTAAATACATTGTTCTTTTGCCCACTACGCCACCCAAATTGGACCCAGCCGTATGCACATCAGTCTTGACCCTGTGCCTCATGGGAACAGTCCAGACCGAACTGCCAAGCCAGGTCCTCCCTGGACCAGAAACAAGCAGCATGGGACCAGTTTCATGGTATGTCATCCTTCATCAGCCAGGCTAGCTTGAATACAGTGGCACAGTGAGCAAAAGACCGACGTCTGGGCATACCCGTCCCACTTAGGGCGAAAAGGGTAACTGCAACAAATGATGGACGGAATGCTAAATGATTCAAACATTCTCCCCAGTCAAGAGATCTGGGTTAAATCCATTGTTCTTTTGCCCACTACGCCACCCCAATTTGGACCCAGCCAATTGCAAATCAGTCTTGACCCTGTGCCTAATGGGAACAGTCCAGACCGAACTGCCAAACCAGGTCCTCCCTGGACCGGAAACAAGCATCCGGGACCAGTTTCGGGGTATGTCACCCTTCATCAGCCAGGCTAGCTTGAATACAGTGGCACAGTGAGCAAGGGACCCACGTCTGGGCATTCCCATCCCACTTAGGGCGAAAAGTGTAACTTCAACAAATGATGAACGGAATGCTGAATGATTCAAACATTCTCCCCCACTAAAGAGATCTGTGTTAAATCCATCGTTCTTTTGCCCACTACGCCACCCCAGTTTGGACCCATCCATTTGTAAATCAGTCTTGATCCAGTGCCTCATGGAAACAGTCCAGACCGAACTGCCAAGCCAGGTCCTCCCTGGACCGGAAACAAGCATCCGGGACCAGTTTCGGGGTATATCACCCTTCATCAGCCAGGCTAGCTTGAATACAGTGGCACAGAGAGCAAGGGACCCACGTCTGGGCATACCCGGCCCACTTAGGGCTTAAAGTGTAACTGCAACAAATGATGGACGGAATGCTGAATGATTCAAACATTCTCCACCAGTCTAGAGATCTGGGTTAAATCCATCGTTCTTTTGCCCACTACTCCACCCCAATTTGGACCCAGCCATATGCAAATCAGTCTTGACTCTGTGCCTCATAAGAACAGTCCAGACGGAACTGCCAAGCCAGGTCCTCCCTGGACCGGAAACAAGCATCCTGAGACCGGTTTCGGGGTATGTCACCCTTCATAAGCCAGGCTAGCTTGAATGCAGTGGCATAGTGAGCAAGGGATCCATGTCTGGGCATACCCGTCCTACTTAGGACGAAAAGTGTAACTGCAACAAATGATGGACGGAATGCTAAATGATTAAAACATTCTTCTCGAGTCAAGAGATCTCCGTTAAAACCATCGTTCTTTTGCCCACTACGCAACACCAGTTTGGACCCAGCCATGTGCACATCAGTCTTGACCCTGTGCCTTATGCGAACAGTCCAGATCGAACTGCCAAGCCAGGTTCTCCCTGGACCGGAAACAAGCATCCTGGGACCGGTTTCCGGGTATGTCACCCTTCATCAGCCAAGCTAACTTGAATACAGTGGCACAGTGAGCAAGGGACCCACATCTGGGCATACCCGTCCCACTTAGGGTGAAAAGTGTAACTGCAACAAATGATGCACGGAATGCTGAATGATTCAAACACTCTCCCCAGTCAAGAGATCTGGGTTAAATCCATCGATCTTTTGCCCACTATGCCACCCGAGTTTGGACCTAGCCATATGCAAATCAGTCTTGATCCTTTGCCTCATGGGAACAGTCCAGTCTGAACTGCCAAACCAGGTCCTACCTGGACTGGAAACAAGCATCCTGGGACCAGTTTTGGGGTCTGCCACCCTTCATCAGCCAGGCTAGCTTGAATACAGTGGCACAGTGAGCAAGGGACCCACGTCTCGGGATACCCGGCCCACTTAGGGCTTAAAGCGTAACTGCAACAAATGATGGACGGAATGCTGAATGATTCAAACATTCTCCACCAGTCAAGAGATCTGGGTTAAATACTTCGTTCTTTTTCTTGACGCCACACCAATTTGGACCCAGCCATATGCAAATCAGTCTTGACCCTGTGCCTCATGGGAACAGTCCAGACCGAACTGCCAAACCCGGTCCTCCCTGGATCGGAAACAAGCATCCTTGGACCTGCTTCAGGGTGTGTCACCCTTCATCAGCCAAGCTAGGTTGAATACAGTGGCACAGTGAGCAAGGGACCCACGTCTGGGCATACCCATCCCACTTAGGGCGAAAAGTGTAACTCCAACAAATGATGGACGGAATGTTGAATGATTCAAACATTTCCCCCAGTGAAGAGATCTCGGTTAAATCCATCATTCTTTTGTCCACTACGCCACCCCAGTTTGGACCCAGCCATATGCAAATCAGTCTTGACCCTGTGCCTCATGGGAACAGTCCAGACCGAACTGCCAAGCCAGGTCCTCCCTGGACTGGAAACAAGCATCCTGGGACCAGTTTTGGGGTATGTCAACCTTCATCAGCCAGGATAACTTGAATACAGTGGCACAGTGAGCAAGGGACCCACGTCTGGGCATACCCGTCCCACTTAGGGCGAAAAGTGTAACTCCAACAAATGATGGACGGAATGCTGAATGATTCAAACATTTCCCCCAGTCAAGAGATCTGAGTTAAATCCATCGTTCTTTTGCCCACTACGGCACCCCAGTTTGGACCCAGCCATATGCAAATCAGTCTTGACCCTGTGCTTGATGGGAATAGTCCAGACCAAACTGCAAAACCAGGTCCTCCCTGGACCGGAAACAAGCATCCTGGGACCAGTTTCAGGGTATGTCGCCTTTCATCAGCCAGGCTAGTTTGAATACAGTGTCACAGTGAGCAAGGGACCCACGTCTGGGCATACCCGTCCCAATTAGGGCGAAAAGTGTAACTGCAACAAATGATGGACAGAATGCTGAATGATTCAAACATTCTTCCCCAGTCAAGAGATCTGGGTTAAATCCATAGTTCTTTTGCCCACTACGCCACCCCAGTCTTGACCCTGTGCCTTATGGGAACAGTCCAGACCGAACTGCCAGGCCAGGTCCTTCCTGGACCAGAAACAAGCATCCTGGGACCGGTCTCAGGTTATCTCAACCTTCATCAGCCAGGCTAGCTTGAATACAGTGGCAAAGTGAGCAAAGGACCCACGTCTGGGCATACCCGTCCCACTTAAGGCGAAAAGTGTAACTGCAACAAATGATGGATGGAACGCTGAATGATTCAAACATTCTCCCCCAGTCAAGAAATCTGGGTTAAATCCATTGTTCTTTTGCCCACTACGCCACCCAAATTGGACCCAGCCATATGCAAATCAGTCTTGACCCTGTGCCTCATGGGAACAGTCCAGACCGAACTGCCAAGCCAGGTCCTCCCTGGACTGGAAACAAGCATCCTGGGACCAGTTTTGGGGTATGTCAACCTTCATCAGCCAGGATAACTTGAATACAGTGGCACAGTGAGCAAGGGACCCACGTCTGGGCATACCCGTCCCACTTAGGGCGAAAAGTGTAACTCCAACAAATGATGGACGGAATGCTGAATGATTCAAACATTTCCCCCCAGTCAAGAGATCTGAGTTAAATCCATCGTTCTTTTGCCCACTACGGCACCCCAGTTTGGACCCAGCCATATGCAAATCAGTCTTGACCCTGTGCTTGATGGGAATAGTCCAGACCAAACTGCAAAACCAGGTCCTCCCTGGACCGGAAACAAGCATCCTGGGACCAGTTTCAGGGTATGTCGCCTTTCATCAGCCAGGCTAGTTTGAATACAGTGTCACAGTGAGCAAGGGACCCACGTCTGGGCATACCCGTCCCAATTAGGGTGAAAAGTGTAACTGCAACAAATGATGGACAGAATGCTGAATGATTCAAACATTCTTCCCCACTCAAGAGATCTGGGTTAAATCCATAGTTCTTTTGCCCACTACGCCACCCCAGTCTTGACCCTGTGCCTTATGGGAACAGTCCAGACCGAACTGCCAGGCCAGGTCCTTCCTGGACCAGAAACAAGCATCCTGGGACCGGTCTCAGGTTATCTCAACCTTCATCAGCCAGGCTAGCTTGAATACAGTGGCAAAGTGAGCAAGGGACCCACGTCTGGGCATACCCGTCCCACTTAAGGCGAAAAGTGTAACTGCAACAAATGATGGATGGAACGCTGAATGATTCAAACATTCTCCCCCAGTCAAGAAATCTGGGTTAAATCCATTGTTCTTTTGCCCACTACGCCACCCAAATTGGACCCAGCCATATGCAAATCAGTCTTGACCCTGTGCCTCATGGGAACAGTCCAGACCGAATTGCCAAGCCAGGTCCTCCCTGGACCAAAAACAAGCAGCCTGGGACCAGTTTCAGGGTATGTCATCCTTCATCAGCCAGGCTAGCTGGAATACAGTGGCACAGTGAGCTAGGGGCCCACGTCTGGGCTTACCCGTCCCACTTAGGGCGAAAAGTGTAACTCCAACAAATGATGGACGGAATGCTGAATGATTCAAACATTCTCCCCCAGTCAAGAGATCTCGGTTAAAACCATAGTTCTTTTGCCCACTACGCCACACCGGTTTGGACCCAGCCATGTGCAAATCAGTCTTGACCCTGTGCCTTATGGGAACAGTCGAGACCGAACTGCCAAACCAGGTTCTCCCTGGACAGGAAACAAGCATCCTGGGACCGGTTTCGGGGTATGTCACCCTTCATCAGCCAGGTTAGCTTGAATACAGTGGCACAGTGAGCTAGGGGCCCACGTCTGGGCTTACCCGTCCCACTTAGGGCGAAAAGTGTAACTCCAACAAATGATGGACGGAATGCTGAATGATTCAAACATTCTCCCCCAGTCAAGAGATCTGGGTTAAATCCATTGTTCTTTTGCCCACTACGCCACCCCAGTTGGGTCAGAGCCATGTGCAAATCAGTATTAACCCTGTGCATCATGGGAACAGTCCAGACCGAACTGCCAAGCCAGGTCCTCCCTGGACCGGAAACAAGCATCCTGGGACCGGTTTCGGGGTATGCCACCCTTCTTCAGCCATGCTAGCTTGAATTCAGTGACACAGTGAGCAAGGGACCCATGTCTGGGCAAACCTGTGCGACTTAGAGCAAAAAGTGTAACTGCAACAATTGATAGACGGAATGCTGAATGATTCTAACATTCTCCCCCAGTCAAGAAATCTGGGTTAAATCCATTGTTCTTTTGCCCACTACGCCACCCAAATTGGACCCAGCCGTATGCACATCAGTCTTGACCCTGTGCCTCATGGGAACAGTCCAGACCGAACTGCCAAGCCAGGTCCTCCCTGGACCAGAAACAAGCAGCATGGGACCAGTTTCATGGTATGTCATCCTTCATCAGCCAGGCTAGCTTGAATACAGTGGCACAGTGAGCAAAAGACCGACGTCTGGGCATACCCGTCCCACTTAGGGCGAAAAGGGTAACTGCAACAAATGATGGACGGAATGCTAAATGATTCAAACATTCTCCCCAGTCAAGAGATCTGGGTTAAATCCATTGTTCTTTTGCCCACTACGCCACCCCAATTTGGACCCAGCCAATTGCAAATCAGTCTTGACCCTGTGCCTAATGGGAACAGTCCAGACCGAACTGCCAAACCAGGTCCTCCCTGGACCGGAAACGAGCATCCGGGACCAGTTTCGGGGTATGTCACCCTTCATCAGCCAGGCTAGCTTGAATACAGTGGCACAGTGAGCAAGGGACCCACGTCTGGGCATTCCCATCCCACTTAGGGCGAAAAGTGTAACTTCAACAAATGATGAACGGAATGCTGAATGATTCAAACATTCTCCCCCACTAAAGAGATCTGTGTTAAATCCATCGTTCTTTTGCCCACTACGCCACCCCAGTTTGGACCCATCCATTTGTAAATCAGTCTTGATCCAGTGCCTCATGGAAACAGTCCAGACCGAACTGCCAAGCCAGGTCCTCCCTGGACCGGAAACAAGCATCCGGGACCAGTTTCGGGGTATATCACCCTTCATTAGCCAGGCTAGCTTGAATACAGTGGCACAGAGAGCAAGGGACCCACGACTGGGCATACCCGGCCCACTTAGGGCTTAAAGTGTAACTGCAACAAATGATGGACGGAATGCTGAATGATTCAAACATTCTCCACCAGTCTAGAGATCTGGGTTAAATCCATCGTTCTTTTGCCCACTACGCCACCCCAATTTGGACCCAGCCATATGCAAATCAGTCTTGACTCTGTGCCTCATAAGAACAGTCCAGACGGAACTGCCAAGCCAGGTCCTCCCTGGACCGGAAACAAGCATCCTGAGACCGGTTTCGGGGTATGTCACCCTTCATAAGCCAGGCTAGCTTGAATGCAGTGGCATAGTGAGCAAGGGATCCATGTCTGGGCATACCCGTCCTACTTAGGACGAAAAGTGTAACTGCAACAAATGATGGACGGAATGCTAAATGATTAAAACATTCTTCTCGAGTCAAGAGATCTCCGTTAAAACCATCGTTCTTTTGCCCACTACGCAACACCAGTTAGGACCCAGCCATGTGCACATCAGTCTTGACCCTGTGCCTTATGCGAACAGTCCAGATCGAACTGCCAAGCCAGGTTCTCCCTGGACCGGAAACAAGCATCCTGGGACCGGTTTCCGGGTATGTCACCCTTCATCAGCCAAGCTAACTTGAATACAGTGGCACAGTGAGCAAGGGACCCACATCTGGGCATACACGTCCCACTTAGGGTGAAAAGTGTAACTGCAACAAATGATGCACGGAATGCTGAATGATTCAAACACTCTCCCCCAGTCAAGAGATCTGGGTTAAATCCATCGATCTTTTGCCCACTATGCCACCCGAGTTTGGACCTAGCCATATGCAAATTAGTCTTGATCCTTTGCCTCATGGGAACAGTCCAGTCTGAACTGCCAAACCAGGTCCTACCTGGACTGGAAACAAGCATCCTGGGACCAGTTTTGGGGTCTGCCACCCTTCATCAGCCAGGCTAGCTTGAATACAGTGGCACAGTGAGCAAGGGACCCACGTCTGGGGATACCCGGCCCACTTAGGGCTTAAAGCGTAACTGCAACAAATGATGGACGGAATGCTGAATGATTCAAACATTCTCCACCAGTCAAGAGATCTGGGTTAAATACTTCGTTCTTTTTCTTGACGCCACACCAATTTGGACCCAGCCATATGCAAATAAGTCTTGACCCTGTGCCTCATGGGAACAGTCCAGACCGAACTGCCAAACCCGGTCCTCCCTGGATCGGAAACAAGCATCCTTGGACCTGCTTCAGGGTGTGTCACCCTTCATCAGCCAAGCTAGGTTGAATACAGTGGCACAGTGAGCAAGGGACCCACGTCTGGGCATACCCATTCCACTTAGGGTGAAAAGTGTAACGGCAACAAATGATGGACGGAATGCTGAATGATTCAAACATTCTTCTCCAGTCAAGAGATCTGGGTTAAATCCATAGTTGTTTTGCCCACTTCACCACCCCAGTTTGAACCCATCCATATGCAAATCAGTCTTGTCCCTGTGCCTAATGGGAACATTCCAGACCGAACTGCCAAGCCAGGTCCTCCCTGGACCGGAAACAAGCATCCTGGGGTCGGTCTCAGGGTATCTCAACCTTCATCAGCCAAGCTAGCTTGAATATAGTGGCACAGTGAGCAAGGGACCCAGGTCTGGGCATACCCGTCCAACTTAGGGCAAAAAGTGTAACTGCAACAAATGATGGACAGCATGCT